>VXBW01000477.1:1490157-1515134 GCA_013400375.1 Thinocorus orbignyianus
GGGACCTCCCCAGTTTGCCAGGACTGCTGGTAGGTGATGGAAAGTGGCTCAGTGACCACATCTGCCAGCTCCCTCGGTACCCTTGGGTGGATCCCATCTGGCCCCATAGACTTGTTTATATCCAGGTGTTGGAGCAGGTCCCTCACCTTTGGATTACAGGGGCTTCATTCTGCTCCCTGCACCTATCTGCTAGCTCAGGGCTCTGGGTACTCCAGGAACAGCCTACNTACTAAAGACTGAGGCAAAGAAAGCATTAAGTACCTCAGCTTTCTCCTCATCCTTTGTCACTGTCTTACCTCCTGCATCCAACAGAGGATGGAGATTCTCCCGAGTCCTCCTCTTTTTACTAATACATTTACAGAAATTCTTTTTATTGTTCTTAACATCCAAGGCCGGGTTAAATTCTAGTTGGGCTTTGGACTTTCTAATCTATTCCCTATGTAGCCTTACAACACCTTTGTAATCTTCTTGAGTGGCCTGCCCTTTCTTCCAATGGCCAAGAACTCTCCTTCTTTCCCTGAGTTGTAACTGGATCTCTTTGTTCAGCCAGGCCACCCTTTTCCTCCAATGACTTGCTTTACAGCACACAGGGATAGCCTGCTCCTGCACTTTTTAAGACTTCTTCCTTGAAAAACGTCCAACCTTCCTGGACTCCTTTGCCCTTCAGGGCTGCCTGCCAAGGAACTCTCTCAAGCAGACTCTTGAAGAGACCAAAGTCTGCTCTCTGGTAGTCCATGATGGCAGTACTGATGGCTCCCCTACTTGCTTCTGCCAGAAGCATTTTAAATATCTGTAATCACAATGGGTTTGGTATTACTAGTTGGGACTGTCAAAAGAAAATGAATCCTGAAGATGCAAGAGTTGCCTGGAAGTGACAAATAATAAAACTTCATGTGTTATGTCGATTTTATACTTGCTTTTATAATAGCTACTAATAAATCCTTAAGATATTTAAGCAAATAATGGAAGTTCAGTGCAACTTCAGTAGGAATCCTTAAATTGCACCCATATTTTCTTAAGTCAGTCAAGAAATTGCAACATGTATTAAATACAAACTTGATACATGAAGAAAGAAGTCTATTTTTTTTAATCAATAAATAATTCACATTCAGTGTTAAAAGTCATAGGAGAACCAAGCAATAATTGGTAGGCACACAGCTAAGGCACCTAGTGAGATAGAGCAACAGTAGCCTTTCTCAATCCTGGCAACTATTTTCTCTATTTGCATGATGCCCTTGCTTTGTAAGCATGAGCTTATTAGCATCAGGTCTGATTTGAATATTTGAGTTTGACTAGGTGCAGTTCTCAATACTTGTAATGATGGGACCTGAATACAGATAATACTTACCGTGCACCAATCTACAGCTGGTCCTGAAGCTCTCCTGGTTACACAGTGAGACAAGGTGTGATGCCAGATGCTTCGTCTTCTCTGCTTTGTCAACTTCTATTACATTTATTCTTTGCTACAGCAGTGTCACATGCTCGAGGCTATTAAAGCTACTGCCAAATAGCATGTCACTCTTGTACAGTTAGAAAATTTTGTGGCCAGATACATTGTCACTTGTGGTCCCTTCTCAGACATCTATCTGTCAGTATGATAGGAATCATTCCAGAAAAGTTTTATAATGCCATAAGTGAGACCTTCAGCCCATCATTGTGTCAAATCACATTTCTGTCAAAGTACTGAAGAGTTTCTTCCTGCACTTTGCAGTGAAAAACAAGTTAAATAATAACTCACTCCCTGTTCCAATTCAAGGCACCTAGAAAGCACAGAGTGTTCCTGACCTTTCCACAGGAAACAATATATGCTTTGCTAATAGCCTTGTAATAGAAACATCTATCTCTTTTTTTGATTTGGGAAATTCCAAATAACAGATAGCTGAAGAAAAGTACTGCGCTGACTATACCAGTAAGATCTCTAGAAACAGCAGTAAAAGGTAATCCTTTTTGTTACCTGACAGCCTTATTTTCTCTAGAAGTTTAAATCCAGTTGGAAAATTGTGAATTATTTCAGTATCACTCTGGAGCGTTCTTAACTCTTTGCACAGCAACAAACAAATAAAATATAAGGTTAATTGGCACACACATGCACATAGGACAAAAGTCAGATACTCTTTCTTGCGTCCCCAAATGAGAAGATTGATGAATTGCAGATTTCCATATGACATGCACACACCACTGCAGCATGAAACCAAATTGTGGAGTCTTTGTTGTATGTAATGTAAACATTACAAAAATGTAAACATCCCATTTTTGTTTTCAACAGAGGCACAGCAACATCTCAAGTCCAGCCTGCAAAGCGACACCAGCTAGAGCCTGCAGAAGGCAACTGGCTTACCTGAGCTGCAGCATCAGCACCTTCACATGGGTAGAGGGGGGCTGCATCCTTAGGTGGGCAGCTCCCCTCCTGTGTGTCACCTAGGTGGTAAGACATACATTTGTAGATGGGGGAGGTATCAGATTCAAGACAAAAGGAGGTTTAAAATCTGGGACTGATGCCATTTATAACTATTCAAGAGAAGGCCGAGGAAGCATAAGGCCTGTATCAGGGACCTGGAAGGTTAGTGAAAATGTGAGTGGGAGAACTTGGTCTTACCCCAGACTTGCATCCAGCTGGAGAGAGAGAGGTGCTGCACCAGCTGATGCACTGGTGACAGGTACCTGTTGCACTGGTGACATTTGGGAACTCTGAATTCAGCACTTTGACTGAATCAGCCTTGTGGACTTTAACGTATCTCAATCAGTCCAAGTCCAATACTGAAGCTCATAGCCATTGCAGTAATGTAGCATCCTTCTTGTTTTAGAGTTCCCCAAGCACAGGTTACTGAGCTGTGTTTCTGAGGTGAAGGCACTTCAGGTCAGAGCATGAGAAATTTTCCATTCACCTGAGATCAGTGACACACGCCAGGCACAACTGCGTAATCACAACACAAACATCCTGAACCTCCGGTGAGCGACTTGCCATCCATTAATGAATTAGTTTTTCCAGCCAATACTGCATTTGTCAGGGTCTCAAAATGTATGCAACGCTTCCCTCTGCTTTGTGCTTCTATTTGCTAAATGGCTGCATCTATGCTTCCAGCGGGGCTCCGTAAATATGGCTCTTTGAATCCAGAGTGGCCAAATTATCTAGCAGCAGCAATTTCCAGGCAGGTGCACCTACTTTTCTACTTAGTCTTTCTTAGCTGTTCTGCTTTTTGGTGCTTTGTGCTAGGAGAAAGGGCATGGTACATGGATTGTATGAACTGTGCTATTTCCTGCACTTGTGCCCTTAACCATGAGAACCATCCTCAGAAGGGGGTAAGCCCAAGTGATGGATCATCCTGTAGCAGGGACGGCTGCCCAACTTAATTTTCACTACCTCCAAGAAGAGTCCCAAAAGTGCTCTCACAAAACCCCAAACTCTGCTGCTGTTATCCAAGGAAGTGAAGAGCAGCCTGATAGGTCCCTTTGGGAGAAGCACATTTGCCAATCATTAGCTGGGATGAAACATGCAGGGAAGAGCCTGTTGTACTGAGGAAAATGATCTCCCACAACAAATGAAAATGCCAGGCCTGAGCACAGTGAAGTGAAGGGGCTTTACCAGAGAAAGTTTTGAAAACAGATATTTCTTTAGTGCTCTGATATTCAAAATAGCTTGTGAAACCTGCTTGTTCTTACCTAATTTGGTTTATCATAATTTTCAAGTTTTCTCCTCCAAGGGAAATAGCCTATTACAACTTTTAAGATCGCACTGACAAAAGCCAATTATATTTTCCTCTATCATCATCCACAGTCTCTAGTTGCTTTTCCTGCATGGAAAGTGGAAGACAAGAGAGTTCAAAATCTACTTATCTGAGGGGCTGAGAGAGCTCAGTAGGCTCTGCTTCCCTATTGTAACCTTTACAATTTATCAGAACAATTATTCTCATGGTTCTAGAAATTTGTCTAGAATTATAGTTAATTAGCTCGCTAAAATACACTGAGATAGCCCTCCAGTTTGTAGAGAGTTTAATTTCAACAAGATTAATTGAAGTCTTAAATTTTTCATCCTGTAATACTGACACACTTAGAAATAGAATTGAATTTCTAATGCTGTTTTAAAAAAACAAATGCACAACAATATTGAACCATTTTTTAGTTTAGCTGTTTGCACTCCAAAGCCCCACACTAACAGTGGAACTGTGAGCACCGCAAGGGGAAACTCAGCTGCATTGCTGGTTCGAGAAAAGCCTGATTGCGGCAGCATGAAGAAAGTCTCTCAAGCACCTGCTCCTGAGGCTGCCAGTGCTTTTACACTCACTACCTGCAAAAGTTTAAGGCTGCACGGGATTAGAAATCACCTTAATTAAGAGAGCTAACACCAAACAATGGTGTGGTGAGTGGGATCCAGTAACTTTCACTACCTGAGAAGAAAGCAGAGGCAAGGGTGGCTGGGAGCTCTGGCCAGGCGGGTGCCGAGGCCCCAGGGCCCCCAGCAGCGCACACGCACAGCACGACAGCTTCCTGCAGACTTTTAAAATGTGTCTTTTCCTTCCTCAGCTGCTCTATTCCAGGCTGGGAAGCCCCAGCACCCCCTCAGCTTCAGGGCTGATGACGACCTAAGGAAATTGGTTATTTTCCAAAGGCAGGGAAGGGCATTAGCAGAGGGGCAGGAGGAGGGAAGCAGCTGCAGGAAGCTAGGAATGAATGGGCCAGGATACAGGCAACCAGCTGCTGCTGCTTAGGCCAGCTCAAGAGTCAGCTGAGGGCAAAGGTGCCAAGCGAAATCTAATTTCTGGCTGAAGTGTATTAATAACCATGGATACAAGTACCCGGTGTTTAGTGAGGGGAGTTCAGCTCCCCCCTCTCTGGCTCCTTTTTAACCAAAGGATTGCGCTGAACAGAAGTCAATGCTTGGAGAACCCTCTGCCGCAGGAACCGCAGCTGCCTAGCAGTACCACCCCACACCATCAAAAAGCCTCCTCAATGCAAAAGTTGCAGAGCAGTTGGTTGTTCCCACTTTTTAAGCGCTGTTCTTGCCTGCCTTTCGAACCACAGCTCGCCTGTGTGAAAAGGCATCTTCTCTCTAACCAGCCTTCGCACTTTGCTCATCAATGCACCTCTGTCCTGCTTCCAGCCCCAGGTTCCTTTCTGCAGAGGAGAAGCAGACACCAGAGACCTCACACCTTTTCCCAGCCTCGCCCTGCAGCAGAGGCTGCTGACCAGCCATTCCTGCAGGCGGGAGCACTGCAGATCACCCCCACCCCAGCCTTACCTTTCTTGTGGCTCCTGGTGTTTGGGTGTTTGTGGGACCCATGAACTGCAGCCCCTCTGACCACAGCCAGCCTCTGAGGCAGGCCCACAGGAGCATAACAGCCCCAAAACGAGGTGAAAAGTGTGGAGCTGCCAGCATAGTTATGACCGGAGTGTGGCATGGCCAAGGAATTCACAGGAACACTGGATATCTTCACACCACGCCAGTCTTGCAGCAGCAAATGTCTTTTTATGCCAGCACTGAGCCCACGCATGGGGCACCGGGCAGAGGAGCTGGTAATGCTGGGGACCAGGGCTGCCCCACAGCCAGGCAGCCTGTTGCGGAGTATGGGCAGGGAGAGAGTGGGGCCGGCTCACACGTGGGTCAGCTCCACGAGAAGATGAATTATTATTCTGTAGCTTCAGCAGAATTTAAATTTCTGAGGGTGTTTTACGGCGGTCTCTCACCTTGGTTGCACAGGAGCAAATTTCAGCCCTGGCTGTTGCACAGTAGGGCACTCCTGTGGACATGTCATACACAGGGCAGCTCACAAAATTTGCTGGGCTATCATACACCTAGAAACAAAAATTTACTGCATATAGTTGCATTAAATCCTTTGACTTGTTAGCATAACAGATTCATCTAACTCTTTTGCTCATTTAAAAATGGATTGCAAATAAGAAAAACACAGAGGATTAAGTAATACAACTTAAAACACTTTGAATATTTACCATCTTATTTCCAGGTAGGACAGTGTTAAGTGCTAAAGGCTGTGATCTCACATTAAGAAATGCTTTCTCTTTTTAGAGTTGAAAAAAGAACATAAAGAGAACTTAAAACTGTTTTGGTTTTGGTTTTGTGGTGTTTTTGTTTTTTTTTTTAATAATCTAAAAATTTTCCAAATAGAGAATTTGATTATTGTCATCCAATGGCATGAGCCTGGTATTTCACACCTGAATTCTACATGTAAACAGAAGTCTGCCACAAGACTGGTGTTTGCATATTAATGAAAAGTCATTTTACACAACTCTTCGAACAACAGCGTTTAATCACTTTCACATCAAAATCACTTTGTAGCTCGCCAGCATTTTCTGTTTTCCTTTAAATATAAACCCGAACACTTTTAAAAGCAGCCATTTATATCCACAGGTTTAACACATAATTGATTTTCTTTAAAAAGGGAAAATCCATGTGTTACGTGAAATACTTTGTTATTAAAATGAAATGTAGTAAGAAGAGTTTATATTTCTACAAACTCTCTTCTCTCAGAATAATCACCTTTCAAAACCAAGCATTTTCACAAAAATTTTATTTAAACTTCTTTTACAAAGCTTGGTATGTTGGACTTCTAACTTGGATTTATAAAATGACAAGTTATCATCTCAACAGGAGAGGAAAAAAATACGTACTCCGATATAAGGAAACTCTGTACCAAATTTAGACTTTCCTTTGCAAAAAAAAAAAAAAAAAAAAAAGGAAGATTTCTGCGATGTCTCATATTTCTGAGGTACAGCTCAGGAATCAATACTTTATTTACCACAGATAAAATAGTTTATCTCTTTCCAGGGATACAATTAGGAGGCCAGACCTTTTAATTTCTGGATACGTGTTGCAAATGCATGACTACAAACCAAAACAGTGTTCTTACTCCTTATCCCTCATTCCCTCCTGTTCTCCTAACTTTTCTACTAACTTCACAAAAAACCCCCATGGAAGTAATCTAGAAATCTTTATTGCTGGCAAGCTACGGTGGCACTATCATTCTTCATACAAAAATACTTTACTGCAGTCATTTAGGAATGTTAAATAAGAGCATTTCAGTGATAAAATACTTTATTAGTGCTTCTGTTTGAGTACATTGAGCAATGTATTGGAACTTTTAAAAAATTCTCAGGTTTCACCATCCGATTTTCAGACACAGCTGTTACAAGAGAAGCAGATGCTACGGTAGAGGAAATCATCCCAACAGTGAGGTTCGGAATTGCCAGTTGAGACCCATAAAGCAAGACTCGAATATGGTAGAGTGTGTATTTTATATATCTATGCATATCAAAAAGATTATAGGAACTCTGCCAACCATGTGTGAACGTGACAAGCCAACTGAACACTACATCTCATCCAGCTCCTGGCAGGCAGGGTGGTTAGCTGTGATAAAGGATATGCTGGCTAGAGCCAGCTCTAGCATTTGATGAGATGACAAATAGATCCTTTGTGTGGGTTTTTTTTTGACACTTTGAAGCATCACCAATATCACTCACCCACTCACTCCACACTGTGCAAATATCCATCATTTAAATGCTTTAACAGAGAGATTGCTGACAAGGTATGAGATACTCCGTGACTAGTAAAGAACACACAAAACTACAACCAGAAAAACAAGAGATCTCGTTTTGAAAGGATGAAAGTAAACAGAGAAACGGGAAGAAATGAAGTCAGCATCAGGTTCAATAAAACCATGAAAAGAAAGTCCTCCTGCAAAAATAGGACTATAAAGTGTGTGGGTCTATAAGTGTACAAGATAATGTAGCAAACAATACCACATAAACAGCAAACAAAACAATGTGACACGATAGAGAACCTTGTGCATGAAATAATACAACCTTTTATTCACGTTTTATAGATTACTTTTATTTATTTTTGCTTTAATAATGCATATTCTGTTCACTCTGTGCAAAATTGGGGACAGAGGCGGGCGTTTAAATCATCTAATGAAAATCAAGCAGAGATGAACATTCAAGTTGAGGGGAGAGGCCTATCAAAACCAGGAAAGCTAAAAAGCCACAGCTGCTCAAGACAAAGCTGCTCTCAGCTGCGCCCTTTTGTTCTGCCACCTTGCACAAACTTGGCTCTACTGACCAAGCAGCTGTACATTGAGAAGGTGACCTCCGCCGGACACCGGGGACAGGAGTCGTCGTGGTAGCTACATTAGGGAGACCTGGGTTGCAACCGGCTCCAGTCAGTGTGTGGCAAAGAAAGGCACAAATCATTGCAAAGACCAGATTTCTGTTGGTTTGTTTCCTTCTTGTAAATACGTTACTGTACACAAAGTTTAAATTGTAGGGGGGTGGGGGACATAAAATTGCATATTTAACAGAACTCAAAACCGTAACAAAAAGTAGGCTGTTCTATCTCGAAGCAAAAATAATCCCTCCAGCCCCAATGTTAACATTCATTCCTGGCTATATGCAGTACAAACATTTTAAAATCTGTGACAAAAGACAATTAAAAACCAAAAGTCAAAATCATAAAGCTTGTAAACAGATAATCTGAAATACAATTTATTTATGGAAAAATATCATCAAAATAGTACCACTATGGACTAAACTGCCTGAGTTTTCATTTCACCTAGGATCTTGAAGTAGAGAGCCTTTAGCACAAGAAGATCAATTTCAGTCACAACTAGTGCCACACAGCACTGCTTCGGGTGGAAACTTCATTCTCGTTGTTGGTATTGTTGTTGTGCTATCAAAAACTGTTGTGCTAATCCTTCAAATAAAGGGATGTTGAGGCAATTCTTAAATCATTTGGCACAAAGTTATTTTGGCTGGGGCATAAATTTGAGTCTCAGTCATGAAGAATAATGCAACATTCCACCTATCAAGTATTCACTTTGATTGAAGAGCTTTCTTTATGTCATTAACTTCCATCTGAAAAGAAAAATATTTGTGATAAAATTAGATACTTTAACAAACTGAGGCACAGTTGGTGCTGCTCGAAAAGCACGTTCTGTCTTGTCCACAGGTGTCGAGTGCAGGTTTTACACTGCTCTTATTTCCACAGATTTTGCAAATTGAGGTGACCTTCTCAGCTGCATAGGATGGCCACTCGAGCTTCCTCCCCTCAGAACTTGACAAGTATAGTCGTTGAGTGTCCTGCAAGCCCTTTCAAACTTTTTAAATTACAACTTTTACAGGCCATGCAGCTTGCTGTCAGGAAGTACTTGCAGAATGAGGACTGTGTCCCTGCACCAGCTGCTGCACTTGCAGCCGGCACAAGTAAATCTGCTGACAAATTGCACTGGCAGCTGAGGAGCAAAACCTGTCACCTCTCCTATAGTGGTGGCTCCTGCTGTAGGGATGGTGGTTGCCTTCTGCACCCATCAAGCCTGTGTCCAGGCACATTAAGAGCTCTGGTGGATGTACAGCTCTGTGGTGAAAGGATGAGGCTGAAATGATCATCAGCCTTAGTTGTACACTTGACCCCTCTGACAGGTACTGGAAACCCTGAGGCAAGGGTATTAGATTTATTCAAACACACCCGGAGTACTCACCGTATGAAGGCAGTCTTCTTTAAGACATGGACTGGGAGCTGTGCTACTTTATGACTATCAGAGCACTGGCAAACTAATGCCACTTCTGCGTAAACTCTCACCTTCATGTAAAGCTAGTAATGTCACCTTGATGAGCATCTGAGCATTAACCAATATGAGCAACATTTGAATTGGATTAAAGCATTCAGTTCTAGGATCATAATTTTAAAATCATCAATGCAGGTCTCTGTATAAAGATGAAAAGTCATCCTTGAATAGTCTGGCCTGTTAGACTAAATCAATAACTGCTATTAAAAACATTCATTGATTTTATCTGAATAAATTTAGATTTTCGCTGATCATGAATTGTGTGTTACTAGAAGCCATACTCCTACGTGGCTGCACACAGAAAGTCCTTCAGGCAGCTCTGGAGCACAGACATTGATGGGCCCCAGTTCTGTCACTCTGTGCCATATTCCCCAGCACTTTCCTGAGCAGGAACAGCTCAGTGAAATTACAATTTGATTTTCTATCCCTAATATAAAGAAAAAGCACTGTTGACCTATACCATGAAAATATAAAATATAATCAATACTAAACCATATATTAAGTACACAGAAGAGAAAGGAATAGAACCAAATAGAACTGAATAGAACAGAATGGAACAGAAATAGAATAGAATGGAACAGGAATAGAATAGAATAGAACAGAACAGAATAGAATAGAATAGAATAGAATAGAATAGAATAGAATAGAATAGAATAGAATAGAATAGAATATTATTTCAGTTGGAAGGGACCTACAACAATCATCTAGTTCAATTGCCTGACCAATTGAGAGCTGACCAAGTTAAAGAACATTATTAAAGGCATAGCTCTCCAAAACCCAAACCCACAGTTTCAGCATAATTCCATATGGAAGCAGCCCAGTCAATCCCAGTGGAGGCCCAAATCCATGACTCTCCCACAAGTAGGGCAGTGTGCTACCTGGCAAATGACTAAACCAGCACGACAACAGCCAGAGCTAAGGTACTATATAAGCTACGGAAGCAGTAACCGGGCTCTTAATCTGAGCACCTTCTTTTATATTGTTTAGGATGCTTTGGTGAAAGATAACTTGAGTACCGTCTATAACTCAGGCATAAAAATCTTGCTGTATGAAATCATATTCCAAGCATATGGACAGGATGACAAACCTACTACAAAATACAAAGCTCTGGGAAAGAGCAAATAATTTAGAAAGATTTGATTTCATTTGTGACAAAATCAAACCATTAAAACTGAGACTAAAACCACCGTAGTTTGAATTCTATATTGTGTTTATTTTTTAAAATTTGTCTACTTGTGCTGACAAATTTTTAGATAATTACCAGGTTTTTCCATAAGAATCCAGTATTGCAATATATATGACACAGACTGGCAACACAATGAAGGGAACAGGTATATCCCTTTCAGAAGTGTCAGTATTTTTTGATTCACTGCAATCTAAGTATGTTGGTAGTTTTATGTCCCAGCCCTGAGGCTAAATCAAACCTCCCAATACTTCCATAACATTATTTATCATTTACGTACCTGCAATCGTAGACGGATCTTCTTTTCTTCATCCAACTCAGACAGCAACTGTTTAATCTCTTTTCTGTTAAAAGAATGCAAAAAAAAAGCTTGGAATGGAAATCATTAAACTAGTAAAATAAGGAGGATCACTTCTTGGAGATGCATTTTCCCTGCTTTGCTAGGTACCTTTTTTCCTCTGAACAAGAGAAGTCAGTATATTCTTGTACACTATATGCTATACTACAGGGAGTTAAGACACTATCAAAGGACAGCATCCACCCACACCCCATATTAATGATTAATGCATTTCCTCCTAACAGCCTGGCACCCGCAGACTTTGCTCTGGACCAGCTCTACCAACACTCTACGAGCACCCAATTGCCTTGTTTTCCATTCAAAATGTAGATGGACTAGCTGCTGGTGGGTTATAGGAACTGGTAATAGAAATCCTGCCCAAGCTATCTGCATACTTCAGGCACTTAAAAACTGTCTAAAAGCATTCAAAACCAAAAATTGGATTACATGAGAAATTAATGATTAGGTGCCAGCAACACAACGTAACCTTCAACTTCATTTATAAGATTTAATGATCCCAACTATGGATTTGCTGTCATCCTTCTTTGTTGGGAAGGGGAACAGCTATAATGTGCAGACACCTTCTCATGTGATTTCATCTTAAGACAGAAACCAGTAGGTGGAAGCAGCCCATGCAAGAAGGGCTGGGGAAAGCAGAAGAGCAGGGGTCAGCCTAGGAGGCAAAGCCATGGGGCTCACTGGCTAGATCCAGCTTGTACCATGTCACCCTTCTCCCAGATTCCCAGCACATCGCTGTTCTGTCACAGTGCACATTGCTTTCCCGTTATGCTTTCCTGCTTGGGCTATGCACAACTGACAACGTAAGTGAAGGTTTAGCTTCCAAAACATTAAATATTCTCAGGAACAGCAAAATCTACACGCCAGCCCCAGTTTCCTCTAAGAAACGAGCAACTTAAAGAAAATAAAGATGCTCAACACTAAAACAGTAAGATTCGGGAGTGTATACACAAAGGTCTTTAAATGTCCTAATCACAATTCAATTACTTGTGCAATATGAGCTTCCTGGGAAAATGTGGTAATTGATTTAATAATTTTAGGAACTTGTAGTAATTCGTACTATAACTAGAAAAAATGGACCCCTTAATTAAGATCAATGCATATGAGTTCCCAAATAGTTATTAGCAAATAAAACAATGTAAAACAATGTAAGAACCTTATTCACTGCTTATAGTTTGGTGACTTCAACACCCTATAAACATCTGCTTATGTCATAACAGGAAAAAAGCAGCTGGTACAGACGGACAGTGCCAGTCTTTTCTATTGAGCTTCCTGTCAGGAAAGTAGATGAAAATCTCTCACAAACACAAAGGCAATTTGTGCACAGTAACACACACGAAGGCAAGTTCAAGAAGAAGTTGCCACTGCTATGCACGAACAGATACATCCCACCTACAGTTGTGATTTGCAGCGCTTACTTTTGCTGGTCTTTCATGGTTTCAATGATGGTTCTTAGCTCCTTAATTTGTGTTCTCAGCTCCTCCAGGGCAGTCTGACCTTGGCTCAAGTGCTCAGTCTTTGGCTTTCCTTCAGTACCGAACAGGGATGGGGAATTTGACCTGTGGCCTGTTGTTCCCATAGCAATTGGGTGAAATCCAGCTGATGGTGAAGGGGATAGTGATGGTTGTACATTACTGCCACTAGCCAAACCTCCTGGTTTTGGAGGCAAGGAAGTTTTATTATCAGACACCTGCAACAGAAAGAATAAAATTTAATGTCTGGAGAAAGCTTCATGAAAATCAGACCTCTAACAAATATGAAGCATTTTGCTGTTCTTTAGTAATACTGAAAGTCCATAATCAAACATGGAGAGTTTTGGCAAAAGCATGATAAAAAAAACAAATAGACATTATCTTTGTACATGTACATCAGAGGGGCTCCAGTTGGGATGCAGAAGTTCAGGCAGCTTCAGTAAGACTTTCCATAGTTGCTACAACCAGTCAGCAACAAGATTTTGTTGCTGTTCAAGCCACTCCAGTGGCCTGAATGCTTGACTTCATGACCTTAACAATATTCTTTTAACATTTTATACACATGACTGTGCAGGTGTGAGTAATGTGTACCTATAATCTTTCATGAATAACAATTCTTATATCAGTAGATCCAAATTTCCTTTGAACTGAGAAGAGATGTCAGGCTGAGTTCAAAGCTGCAGCGAGCGAGCAAAGCACAACTGGAGTCATCCAGGATGAACACCTGATTTCTGAGCTTAACTGACTATCAACATTAAAGGTTGAAGCAGATACTTTCTGATAGCAGTCATCTTGGTTTACAGCAACAATATCTCAATCCCTGCATATAATTTTCAAGTGTTGGCCCAAGAGTGTTTCTTAATGCAAGTGCTTCCAGAAGAGGGAGCTATATAGCAAAACATTATCCTTATAACTTTATCACAGAAGCACATGACTTAATCTTTCAAATACTTTTGTTGGACTACTAGAATGTAGTATCTGCATTATTAAACCTGTCCTTATGTATGAATAAATAGCTCAAACCATAAGGCCTGATCTACATACTTATTCCCTAATACTTGATTATCTTACAGTTTTCTATCAACATACAGTAAGAACAGCACAAGCCTATAAAATGCATGCAATTATACAAGTATAAAAAGTGATTATACTTGCAAATGTAAATTCACATACTATTAGAGTTGTATGTTCTGTGCTCACAGAGTCTTCTAACATAAACTCAATTTACAGCAGTAAGAAAGAGACTTAGTTTCTAAAATGTATTTCCCTAGCTTCTCACGTTCTGCAAAATGTATTTACACTAGATGGGTATTTTCACAGTGTGGTTGTGGAGACATTTTAACTGTGCAATTCACTTTTGACTTGCATTTCACACAAAGATTAATCTTTAGTAACCTTTACCATTTTAAGCTGCTTTAAATGCCCAGTTACCAGGTGGTTGTTGCATTATAATTTAAAAATACTTATTTGACTACTGCTTTCAAAACCAAAGATGTACGTGAAAAGGTTAAGCAGAGATATTCCAGTTAACTTACTTGTGATATTGTAACAGTTCTTGATTTCCTTGACGCTTCAATACTTTTGTGTGTAATGGAAACGTGTTCTTCTTTCTCTTCTTCAGGACTTGGTGAGTCAAAGAAATCCGGGCTTGAAAGGGACGACTATGTAGACAACACACAAACCCCAAGGGAGGAAAACAAAGCAGGTATTTTAATTGTGTAAGAATTTAACAAAGAAAGAAGAAAAGCACTTATGTGATGAGTTCTTTTAGTTCTCATTTTCAAAATAACAATACTTAAAATCAAGACTCCGCCCCGCCCCTCAGCCTTTTCTAGCACTAGAGTGCTTTCAAAGCATTCATGAAATGAGATATACTTAAGAGCTGGATTCAATATTAATTAATGTCTTTGCACTGCATTACATCATAAGGTGAAAGCACCCTCCTGTTCTCAAGAAGAGCTGTACCTGCCATGGCTAGGATGCTGAGCACTGTGCTGGGGGGAACTGCCACCTGGGCAGCTCTGCTGTGTCTTTCCTCAGCGCAGGCCTCAGTTTGCTGCTCCTCAGAGAACTCGTGCTGCGGCCTGTGCCCACTGCTGACTGCAGGGCTGCCTTGTGCACGGCCCCCTTCTAAAGGTGCAAACAGGGAAGGTTCTTTCCACACCTGTTCCTTTCCCCATAGACTTGACAGGGGAAGAAAGACCTTTCAACTTGCCTTTCATGTTTCCACATTTATGTACATAGTCAATTTTGAAAGCTTTCTTTTTTGTGTTCTGTTTCACAGTAATCCCTTTAGCTTCCCTCCACCTTGTTTTTCTTCAGCAACATGAACATGGGTAACCATCAGTAGTTGCTCTCATTCTGATATACAAGAATGCAAAAAGCACAGAAATGAACAAAGCCCAAATCCCACAGAAAAGGGCATTAAAAAAACTAACCAGTGTTTTTCAAAGTATGGTTTGTAAGACCACCTTGTCTAAAGAAAAAAAGTGAAATTTATATCACTCATATTTACAATTGTGAACTTCATGAGAAACCCATGGTGCCTCAAGAAGCTGTTCAGCTGTTGAAGGCTGACAGCAGTTTGTCCTCAAAATCTGGTAGAGAAACCAAGGGAAAGGCTTCTTTTGGGAAAGACTTTCAAAATCCTTAACACTTAGCACAAACAGGCTTATTCCAAAGATTTTTATAAAGGATTCTTCTGGTCTTGGTCATGGTTGGCAAGGAATACCTGGCAGCACCCAAATAAGGGGGTACAAATCTTGCAAGGAAGGGAATGTTTTAAACATCAGCATTCAAAACACTGGCAGCCTTTTGACACTAATTTTCCTGAGCTGCATCTCTCTGCTTCACTGTACGTGTGAAGGAATGGCAGAGTAAATGTAGTAAAAACAGCAGGGAACAAAAATAGGAGGAGGGGAAAATTTCAGAAAAAAAAAAAAAAAGACAAGGAAAAATAACTTACAGACGTGAGAGACTGGGAGGGTGGTCGCCTGCCAGTAGCTTTTGGTCTGGTTGTAGTTGGATGATTAAGCTTCTCAGCAATTGGTATTACAGAGTCAAAACCTTCCAAGTCTTAAAAATAAAATAGAGTTGATTTGGTTTTCTGGCCATTGTCCTCAAAGGGAAAGAATCACAACTTTTTTCTAATTTCAAAGAAACCAAATCCCATTTTCCCCGTTGTATCGTAGTGTTCTGCACATGTTTAGGCACCACAATGGCACTTAAAAAAACCTGGAAGTCAAAGGCGGCTGTAATTCAGTTAGCCTTGCCAAGCACAATTACTCTTCCATCTCAAATACAATAAAGCAGAGGGGGAATGTGTGAAGGAGTCTTTGGCTTTGCTTTCAGCATACTGAAAGTTAAATGACAACATGGGTCCTATGGCATGGAACAAACAGTTTCAAAATTTCCACCTTGCTATTAAAGGGATCAGTAATTTTTCTTCCTGAATAGTTGGAGACATAAGACAGGGCCAACATTGTCTCAAGGACTGTACTCTCAGCGCTGCAACTGCAGCAATTGCTTAGGGGAGCACAGAATGAGAATGACCAAACTGGAAGTGATCTGCAGGTTCCTGGACAGCTGCAGCTGGAGGCAGCTTACCTTCCAGGAGCTACAGGGGAGAGGAATATCTCCAGCAGCCCAGAGGTTAGGGTACATAAAAACTCCAACAGGCTCCTGAAGCTGCACAGAGCCCAGGAAAAATAAATCTGCTAGATTGCAGTGTCGACTGCCTTCGTGCCTAATGAAATGCACTGGGGTAGTGTTTACTGAATCCAGACACGTGGCAGCATGTTTATGTGAAAGAACGATGTGAAGGCTGAAGGAATACTGCAGCTTGTGATTACATATCTGCATCAAATGGCTTAACACCACTCATCTATTTTTATGGGTTGTATCGGTTTCACTCACGTCCATTTCAAAATGCCCTACTGCATATGTCAAGCAGAAATGAGTCAGAAAACATACAAGAGGTACTTTAGACAAGATAAATCAAAATTCTGTAAAATTACCTCCAGACATGAATCAAATACTGGAATGATATTCATTATTCAGAGACTATTTTTCATTGCATACGTGTAGGAAGGAATAGCTTTTAAGTTAATAGTTACATATACTGGGCGCTTAATTTCCAGGACTGTTACGGAACAATGAGTATCTGAAGATTCAGCTTTGTTGCTGTATTACAAACATTGTACAAAATTACACAATGGAAAAACAAACGAATTAATGGCCTTGTGCAATAAACTGTATGCACTGAAGGACACTTAAACTGATTCTGAGTGCTCATGATTTGGCAGCTAGGAAGTAAATGGGATCAGACATTCCTTATTCAGCAATATTCTTCCATCTCTGGGAGATAAAAATAGAAGAAAAGAGACCTCTTTCAATAGCCCTGTAATAGTCTAAGGTTATTCACCTTCAAATACCGCTCTATTTTTGGACCAACCCTTCCTATATATAACCAGTGACCCCACTGTCCTCTACCAGGTATTTCTCTCATTGCTTTTTTATTGACTGCTGCAACCTACGTCCCGAGGTAGGTCCCCCCCAGCCTGACAATGCAAATTTGACAATCCAAAACCTCAGCTGTACCCAATGTATCAGGGGAGGCTACAGTGCTTTCAAAGTGAAAATGAGCTAAAATTAGCAGACTGCACAAAACCTGCCTGGAGTCCTACAGAGCTTCAGGTTTTCAGGACAGGAGAAACGGAAGCAAAAATTTATATTCTGGGGAAAATAAAATAGCAAATATAAGATCTGGTTTCTAGTAATATCCAGTTTGAAGCTGACACATGAGATAGCTAAATAACTTGCTTAAGATCACACTGCAAATCAGTGCTGTATTTTAGTACATTGTCTTTGTTTTCGCCACTGTGTTACGTTGTTAAATCACACAGCAAGAATATATTGTCATCAAAAATATACACTCACCTATAAACCTGTGAATCTCACACAGTAAGAGCTGAAGCAATGCTTCCATTTCTCCTAGCCACTCTTTCCCATCTAACTAGTTTTACTAATTTTTTTTTTTCCTGAGCTAGTTAAATCCAGCTCATTCTCCAATCGCATGTGCCCAGGAAGAATCAGTATCAGCACCAGAGGAAGATACAAGCTGCTAAAACTGAGAGGAAACGCAGAGCAGACTCCTGCTTTGGGGGTAGCAAAGTGGCTGAAGTTATCTTGCTGCCCAGGAAGGCTCCAACGCATGACTTCCCTCTCTCTCTCTGTTGACATTTCTGTGGTAAATGCCCCTGTCCCTTTCTCTGTTCTTACAAAAGATAAGTATCTACACCAACACGGAAAACAATCAATGAAGAAAATAGTGAAGGTATTCATGTGTTTCTTTGGCTTAAATAAAATAGTAATTACCTAGAGTTTTATGTTTGACCTGAATAGTCAAATATCCATATTTAAATTGTAAAATGTATTGATATACAGAGAATGTATGAATTTGTCCTTGAGACCCATGAGGACTTGCAGATAAAATCTGCTCTGTGCATTTTATGAATACCATGAAAGATGAAGATTTCTGTGCAAAGCTTCTATTATCAAGAAACACTGGGAATACTAAATTTTTCCCACTTCTGAATACATTTCTGACAGCTAAAAAAATAAACTAAAGCAGCTTATTCCTGCACTGAATTTTAAAAAAAGTGCCGAGCGGAGGTTCAAAAGGTTCCACAGGTAGAATCGGATGCCAAACTAGTGCAATTACAACCATTCAGCTGATACTATAAATGAAATTCTATTTAAGTGTAAGGGACAACACTTGGTACAATGCTAAAATAGTAAATCCATTTCCAGTACTTTCATATGCCCTTTATCCCCTCCCTGCTTGTTCTCCTTATTTAGATGTGGTTCTCACTTTCAAATTTGTTCTGCATCTAAAGTTATCACCACTTTCCACAGCCATCACCTATGAGATATTTACTTTGGAAAATTCTTACACAGTAAACTGGTAAAGAAAATGAGAAACACAATCACTGAAAAGACCTCTTCCTTGCTGTCATCTATACTGTAGATTCAGTAATGAATTCACTTACACTTTTTTTTTTTATTATTTTTTGCTAACGGAAAGCAAGGATATACGGGTGTGACTATACTGTACTCACTGAGATCATTAAATGCAGAGATTTGATTTTAGTTTGTATTTCTGCAGCTATTAGAAATTGGAAACTTAAATGTACTTAATAAGTACAATGTAAAACTTTCCTGAGCTGGACCAAATGCGATGTCATTAAAAATAAAGTATTCATAGCCATGTTAATTGCCCATAAGGCAGCATCAGCATCCAACAGACCTGAACGCTGCACTGGTCCAGCTATGTCTGTTAGTAATAACAAACAGTAAGAAAGATTTTACTGAACACACAAAACATCAAGGGCACCCTTCAATTAACAGTGGCACTCCCTAATTATAAAAGTAGTTGATACTTTTTCTACAAGTAAACAGACACATTCGTCTTTATTACTGTCTGGCTGATCAAGCTGGTTATTCATGAAGTAATTCATGAGATGAGGAGAAAGACATCAGAGTAATTCAAATACACTAGTGTAGTACACACAATAAAATGTCTGGCTTGCTCAGCAAACATATTTAATGAATATGAAAAATGTCAGCTGTGCAAGAATTATTCCCTGGTATCCTTCCAAGCCAGTTAAGAATAGGATGTTTTTCCCTATTGCTATGTTCATTGGGAGACATGGTTATTTAAAGCATGCTGATGGTGGCTTTAAATCTATGCTGAGATCCAGGAAAGCAGTTATTTAAGGAAAAAGACCTCAGACCATTAGACCTGCATCTTCCTGGAAAACAACCTTCAGTCCCTCAAAAGAAGAAGTCAGAAGGAAAAAGTTAAATACGTTAAATGGTTACGCTTCCTTCCTTACTCCTTTCCCCGTTATATTTACTGTTCTGGCATAAAGTGTGTCTAGGCCTCAACTTTATCTTATGGTTAGGCTTTTTAGTCTTTGGGAAAAGTGATTTGTACATAATGAAGACAGAAATCTCTTTGAATTACCAGAGATGTCACCTTAAGAAAACTGAAATGGAAAGTGATTGATAATAGCAGAATCAACAGATTCAGAATGCTAACAGCGAGGTTTCATAGAACAGAAATACAGCAGAGCTGGAAGAAATGAGGCAAAGGTGGCATTCAATTCATTTGAAGAATATAATGTCATAAAAGCCACAGAGGTAGATTTCATTTCATATTTTTCAATTCATTTAAAAGATTGACAACAGGCATGTTAAATACAATAATCCTAAAAGCTATCCAATGAAACAGAGATACTGCAGATGAAATCTTCTGCACTAATGTCCATTCAATATATAACACTAATTCAAAAACCAGCTCCAACAATAATACAAATATCACTGGGAATTTTTAGAAGACCACAATTATTTTAAATACATAAAGAGCCCAGATTCTGCTACTCCCTCCATGCTGAACAGCATTGAACCCTGGAAGGAACACAGCTGTGCTCCCAGAAAGGCTTAGGGCAGCAGGACCTCATCCATAAGGAACTGCAGACTCTCTAAAGATTTGGGTAACGCACTTTTAGCAGGAGGGCTCCCTGACTGCAGGGTTACTGTGTTTGGGGGAGTAACAGTGATGAGCCGAGGAGGCCTGTCCCGCATGGTTCTTGGCTTTGGAGGGAAACAGCTCAGCTCCCCGGGCTTCCCAGGACAGTCACTGGACATCTACGTTCCCTAAAATATACAATTATCTTTTCCCATTTCAATCCTGACTTTTATCACTTTAATAGCAGAAAGCAGAAAGCTGCCATAATGAGCTTTGCTAACCACTTGCCAGTGCCCTCATAAGGATTTTATTTTTAACAATTCGGAAGATGCCAAGAAAGAACTGAAAGGTCAAGAAAACTGAGCTAGAAGAAATGGATATGCTGTTTTCAGGCACCTCAACTTGACACACATGGAGAACGATTTACATTTCTGGTTTACTGCCTATTTCGAGGCCCTCCAGGACAAGAGACCTAATTCATTTACGTAATGGACCATTAACATACCCCTAATTACAATATTTACAATTCACAACTATATTTATGGGTGATTTTGATTCACTGACATAAATATTACAACTTAACTCGGGTAATGCTGCTCCTTTGCTTTGCTCTATTAAAATAAGCATGAGCAGCAGCAGAAAAAGAAATAACTAGTTCAGGCAGATTTTGATCTTCATTACGAGTCACATTTTGTCCTCCAACCCTTATATTTACCAGAATTTTCTTTTTTCCAACTTTTACTCTGTGTCTTCAGGCAAAATAATTAAAATGTCTCATGGTATAACAGCCTGTGATTTAAAGACAAACCCGCTCCATTCTACAACCTCTTACTGGAAAGATTCTCCATCTTTTTCCCTAGTGTGGGCCAAATCTTCTTAGATCACTTTTTATTCCAGTCAGAGGCACAGCAATCACAAATACAAGCATGTAACAGCTCTAGAACCAATGTAAATACAGCTCAAGGAAACACAACATACTGAAAATTTTTTGGTTTTTTTTTTGTTTGTTTTGTTTATTCAATCTTTTCAAGTAGGGTATTTTTAACTACCCTTCCAGGCAAGTTAACACCAAGACTTAGGGGGAGAGACAGAAAAAGAGCATGGCCAATAATGTGAATTCAGCCAGTTCTCCACGATCCTCCAGCAAACGCTCTGAAGATTTCAGTCAGAGGAAATGCTGAAAAATGGACTCAGGTTAACCAGCTTTCAGAGAATCTCTTAAGAAAATTCACACCAACACTGTATGTTTCAGCAGGAAGACATATGTGCTTTACATTAGCGCTGATGAAGATTATTAACTGCTTTCATAAATACTATGCAAAATGTGTAAAGAGCCAAGAAAAACATTGGAAAGATGCATCTGCTTGGCTCTGTGTGCGAAGTGCCTGTGCAGCACAGTCTTTTTGTAAAGCATGGAAACTGCTTCTTGTGTGGACTGAGTATTTACACAGTAGATAAATCCTTTTTATTTCTTTGTGGCTTACTCTTTAAATCACTTTGGTTAAATCCACACGATTTTAAGTGTTAGATGATTTCAAAGCACGCCTATTTTGGATAGACAGGTCTTGTTTCAGGATTGCAGGATTCCAAAGTCTGCGTGTATATATTTTTAAAAGGCTTAGGATTAATCCTGACTTGCAGAAATAACTCAATACCAATAACTAATAGGAATAATTCAGTAATACCTGGAAGCATTAGTTTTTGATTGAATATGCTACTATATCTGCTAGATGCTTCTGTCATTGCACTGGCCCTCAGATATAACAATTATTTATGAAATTAAAGAGAGACATGATCTAAAAAAAAGTCAAGTTATGCAGTAAGGGGTTAATTTAAGCTGTTGAAATCAATGTAATTCTACATAAGGACTACTTTTCTGCTGGCAGAACAGGACTTACTTTCAGTGTAGCTTATGCTGCTTTAGAAGCATTTTAAACTAAGCTCAAAAAGCCACTCTCAATCCAGAACAGTTGTCGGTACATGAGACTTTTAACAGATGTAACGACTTTGAATTAATCATAGCAATAATGGAGACAAATTCTTGGGTGACATAATCAGGCACTTTCCACTGAGAGCCAGTGAGCGCTCTTCAAACTTCTATCTTTTGGGTTTTTTGGATTTTTTAACTCTTTCAGATTAGAGAACCATTCTAACAGGTTGCTAAATATTTTTGGTTCGTAACATGTAAGGACATAACAATGAAATATATGTATAAAACACTGTGATGACACCACCTGTCTGTAAGAACCACAGAACAGATGAACTCTAAATGTCACTTTTGTCACTAAAATTTTGTATGGTACAATAATATATACTGCAGTGATTTCTAATTTCAGTGCCATTGTGTAAGATTTTCTGTCACAGTACACTCAATTTCAACTAGGTGTTCTACAAAGTACTACTATTTGTATTTGTTATGCATTTTCAACTAAAGCAAAGACAGGATAGAAAAGAAATGGGGGGGAAAAAAAAGCCTTACCCTGATGAAATGAAGAAGAGTTACCCATGGCAAAGAGATGTAAATAGGAAAAGCTGGATGAAAGATGTGTGGAAAGGAAAGTAAAGGCATCACTGAAAACAGGGAAAAAGAAAACAGAAGTGAGGAGGAATGGGGCATGGTTCCTCTTAAATAATATATTCTGCAGGCTAGTTTCCCAATGGTTTTTGCAAGGATTGTGGAAAGAAGAAAAGGCACAATCAACAGTAGTAATAGCTGCCATTGTACCTACAATCAGCAGTGACACTGTTGAACAGGCCTTGCTCTTGTCAGTACAGATTGCAAAATTGTAATGAGTGCTGTATTATCACCAAGGAATTTAAATGTCAAACCACAACTCCACAGAACACGCTAGTGATATCAAGCCATGCGCTAATATCTACATAAAAATAACTTTTTATACGCGACTGGCAGAACATTATGCACAGTACTACACATCACCTAAGTCTTGCTCAAGCACTTGCGACTTTCCTGATCAGGAAAGCTGACTGAATGTTTTTAAAGGTGTTTTTAAAGTCATAGGGTTTTCTGGCTAGATCGCACTGATCCACTGGTGAAATATTACTTTAAAAAAATCAACAGAAAGATGCTATTTCCAAAACAAGCAATGTTTAACACACTGTTCTAGAATAGGGGACCTAGTCAGAATCCAAGTTTTTAACTTGCATTCCCCAATTCCCCTCTGCATGTTGCTTCTGAACTGATGATGGAATTACTGATATTGCTGTTGCTAATAATTTCTTTGCCTTTTGGGAGGTGACATATGGAAGGACTCTGTACCTTTTCCTCATTTATCATAAAGGTTTTGGTCTCGTCCTGATAAAGAAAAGGAACCAACTAAGAAATCTTTAAAACTGTTTCACAGAATGGCATTCTGCTCTCCATCCAGCTTTATTATGGTTTGCTTTTATAACCAAATCTGTCTCTCCAGAGCTCTTGTACATCCCTTTGCTTTGACAGAGCAAAAGCTTCAGACTGGCTATAGGACTGAGAACATGACAGCCACTATCCAGGTTAACATGTCGAGTTCAAAAAAGCCAGAAGAATGCTGTCCTAGTCATTTTCAGCCCGCGATTGACCATCAATACTTCACATAAGCATGAAAGAGGGTGAGAGGCAACTTGCAACTGATGGCTGTTGTTTCCTCTGATCTCTCCAAAAGTTTGAAGTGCCCAGGACTGTCTTTGGGGTAGTGGGGAATAAAGAGGAGCCAAATAACCAGAGTGATCATACACCCAAGCTGCTGCAAAGGCCATTTAACTTCCATTTTCTTCAAAGGCTACCGTTAAGTCCCCCTTGTCTGTCACATAGAATGTCAAATTCATTGTGTAAACTTGAATTACTGAAAAGACATCATACAGTAGATTTAATCAGGTCCATTTTGACTGGAAGGAGCCCTCCTCTCCACAGAGTACATGACACTGGGGCAACGCTGGTAACACATACCACAGCTAAATATTATCTGGACTCACTGCCTGATCCATCAGTGTTTTGTAATACACTGGACAACTCCACTCATTCACCCACAATTTTTACTAATAACTCATTTAGCCACAATATTCCTCCAACCCATTGCTCTCTTTGTAAATAATAATATAAAAATAATCTAACACATTTATCATAAATCTTTCCAATTACACTGCCCATAAACTGCCCTAAACTCCAAACCTCTCCTGATAGTAAAAGACATTAATCCACAGTTTTGACTTATTAAGTTTTAATTTATTACTCTACCCTCTCTCTTAAAAAGTTGTTTATTTCTTTAATAATATTTTACATGAGCTGTCAAAAGTGTCCTGAGAATTTATAACAGTTATGATCTTTGGGGCGACTTTCATTCTGAAATCGTAATTTATTTCTTTTTTTTTCTTCTAATGAGTTGTCTAACAAGCTAGAACGACATGATTTGCCCTTGTAAATGCCATTCTGGTTTGACCCTATCAAGTTATACTTATCTAAGTATTCACACTATTTCATCCAGGGGCTCAGTAAGTTCCCCTTGTTAGTGGTAGCAGGAGGTCATTAGCTAAACCCTTTGCAACATGTATGTGGTTTGGTTTATGGACCCTTGTTGCCTCCTATTACCCATTTAAAAACAAACAAATAAACAACACAAAAAAAGAATCTCCATTTAAGTTCTGCAAATGAACAGAACTTATTATAAACAAATTTCCTACCTAACCTTTTACAGGTTGTTAAAAGAAAGCAAAACCCAAACCAAAATAAACACCAAAACCCAAACCAAACCAGAAAAAACACAAAACACTCAGAACTTTTATCCTGATATCGATTCTAAGGAAATTAGCATAAGGATTTAAAAAAGTTTACTTCCATCACACTGCTATATGCTATTTGCAGTCACAGCTT
>VXBW01000480.1:0-26031 GCA_013400375.1 Thinocorus orbignyianus
AACCAAAAACAAACAAAAAAATTGAAAAAAAAAGTATGTCTGCCGTGGTAAAAGATGCGTTTCCTAACTTTTTTTTTACCAACAATTTCCAATAATGGATTTGGTTTCTCTCCATTATGAGACCTACTCAATTAAATCCAGAATGATGGAGTCTCAGAATGCATGTTCTCAGTTTCTTAAAAACAATTTGTTAAAGCATAGATGTCACTACAGCCTTCTGAAAGACTCTCCTGGAGTGAAATTCCCAAGGTGCATTAGGGGAGCCAGATGATAGAATCATAGAATGGTCAGAGTTGGAAGGGACCTTCAAGATCATCAAGTTCCAACCCCCCTGCCATGGGCAGGGACACCTCTCCTTAGAGCAGGTTGCTCAAAGCCCCATCCAGCCTGGCCTTAAACACTTCCAGGGATGGGAACATCAAAACATTATCCACAGTCCTGAGATGAGTGGGCACTTTAGCCTTGCAGGAGACAGTTCCAAGGTTCTTTTGCCATTTTCTGTTGTTGTTCCAGCATTCTCTGTCGTTGTGGTTGCTCATCCCTGTTCAGCCTCTGACTCCACCATGCTGTGTGTAGATGTCCATGAGGACCTCTGGCAAACTTGTGATGGATCCAAGATTTAGGTACAGCAAATTTTGTGGCCTTATAGTGAGTCTGTCATTAGGAGATCACCATGAATATTGACAGTCCTGTAGTGTCTATGTAAGAAGCTGGATATTCAGTGTTCAGTAGTGATTCAGAGTACTTGGTCCAACAAATGTTTTTTTCAAGCGATAGGTAGTGCCATAATAAGATGCTGCAACAGGAGGAGGGAAGCACAGACATCTGCTGCTGTGCGGAGAGATGAGGAACAAAGAAAGTCTTCCCTTGGCCTGAACTCAAAATGAGGGTTGAGTCACAGTTCTGCGGACACGTCATTGCCTCCTTGTATCTGCTGTAGTTAAATTAGTGTTCTGCCACTCTGCTGCAGGAGAGATTTGTTTTCCATTCATTATTTTGTGTTAATTGTATGTCTTCTGACTGCTACAGCTGTCAGTCATACTGCCTTCTTGATATACAGTAAGGAGGAGGTAGGAATGTATGCCATCCCATTTGCTGGTTACAGTATTTCAAAGTCAGAAGTCTTATGAAATTCCTCTTCCCAGTATCTTTTTGTCCGGGAATTCCTGGGATTATAAAATGATCCCTTTTGGGGCACATTTGTCAAATGCCAGTATGGATTTTTTTTTTTCCTTAACTTACCATTTTTTAGTCAGGGTAGGAAATCTGTCTCCAATATCTTTTCCATACTTCCACAGCTTGTTGTATCTTTCAGTTTTGCACCTTAGATGAATCTCTTAACTTAAGAACAGATTTTAAATAGTAATTAATTAAGACTATATGCTACATAACTGAAATGATGACAACTGAATTAGTCTTATTTTGGCAAGCATGGAAGAAGAATCATCTGTTTATTTTCTTAGGAAAATGGTTGAGATGCCATTTCTTGACAATGTAACTATGGTCCTGCCAATTTTAACTATAAAGTTTTCTTAAAGAATCCTAAATGCAAGTTACATGCCTGTGGAAAGTTCAGGCTTTAAAAACATAGTTTTGTCTGAGCGTCACCTAGTGCTTTGGTTGCTCCTGTTCCTAAAATCAGTAATTCAAACCTTACTCTATATAGAAAATATAAAAATATAGAAATATATGAATATATTATTATCAGCACTGTTGGGTATACCTTTGTGCTGGTCCTGCATTACCTCCTAGGTGTGCCTTTCAAGGATATTGTGTTAGGGATTCAATAACTTTGAAGGAATAATAAAATTATAAATTGTAAAAAAGGACCACCACTCCCTCAAAACTGTAAGTATTCTAGAGTCAGGCAGATAAACTGATTTTGGGGGTGAAATATGAAATAGGTCTTGGTCATCCAGTTATTACATTTTTTATTCTGTAGCATCGAGTATATTACAATAATAGGTTAGTTCTGCACAAAAGGCACATATGCACACCAGATCTTCTAGCAGTCTTTTCTGTTGTTATCATTGTCCTACTTACAGAGATCGCTATATGGAGAATACCTTTATCTTTTGAATGCACCTAAAATAGGAAGAGCCTGAAGATGTCAAGTTTTACTAAAGCAAAACTTCTGATTTAAACTCGTTTCCACCTGCTGCCCTTGAAAACACTTTTCTTCTGGCAAACTGGCTTTTTTCTGTGGCTTCCTTAACTTGCACTGTGCATTGTGTGAGAGAGGCAAATCCATCTTCAGAGGTCGTAGATAGAGGTGGTGTTCCTGTTTTGGATGCACCCTGATAGTTCTGATGAGAGCTTTAAAAACGGAAAAGCAAGATTGATGCTTCTGTGGCATCGAGCTGCAGACACACTCAGCTGTCACACTGAGCAGAAGCCGCAGCTGTCGACGCACGCAGCAGTGAGTTAGCGGTGTAGAAGTGATGTGTGCGTGGAGCATGGAGTGTCCAGAGCAAAAGATGTTTTTTTCTGCAGTCTGTAGTCAAGAGGCAGCACTCAGGCTGTGATCAGCAAGGTTTGATGTCATTAGCAGGCTTTAAGTCATCCTGAATGAGGAGAGCAGTTTGTGCCGTGAAGTGTTTCTTCCTTCAGAACCTGCGTTTCCACCTCCGTGGCCACGATGGACTTGAAGCAGCAGGTACAGAGCGGTCGGTGTGGCTCATCTTACAGAAATTCTGGCTGCTTTAAGGGTCCTCAGATGTTTATGTTACAGGATCTGCCAAAGCAACCCTATTTTCCTCAGAAAAAAAAACAAAAAAAACCCCACAACCACAAAAACCCCCAAAAAACCAAACCAAAACCTGAGCTGCTTGATTAATTGCCTCTTCAGCTTGAACTTCAAGTTTGATGAAAGAAGGACAGGATCCAGCTTAGTTGTCTGTGTTGGGTTAGTAGCAGTAAAAGTATTAATAAAAGCTTGTCACTGAAGTTAGTTGTTATGTCTTTTGAAATACACAGGGAGCAGATGTGTTAAATCATAAGGGCAGTTACAACGGCTCGTCTGCAGAGAGGAGCTTGAGGATAAATCAAAATCCCTCTGCAGCCTTCTCCTCCAGAAAGAAGTTCAGTAATAACAGAAATTTGCTTTTTCGGTCGAGTTTGCACTTCTTTGTCTCATCGGGGCCCCTTCAAGTTTTCCCTTGCTCAGTACCATTGCAGATTTATTTTGATTGTCTAAGAGAATGGAGGAGAACAGCAGCAGTTGCACTTTCACAGTCATCCTTCAGCACCCCTTACAGACAGAAGTAGGTTGTTTCATCTTCAACAGGTTGAGCAGTGGGAGTGCTTTGCTGGATTTTACAGCAAAGTTACAGAAACTTTCCTCAGTTACATCAGCAGGATGGCTTGGCTTCAGCTTGTAAATGAAAATCAAGGTGACTATAAATACATCACCTGTCCCAGGTAATAAACTGTATCCCGTGTCTGCTAGGATAAATGGCATTTTTTTTGAGTTGATGGCTTTTTTTTAGGCTTTTTTTTGAGCTTACGGCTGTTACTGCAAACACGTTTATTTCAATAGCCATTTTACCCTCTGTGGAATTTTTTTAAAATTGTAATTCCTCTGTAAGCAATTCCAGTCCTGTTACTAAAACATTATTTTTGTGAAATGGCTGTTAGACCAGAAATAGAAATGTTGTGACCTGTGTCAGTAGGGTGGAGAAGGCCCTATATAATTAGCATCCCAACAACAGCTTTATTACTATGATCTACACCTTCTGTCAGGGTGATAAATGTTCCCTGTGTAATTACAGTTCCTTAAGGTTATGTCTACAACGTAGTGATTCCACAGAGCTTCTGTTGTGGTAGTTCCATGATGAGAGGAAAATCCTCTGCGAGGAGAAGGGGAGAGGGAGCAGTTTGGAACATTTCTTTCCTGACAGCCCTTGCTGTCCTCTTGCCTTGGCAGCCACCGTTCCTGCTCTGCATAAACACAACGCAAATAGAATCATAGAATCACAGAATGGTCAGAGTTGGAAAGGACCTTAAAGATCATCAAGTTCCAACCCCCCTGCCATGGGCAGGGACACCTCTCCCTAGAGCAGGTTGCTCAAAGCCCCATCCAGCCTGGCCTTAAACACTTCCAGGGATGAGGTATCCACAACTTCCCTGGGCAACCTGTTCCAGTGCCTCACCACCCTCACAGCAAAGAAGTTCTTCCTAAGATCTAATCTAAATCTCCCCTCTTCCAATTTAAAACCATTACCCCTCGTCCTGTCACTCCACTTCCTGACAAAGAGTCCCTCTCCAGCTCTCCTGCAGGTTCCCTTCGGATACTAAATACATTCCTCTGGCTTCATTCAGGGCTTGAAGTCTGCCTGACCCTCATTCATAAAAATGTTGCTTGCTTCTCACACCTGAACCTGAGCACGTGTGTAATTTTAAGTGTAAAGTCATCCCTTTAACTACAAGTTCAGCACGGTTTAGATTCCACGTTGGCAGAGTTGCTCTTCTGGCTGTGGGGATGCATAGTCAGTCTGAAAGAGCAAAATTTTATTACTTTCTTTCTGAATGGGTAGAGTTAGGTTTTATTAACAAGCAGGTTATTATCGATGTCTATAAAAATAAGGGATGAAAAGGAAGACAGACTGTGAATTCAAGAACATAAAATACTTACAGTATCAGAATCGCGTGTGGAAGGCTTTTACTTCAAAGCAGGCATTTGTTTCACTAAGTGTGGTCAAAAATTGGTGAAAAGGGAAGAGAATACAACTTCTTTATTCCTTGCATCACTATTTCCATTTCCCCAAACAGAAGACATTACGGGGCACATACTTTATTAATCCTGCCTTCTTTTCCTGACCTGATGACTGGGATAGTGAACACTGCTGGGAAGATGCTCTGAAAAGAACTGGTCCTGACTGTGGTGTGTGGTTTTTGTATCTTGCATTGAAGTTTTGACGCCCCTCCATGAATTTATTTTTCCAAAGCAACATCATGCAAACTGGATCAGGGAAAAAGCACAAATCTCTTGCAGTATCATAAATGGAGAGGCTGTAAATGTTATGAAGGATGCTCGGAGGCAGTTTAATGTAGCACTGGAGAAAATAGAAGTCATTACTACTGGAAGAGCTCCAGTTATGACAGAGGAAATAAATGGTGCTGTTACAAGAGATGTACTGACAACAAAATACCTGCTGGCTGGGAAAGAGAAGAGCAGAGCACAGTACAGGTACCTACAGGCAATTACCTGTTACCCGAAGTAATGTTTATTTTTAATTTAAATCTGACATGGATAGTATTTCTTGTGTGCGCTGCTTGATGAAATGACATAAGCCAGTCTGACAGAAGTTTCACACTTAATTATACTTGTACTTAGGAACTGCCCAGTCTTTGCCACTGTTCAGATTTGTGTCTTAACATCTCAACACATGCTGCAGCCATAGCACAGCAGAGAGGATGAAGCTTTTTACATCTTAACTCTTGGTGACCCGCTGAGGGACAGACCACTTTCATTGGCAAACGATGACAGGAGAGGTGAAGGACAGTTGATCAAGCCTTTGCATCCCTGATGCACTTTCTGGGAAGAATCCTTCTTAAAGCACACAGAGGAAGCTGCTGCTCAGCTGAAATGTTTTTCAGTCCTCTGGGAGCCTGTAGCATTCGCTTCTTCTTGCTGCCGAGGGCTCTGGCACCGTATCTAAGATAAACCTCAGTGAAGGAGGTGTAAGCTCACCGGGTTAATCTCACCACCGAGGCAGTGCGTCCTGTGCACCGATGTTTATAGGTGCTCAGTTAACAAATCATAAGCAGTTGACCTGCCTGTGCTCAGTCACCTTCCATTCAAACAAAGCTACATTCATTTTCAAAGTACCCAAAGAAGCATTTTGCATCTTTCGCCCATCCCTCTCTTGCGTGGTTTTGTATGGGAGGAGCTGAGGCAACAGCTGTAGAAATGGGTGGAGAATATCCTCACAAATCTTTCCTGAAGTCACCAAGTAAAGAGGTCTTTCTATGAATGGAGCAGCATTTTGAGCTTTCAAATTCAGTGGCGCTGGCTGTGGCCTGTAAAAGATTTATTTCCCTCGCAAGCTGGGTCAGACTCGGAGGGATGTGCAGATGCACGATGGGCTCCAGCAGATGGTGCTGAACAGTCTTAGGAATCAGCCTCGTAGATAGGTAGAAGATCACAGATAGATAACAAGAAAATAATGCTGCTGATTTCAAATAAACTACGTGTCAGTGTATTAATGTCCAGAAGAGTTGCTGGCAACCGGCAAATGTGTTCTTGCTGTGCAATGCCAGCGAGTGATTGCGAGAATTGACTCGAAGCTCTCACGCATTGCTCTCTAAAATGCATTGCTACACAACCAATTGGAAAAAGATTAACTGTAAGCTGAAAGTGGGAAGACTCCTGTATACTATTTAAAGTAGTTTTGGTTTTTTTTATTGCATGAAGTCCTAGTAGGACTTCATATTTTTCATGTAACTGGCTCGTGGATGAGGCTAGCGGAAGGCTAGTGCTGCTGCCCTATTATTTTGCCCAGGTTATGTTTCCCTGCACGTGGAATATCGTCATTCCACCAGACAAGTGTGGCAGGTAGTAGCCCAGAAAGCCAACCGTATCCTTCATCAAAAGAAGTGTGAGCAGCAGGTCACAGGAGGTGATTCTCCCCCTCTGCTCTGCGCTTGTGAGACCCCACCTGGAGNCTCTGATGGGAGGTGTCCCTGCCCATGGCAGGGGGGCTGGAACTGGATGATCTTTAAGGTCCTTTCCAACTCTGACCATTCTGTGATTCTAAATGTGCTCATGAAGCTGATGCAGCACAAACTTTCTTTCATTCTCTCACTTTTGATGGTGTTTGGGAAGGATGGTGGGATTCCTTGTGCTGCAGACACAAAGCCCCCTCTCTCCTGGGGCATGCCGTGCGCAGCAGAAGTGCAGTTCTGCTTTTCCTGGCTTCAGAGGTGACCTATAGGGATTGCCCCCTGCAGTGAGAAGGTAAACCAACATCTTCAGTTCTGGACTCATCTGCAGTGATTACTAACAAGGGTACTAATTAATGACACTTTGACTATGTGAAGCCTGACAGCCGCTGCTGTACAGCCTGGGCCAAACCTGAACTGGTGACCTGGCAACGAAAACGCTCTGCGGCCCATTACCAATTCTGAAATCATTCAGGGCTTTGATAACTCTTGCATTTTTATTGGCAGCTGCCTGGTGCTTCCTCCTCAGAGCTGCTGTGTCAGTGGTTTAACCTGGAGTATACATTGAAGCCTCAGGGGAGGGATGCCATTATATACAGGATTTGGAATTAAGGATTTGACTAAATCAGATCTGATGCTCTCAGAGTGTTTTCCCTGATGCTCAACAGCTATTCTTCCCTGCCTCAGCCTTTTCCCCTTTCAGAGGCTCCTGCTTAATGGGTCTTGGCTCAGGATTTCTCTCAGTCTCTTCTGCTTTTGTGTTTTTCCTGTTGGTCTGTGGACATATTCCTGTCTTTCAGGTTTTGAATAAACACTGTGGCATTCTTGTAATTTCTTGCCTTCTGTTTAGGGTAGGAAAGATACAGGTGAGCAAGCTTATTGAAACATTCCAAGACACATCTGTTTTATGTGACATCATGCCTGTGGACTTCCAGTGCTGGAGGATCCCTGTAGTAGTGAACAGCGAATATCCTGGATTAGAGGTGAACAAATAAGGGACAGTGCTCATTTTTCAAAAATACTGTGCTGAATGGAAACTAAAGCAGCTCTTCCTGAACGTGCAGACGATGTGTGCCATTCTGAGAGCCCGGCCAGGGACCAGCGTGAGTTTAACTAAACCCCTGGGTCATTTAGTTGTTGCCATTCAAAATTCTGTGGACTGTAGTGAGATTTACATCACCCTGGCACAGCTGTAAATACAGGAACTGTATGATAATTCAAAGAATAAGAAGACAAGCTAGGAAAGAGGTTTGACTAATGAAGACTAAGTGTCCTCAGAACCTTCGTATCAGCCCAGAAGCTGGTGGCTGGCTCCTGAAGCAGAAACCCCTCCCTTTTCATCTGCTGGATCTGGAGGGGAAGAAAGAGGCTTTCCACCCGCTCAAGAATAATGGAGGAGAGATTGCAGGGACTTTGGTGTATGAACAGATTTCACCTCTCTAAAGTGCTCATAAGTCACAGATTGATGCCAAAGATGGTGGGACCAAGCATGTTACCCTTGGAAAAACCGAGTAGCAATGCACTCAGAGCTTTTCCATATGGAAATCTAATTCTTAGAGTGTGGGAATTTTTTGAGTGTCACTCTGTCATGTTGTAAGAAGAGGAATGACTGACTGAAGAAAGGTATAGAATATAAAGTTAATGAGCTATTTTAAAAAATGAAGTCTGGCCTCCATTTGTCACTCACTGGTGCTTTGCTGAAGCAAGAAGTTCAGGATAGAATAAAACTCCAGGTGACAGGATGGTTGGGAGTGACTTCAGGCTGAGCATTCAGCTTCAGGATTTATCTTTATGCCATGTTCAGAGTGCTAAGTCACTTAATGCACAGATTATCTTCTCTGTTCTTTCAGGTGGTGTGTGCTCCTTCTTTATGCTCGCTCTTTGTGTAAGGGAGTTGGCTGAAACTAATCTACTTTTGTTTCCCTTCTTTAATAGTTTTGTAAATATTATTAACTATCTTTTTTTTTCTGGTATCTTTGAGGAGTGTTACTGGTACAATCTTTGTATTTTCTGGAATTATTTAGAGACCTAAGATGATTTAAGATAGCAGAAGATGAGGATTTTTAATTCAAACTACCAGTTTTTTCTCATCAGTTCACTTTTACCAACAGCAGATGGTGGTATTCTTGTGCAAGTCACCTGTTTGCACTGCAGTGTAAAACAAAGCTTTGAGAACATCGTTTTTTGTATGTTCTGAAGCTTTTGGAAGCTTTTAAGAGTGTCTTAGACACAAAATGATTGATCCTCACGAGTGCACTTTCAGCCTAAGAACCAAGTGTGCTTCAGCTGTAAGAGACCTTGTTCAGTACTTAATAATATAGAACACATCTTGTCTTTTTGATTATGACAGTCCAGGATTTGTATTTTGTTTCTAGGCAAGGGGTTGGGGAAGAAGTTTTTACTGTGTAGCTGCAAGACTTGCTCTGTGAGCATCTTCTCTCCAGTGCAGTAGTTTACTACGTGCTAAAGTAAAATGCCAGAAACAGGCAAGTCTCATTCCAACTGTACCAGCTGGGACAAGGGGAATCTGTGGTAGAGCATAAATTTAGGATTTCTTCTTCTTTGCCATGGAGAAACAGGGCCACCACAAGAAAAGGGTCATTACCCAGGGTAAAATACCCATCATGTTTATCCTCACTGCAAACAGGCTGTTGTGGCATCACATACCTGACAGCTTTCTTGCCTGGCATCCCTTTCCATCCATTCCCTCCTGTGCGCACTGTGCGTGCGTGGGTGAGGTAGGATTTGCTAATTTTGGTGCAGAAGGAGTAGCAGTGACCTCAGCAGCATTAGAGGAAAATTGCTTCCCCGGGGCACAGTGTGTGAGACAGTGGGATTCGCTGCTCTGGTTGGTGCCGGCCGTGTGAGAGCTGATGAGATCACTGCTGTGGCTGTGCAAGCTGGATTAAGTCAGAACACCTATGGCTGGAGATGAAAGCGAAACCTTTTTGGAGCCTTGGATGGAGTTTTCAGCAGCACCATGTGCACTGTGAAGGTGTGGAGGAGCAGAGTCTCGTCATGTTGTAGGGAGTGTATCTGGAAATTTAACTGTTGCTTCTTTTTTTTTCCCCTCAGGACGGTTTTGGCTGGGCTTGTTGAAGATCGGCTGCTTTGGGATGTTTTTCTGTTCAATAGCCTAACATGAGGATATGCCACCTAGTGGAAGTTAAAGCCACCTTTAGAGTTCTTCGTTCTTCCTTCTTGCTCCCCCTCACAGCCTCCAAATTAAACTGTTCACTTCCCAGCACCAGTTTGAGAAGACACAAGGACAGGGAGTCAGGGTTCTTAAAGGACGAATTTGTTTTATGTCTTACATCTGACTGGTAGCTTTGCCCACTTACATTTGGGTAATGCTGATGGAGTAACTTGAATTACTTATGAAAACCATTACATTTGAACTGAAATGGTGGCATAGCCTGGCTGGTGACCTTGTTTCCCTTTCAAGATGAGAGAATATGGTCACTGATCTGTCAGTGACTGTCAGTAGAAGAGCAATGTGGGTTAGATTCTGAAATGGGAAAAGTTGCATCCAGGATTAATGGGCCCCTGCTTTGTCTTTTCCAAATGCAAATGGTGTCTTTTCTGTTTTCTACTGACATAATGAAACAACTGATATTCCCTCTTAGGAGCACCCCGTTCTTGGGCAGCCGTTTTTTGTTCTGCACCCCTGCCGGACTAATGAGTTCATGTCTTCTGTACTGAGCAGTGCACGGAAACAAAACAGGTAATGAACAGTAGCCTGCCTCGCAGGGCTGTGCAGTGTGGGTAGAGTAAATCAGCCCAGAAGTGGAAATGGTCAAAACAGCTTCCTTGGTCCAAACAGATTAAGACTCTAAATTGTCACCCAAGGGCTGAAAGATAATTTGATAAAGTGAAAGAATAACTCCACTGAAGTTATTTTATGACTGTCAAGTGTGTCTGCAATTCAGAAAATGTTGGGATAATATCTTTATGGTGCTTTTTTTTTTGTTATTTTGTTCCCCTAGATACACAAATTACATTGTATTGTGGCTCAGTACTGTAGGCCCGGTTGTGGGTCTAAATCTGCCTCTGAGTTACGCAAAACTAGCACCTGAGCAGAATACAAATGCTGAATCAGCTGAAAGGTAAGAGAAAATTAAATCACCTTTTTACTCTCCCATCCTCCTAAGAAATTAAAAAGGTTGGATAGCTGGCAAAAACATTGTCTTCTCCTTTGGGGCTCTTCATTCAGTTTAGGACTCACTTTTTGTATTTTGCTTACATGACTGCCTTGTTGCCTTACTGACTTTGCAACAAAAATTTGCAGAGAGGTGTGCTTGGGCACATTGCTGACACTCCTTATGACTGTCAGGTTTCCTGGGGCCTTTCTCAGGTGTGTGAAGGCATTTTATGGTGGTCCCTCCAGCACATGGTTGGTGGTGTGATCTAGCATACCTCTGCAACAATGATTTTAATTTCATCTTTTCTTTTAACTTCTCTGTTTCATGTCTCGATTTCAGACCTCTGAGCTGACAGACCGATGATGGTTAAGTGTAGTAAAGCTACTGGAGACTTTCCTAGGGATGAAATCAAACAAAGGAATCCTTCCTGGCTGGTGAGCAATGCAGTGTGGAAAGATGACTGTTCATGGCTCTTTCTCTGGCAAGAACTTGGCTGATTACAGTCTGAGATCTAAGAGATGGCTGCAGTTGTGACAACAGCTCTCAAGCATCACCAAGACCTGAACTCCCTTGCAACTGCATTGATCCCTTGAAGTCACTCATTTCCTACCTGTGTTCTTCTGTGGTTATGGCCTTAGTAACACTACACACAAATGCACAAGCCTATGCCTCCTCAATCACAGAATCACAAAATTGTCACAGCTGGAAAGGACCTCTGAGATTGCCAAGCCCAGCCACACACAAAACCAAAACCCACTCCCTGCAATCTCAGCCACTGGAGCATGCCCTGAAGTGCCACTTCTGCACATTTNAGATCCTGAGCTGAGATGCTGGGTGTGGATCTACCAAACTTACCTGCCAAAGATCACGTCCCCAGAAAATCTGCACTGTCTGTGAGGATATGCACAGCAAAATACTCACGGGACGTGGTTTAAGGGTGCAGCAATCAGTGTATGGGCCAAGCCTGCTTTGCTTAGGGACCACCTTCTCCACCACAGCCTGATGTATGGACCATCCTCGTGTTCTAGGCCATGCACAGAATATCCTAATGGAAGGACTGAATAGCACTTTGCTGAGAATATTTTGTGTACATCATGCTTCAGGTAACAGACAGGATCAGGATTGTAGACAGAGTACTTACAGTCTGCATCTGCAGTTCTGGAGTTCAAGGTGGCTCCTGCTATCGTGTGAGAACATCTGGCTTTTCTGTGCTTCACTACCTCCAGAGGAAGCTTCACCATGCCCTGTGGAAGTGACTGTTGTAGTCAATTAGTATTTCTCATTGTACTAGTAGTTGTTCACAGGTTCAGTCCCCATCCTGCAGTCTTTGTGCAGGCCTCCCCCGACAGCTGTTGAGTTTTGGGCAAGACGGAATTGCATAGCGGTGTAATCAGCGAAAAACAGATTAGGAGTAACTTCCATACAAGTCGTCTTGGATCCTTTCCTAATCGCATTTTAATTGCAGCATGAACCAGGCCACAAGTCCCGAGCAGTTGAGATGGAATTACAGATTTTACTTTACGTGCTCAGCAATGTCACTTGCATCCAGAGTCCAACGCGTGCCGCATCAGAGCTGGGAATGTGATTTTGGGTTTTTCAGATGTTTTGATTGGTTGCGTATTTTTAACTTACATCATATGTTATTGGTGGATTGAAATACAGTTCAGTCTGTAAAATTCCATTGGTGCAGTATTCTTCTGCCAGCCATTTGGAATTAATAATGAAAACACATAACTTATCCTGGTCTGCATCGTAACAACCTGAAAAGCCATTTTTCCCTGTAAGATTTATAAAACAGAGCTTTCTGTGTCATGTACCATGACAGCACCTACATTGTCTTTTTTAACACTTTTACTAACATATGCTTGATAATTTGCACCCATAATCCATTTTCAAATTCAAGGGAGACTTACATGGGAAGAAAACCAAAAAAAAATCCCAAACCCAGACAAGAGTGGTTTTAAGAGCTGCTAAATGTTCATGGCTGCTCTGTGATCTCCATTTGTGATACCCTGGAGCAGAGGAGAAGCAGCCATCAGCCCTCCTCAGCCGCCCGGCGTTGCTGAGCAGCTTCTCTGCCAGCTTCTGCTTCTCTCCAGCGTTACTGGCACCTTCAGGCTCTGCTGGCTGGCCCTGGGGACCTTCATTCTCTGTATAACTTAGAGCTGGCCTTAAGTATAACATAGAGCTTTATTTAAACCAGGGTCTGAATGAGCTCCTGCTGTCCTTGGGATCAGGGAAGTGGAGAGGATTTGAGGGAGTTGTTCCCGATAAGCCACTGGTACCGAGTGCTATGTTGGTGTACCTGAGGATCAGTCATGCTTGTTTTCCCAAACCACTGAAGCTGTTACCCGGTGCTGCACTGAGGGCTGGATATACAGAAGAAATTCCACTTTTAATAAATGGAAATAATAAAATGCCACTCATAGCTGAAATGCTGGTTTGATCATTCTCATACACTGTTCCTTGGCAAAGGAGAAGAGACCCCGCAACAACTCTTGAGAATCATTTTCAGTGCTCGTTGCTAGGCTTTGAGAAGGCTCAACTGCTAAAGTGCTGCTGTGCAAAATTTGTAAGGATGGTTTCACAGGCATTTCTTGGAGACCAGCTCTGCCTGTTTCTGTCTCGGGAGCAGAAACTGCGGTACCACAGCATTATTCATACTCAGATCTGGCCAGCTGGGTTTCCCTGTGATGGGCAAGGCTGCTTACCGAGAGTCTCTGAAGTGTCGCTGCTCTTCTCCGAATGTCAGCATCTCCTCCGTGTGACACTGTGCCTGTGACAGTGTAACTTACAGGTTGTAATAACAGACAAAAGAAAACAAGCATGAAGTAAGTCTGGGAGAATGTACTCCGCTTTCTCCACTCTGTCAGCCTTCTGTTGCACCTCAATCTTATCTTCTTTTATTTTTTTGAAGAATGACAAGAAAAGTGGAATTTGTCTATAAATAAGAAATAAATATTTGCTTTTTACATGGAGGAATTCTCAATGCCTGTTACTTTAATTTATCATTTGTAAACAGAATCGGGCATTACTTGGACAGGGCATTGCACATTGTACTAGACTGAAGATTTCTGCTGTCAGAGTCAACCCTCAGCACTTGTGCAAGGGATGGCTGCACATCACGGGACGCTGCTTTGCCAGTGTCCTGACAGTCACACTCTTAACTCTTGGACGTCCTCTCCCAGCCATCAGTCTCCCTCCAGGATATCTAATGACCACAAATTCACTTGGCTGGATGCTCCAGTTGTTCCCAGCTTCTGAAGCTGTCTCTGTCTTGCTTCCTTCCTGCTGATAACACCCCTCCAAATTCCCTTTCAGTGCCTTGACCCCGTTCCCACAGCTACTGAGGCATGGTAGTGGTCATGGGAAGCATGGAATGGATAAGCAAACTGACAGTTCCCCTGTCCTGCCACGATTCTGAACCGTTTAACACCATAGGGCACAGAGCAGTGTCTCCATCAGTGTCAGTGCTTCCCTGAAATTGGTCTAGAATGCCACTAGACAAAAATTCAGCTGGGTTAGTACAAATACCCTCACCTTGGACTGAGAAACTAATATAGGATAACGTAAATATTTGGGATCAAGGAGAGAAATAATCCTGTTTAGATACCTGCTTTCTAGTGGAGTAAGTGGGAGATAGGCATCTAATTCCCCATTTACCTCTGTGCCTTAATGACTTACAGGATATTTTATACAGAATGTTTACATACAAAAATCCTATATTATTTAAAAATCAAGTTAATTGCAGCACTATTTTGTAATCTCGTTTAGCAAATCTATTGAAGAATCTTAGATCTCAGCTTGGGTTCTGGCTACACCCATTATCTGAAATCTTGCAGTTTACCAAAAAAGAAAATTTCCAGTTCCAGACAGTTTTGTGGATTTGCTCAGTCGTTCATCCTTGCTAATCTGGGAAGACATATTGAGGACCATTGCTTCTGGGGGTTTCTTTTTAAGAGAACTGACTCATACCTGCCCTTGGTTACGAGAATCAGCAAGAAGAATGAATTTTATGTGTTCAACTAAGCCAAAAATAAGGCTTTCCTTTGGAATGCAGTCGCTACCTACATGAGCCCTCATCTGTGTCAACACGATCAGGCTGGAATTGAATGCCCATCTGGTTTCCCATAAAGTTTGTACTTGGTTGGTTTGGGCTACTAAAAGAAACCTTCCTTCGGTCAAATTGCATGCTTGTTTTCACAACAGTAAACATTGAGATAGTTAATTACACCTGAATATAGTGAAGCAATCATTATCGATTCTTGTTGCAACTTCATGAATTACAGCAAAATGTTTTCAATAACTTTTTTTTTGGCCATTTGCTATGACTGTGGTTTAATGAGGTTGTTTGGACATCTGTATTCCTATTGCATAGCGCTCCACTTCCAGCACAAAGGAAAAACAATTGCTCTTTCCTCTGAACTGTGAAGTTACAACCGTTTCCTCCAAAATACTCTCTTCTAGAGAACAGTGTATGTATGCATATCTGGACATATTTTTAGTAGCATGTAGGCTTTTAAAAGTGTCTCAGAGAGTTCAGGGCATTTCTTAGCAATAAGTTCTTATTGTCTAGAATAAAAAAAGAAGAAGTGTACCTGAAGTTCATAGCCATAAGACTGCCATGTCAAGTAGTTGCAGCTTTAATTCCTGAACTTAAGAAGTGAGGCTGATACAGCAGGAGAGTAGCCATGAAGAGAGTAGCCGTGCATTGATTGAGCACTGGAAGAATTAGGAAGGTGTCATGCCTGTTATCTTTGTGCCCTAGATTTCATTAGAGTCTTAAAAAACACCAGGCCACAAAGAAGCTTTCGCTTCACCACTTGAGAGCTTGTTGTAACTGTCACCTGCCGAAGATGAATTTCAACTTCAGGCGAGAGAGAGGTGTTTGCCACTGTGTTTGAGAGGAGAACGGCCTCACAGAGCCTTGCCTCAAACACCCTTTTCCTCCAGCCTGTTAGAAAATGACTTATTTTCCTGCAGTGTTATCTTTCAGGGACGTCTTTGGTACAGCAGGCTGGGCGAGGTGGCCGGGTCTAAGGAGATGAGGCTGGGGACTTTCTGCAGCCCTGGGTTCTGCAGCCGGGCACAGGAGGAGAATCACAGCAAGGAGATTTTCACCAGCAGTCCCCTGCCTCCCCAGGGACAATCCCCCACATCCCTTTGGCAACACATCGCCCTAAAATGCAGAAACGCATCTTCATGATTTTTGTTGCTGCTGAGCAAGGCCTGCAGTTGATGCCACTCCACTTCCAGGGGCAGGTAGAGCCCACAGCAGGGGAGAACGTGGGCTGAGCACAGGTGGAAAAAGATTTGGCAAACTGTGGAAATGAGCTGACCCTTCTTCCCTTTGCACCTGATCCAAGTCAAAGTCCTGAGCTGAATTGTGGTGGATTCTGGGCAGGCCTCACCCCACCAGGCACTGATTGCTTCTCCAGGCTTTGTGAGGTTCATTCTCCTGCCCAGAGCAGTCAGGTGGTGTTAGCTTCGTTTTGATACCTGAGTCTTTTAATATTTACATGTTTTGCTAGTGAATTAGACACACAGAATCACAGAATTTGCATGGTTGGAAGGGACCTCTGAGATCATCGAGTCCAACCATACACAAAAAAACCAAAACCCAAAAAACCCGCAAACCACACCACACAAAAAAACCCCAAATCCCCAAACCGAATCACCCAACTCAACACTCTCGGCCACTGGAGCATGCCCTGAAGTGCCACTTCTGCATGTTTCTTAAATACCTCCAGGGATGGTGACTCCACCACCTCCCTGGGCAGTCTGTTCCAGTGCCTGACCACCCTCTCAGTCAAGTAATTCTTCCTCATATCTAATCTAAACCTCCCCTGCTGCAACTTCAGACCATTTCCTCTGGTCCTGTCGTTATTCCCTTGGGAGAAGAGGCCACCACCCACCTCTCTACAACCTTCTTTCAGGTAGCTGTAGAGGGCAAGGAGGTCTCTCCTCAGGCTCCTCTTCTCCAAACTCAACATGCCCAGTTCCCTCAGCCTCTCCTCACAGGACTCACATGAGATAGACTGCTCTGTCTCTTGCATGAGTTCTCCTCTTCTCTGCTCTCTCTGGGTTATCATTCGTTTTGGAGGACTTGGGTTGTATAACACACAGTTCCAAAGTTTCTTTACTAGATGCAAATCCCCTCTGATAGTGACTTGGTGGCAAGGTTTATCTTGGCCCTTCTTTCTGTGACTTCTTTCTAGAGTGCACAGACCACAGAAGCTATTCCTGGTTGCCCAGAGAATCCAAGGGCACACTTGCTGGAAGAATCCTGGTGCCCAAGTGTTGGCTAGATAATCATGTGCTAAATGTGTTTGTGGAAAAAATATTAAAATGCAGCTCAGGAGGTGAAACGAGCTTCAATAACTCTGTGCTTTGCTTGTCCTGCTCCCAGTTCTGTGCGTTCTTCCACTCCTGATAACTTACTATCCTTTCACCTTAATAGCAGTCTCACTTCTGATGCGTTGCAGGGAGTTTAAAAAAAAATAAAAAAAAAAATCCACACAAACCAAGCCCCTAATTCAACAAAACCTGAAAAATGTACACACACTTGATGGAGTAGTAAGTGCCTGTGTTCTTCTCTTCCATGTTTTTGATCAAACAAGATTTTGGGTGAATTTACTTTGTGAGCGCTTGTGCTTCTGTCCAGCATCTGACCACCATTTAGGTTACACGAAGGCAACAAGGCAGTGAGTTTCCCATTTTCCTAACGGGAAATTACTGACTCTGTTTAAGGCTAAAGTCCCCGTTTTGAAGATCTCCTTTGTTAAAAGTCATCAACAACTTCAGAGCTTCCACCTTTCGGGGCCAGCGTTTCCCCTCCTTGTTCCGAGAGCAACATCTAGCGGCGAGATGACCTCATGGCAGTGCCCTACTTTTGGAAGCTGTCTGCCTTTACCTCGGGGTGAATCTTCATCTCCTCCACGTCCAGACTGATTTCGGAATCTGAAAAGAATTTGAGCCGAGAGGGCTTTGATAGTCCTCCTCGCTGGCTGCAGCAAAATTCTTCTTTTTTCAAAGGAGTGTTACTGGCAGCTCTACTCGTAGTTTCTGCTATGCAAGAAGAGTGGATTGAAGTACTGTGTGCTGTGTGCTGGAGTCCTGTGTCCAGCTCTGGAGTCCTCAGCAGAGAAAGGACACAGAACTGTTGGAATGGGTCCAGAGGAGGGCCATGAAGATGATCAGAGGGATGGAGCACCTCTCCTATGAGGACAGGCTGAGGGAGCTGGGGCTGTTCAGCTTGGAGAAGAGAAGGCTCTGGGGAGACCTTCTAGCAGCCTTCCAGGATCTGAAGGGAGCTCCAGGAGAGCTGGAGAGGGACTCTTGGTCAGGGAGTGGAGTGATAGGACAAGAGATAACAGTTTTAAATTGGAAGAGGAGAGATTTAGATTAGATATTAGGAAGAAGTGCTTTGCTGTGAGGGTGGTGAGGCACTGGAACAGGTTGCCCAGAGAAGCTGTGGTTGCCCCATTCCTGGGATTGTTCAAGGCCAGGCTGGATTGGGCTTGGAGCAACCTGGTCTGGTGGGAGGTGTCCCTGCCCATGGCGGGGGGGTTGGAACTTGATGATCTTTAAGGTCCCTTCCAACTCTAACCATGATTCCACGAAGTAAGAAAAGCAGGCAGACCCAGTTTGCTGGAATCACAAAACCAAAGCTGCTGATTTTCGTAGCTGAAGTAATGTATCTCCTGTAGGAACCAAGCGGGAGCTCTGGCAGCAGCAGTTGTGTAGGATAACATTTGCATACGCATGACCATGATGTCTGGATGAGGAGAGCTGGCTGGGATCTGTCCCTGGCACCAGGAGCTGCTGTCAGAGCTGGATGCCGTGAGTCATGGTCCTGTGCTCCAGTTTGCTCATCCAGCACCTTCCAGTGTTACTGTATTCAGGGATCACCTGAAAATAACTGGTGTACCCCATTCCCCCTGCGTTTGGGCATGCAGTTGGTTTGGTGGGTATTGATGTTACATATAGCTGTACTGGTTGCAACCAAAGCTTCCAAACCTGGCTGTCTACTCATGTTGTTCTGCTCTTAGATGAAGGTGGGATTTCAGAGACTTACTGCTAGAAAATGTGGACGTCCCTGCTGTGTGCTGCCTCTGATGACTGCACGTGTGTTCCAAGTTTCACAGAAGCATCAGACGGAGCCACAGCAGATGTGGTAAGGAGCTACGTCTCTGGGATTTGTGAGCAGACAGCATCACAGCTGAAATTGCTGTGCCCAAACTGTAGCTTTGATCCAGTGAAGCTGTAAGAAATACTGGGCAGATGTAGAAGATCTCCCAAATCCATCCGCCTAACATTGAATCATAATGGTCAGAGTTGGAAGGGACCTTAGACATCACCTAGGCCAACAACCCCCCTGCCATGGGCAGGNTAACATTTTGGGTGAAAAGAGACCAGCACATCCAGAACACACGTATATGCTTGCATGAAATAAAGGAAATGACAGACAGTGAACCCTCTGCTACCCAAGAAAACAGGGGGGCTGGGAAACCACGAAGCACAGGAAGAGGAATGTTGATATGGGTTATCCCAGGGAGCCGTGGGGATGGCTGGTGGCATGGTCCACCTCCACCCAGCCTCTTCCCTTGTGCTCCAATGGTGACTTATTGACCGAACTGCGCTAGAAGTGCTGTGCATTTACAGATTCATCAAGGAGTCAAGGCCTCACTCTGGAAATCTTAATGCATGTCTCAGTCAGGTTCTGTTGGGGGAGTCCTAATTAGGGCATCGAGTTCCCCTTGAGTTCCCTCATGTGGCTGGGAAGGGGCTGCAGCCAATGCCGGTTTCAGTACCACGGGGGCTGCTGCATTTGCAGGGATAAATGAACTCAAGGTCAGCATCTCTGCTGTGACTGAACAAGGATTTGGGTCCAAATCTCACAAATTCCCAGATCACTAAGCTACAAAATACCCACCAGCAGAGATTCTTGACCTGTTCTGAAGTTTTTCTCCGTTTTCCTATAAATTAACGGAAGCAGAGCCCTGTGGAAGAACACACAGGCAAATTGTGATCAGAATGGAGGAACTGGGTACACTCTACCTTCAGACAAAAAATTGTTTTGAGGTTTTATTGCATAAAATAGTTTTAATATGAGAAAAAAAGAAAGAACCCCCCAGTGCCGTATTATAAACTTTGTGCAAAACGTTCTTTCAGGGGGCTAAATTTAAGATAAAACACATGAGGGCAAGTACCAACAGAACAGAAGATCTGGCCATGACTGAAAGGCTGATACAGAGGGACGTGTTGGCTTCTCGGCTGACGTTCTGCTCTATAATTCTGTGTTAGTTCTGGCACCCACATGTCGAAAAATTGGACCATACAGAGAGAAAAGTCAAGACAGGAACCGGTGACACACTTCAGTTTTTCCAATAGCCTGGTTAGGGCACAGGCATCTTTGGAAAGTGAATGAAACAAGCAGCATCCAACCTTTCAGAGGTGTCTTCAATCTTAGCAAAGAGCTCCAAAAGGCCCTACTCAAAGCCCAGCCAGGTCAGGAACATGGCAGGTAAATCAGAACTGCTGGAATGCACTACGAGAGATGAGTGTCTTCAAATCAGGCAGACTTGCCCAAGTCCCACAGTTAAAACTTAATTTGCACTTAACGTGAAAGCAGCTGGGTGAAGTCCCGTGGGCTGAGCAGGACAGCGATGAGATTAGGTAAAATATATGGTTTAATAATCGCTTTGGGACCTAAACTCGATGAATTGTGTGTCCAGTGCCATTGCCTTGACTTTCACACCGGAAACCAGAACTGTAGCCATCAGGTGAAGACCATGAATAAATGCCATCTTCAACATTTACAGGGACCATTTTCGATGTGAGGAAGGCTGTTTTCCAAAATACGCATTAAAATTCATGCAATTTCTCCTCCCAACTTGATCGAGGGATGCTTTCATTCTTGATGAATTTAATAGTCCCAGAAAAAAAAACGAGGGGTTCTTTTTCTGGCCAGACCTAGCAATAAGAAATTTCATTTCAGTTCCTTTGGGAAGAGTTTTATGACTGATGTGATGACCGAAGACAAAATTCCAGTTACACCAGACAGCAGCCTTTCTTTGAAAGAAGACTGAGCCTGATAACTTAAGTTCTGGATTGTGTATTTATTAGTTAACACAAACATCACTCACACAGTATCTGCACTAAGCTACGCTGAGAAGACAGGCAAAAATAAGGGAGTAACATACATGGAACTTCAGGCTTTGAACAAAAACCCAACCACCTTTACATAGTTAAGTGAGAGCTGGAAAGAAAAAGCTCCACAGAAGCAGTAGATCTTTGTAGGATACAGTGGTGTGTTATAGAATTGGAATTGCCTCTCTTTAGAAAAGGTAACACCGAATGCCCAGCGAAAGGTCACATCACATCTAAGAGAGTTGCAAGACCTCATCTCGCTGCCTGACAAATCCTGAGGGTTACATTCCATTCTGCAGCACCTGCTCCAGACCTTTAGGGATAGAGGGAAGTGAGGGAACACCAACTTTGCTGCAGGATGTGGCAGCAAACTCATTCCACGCCCAGCCCCTTCCAGCACAGAAACCATCCCTAATCATGCACCAACTGGTGATGATGCAAACNTTTCACTTTCGGTGCACCTCAGCTGTACTTTGCCAGGCTCTACAACAGGCAAACACTGGAGACCTGTCACTTCCCCTACAACTCAGCTCCTTCCTCAGGTCTCTGAGCCCAGGGCTGGTGTCACACATGGACCCAAGCTCCAAAACCTTTACAGTTCTACACAATTGGCAGCAGAATGATTCAGAAATTGTTTCACTGGGCCTTTTTTGTGGCAGCTTTGGGAAAGAGACTGTTTATGAGGGGAAAAAGGCCTCAGAGGGATCTATCAGCCAATCTGACAGCAGGACCCTCACTGTGTGCTAAGCTGAAGCCTTCGTGAAGGTGCCAGCGACCAGGGACAGCCCACAGAGCACTATAAAACCGCCCTTTAATTCTATGAAGTAGCCCCTGAAGTGTCTAGCAGACAGCTGGGAATACAAAGGTGAATTTGGAAATGTGGTGCTTTTCAAGCTCATCATTCAAAGACACTCTGGCTGGCTTCTGCCATGCTGTCAAGAATTTCTTACAACAGGACAAGCCAGCGGCAAAACAGACAAGACTCACCAACACCTCTGAGGTGCATCACTTGTGGACACAGTAAAAAATGCAAAGCCTGAAATAACAAGCACAGAAGTTTTTCCAATCAAAAAATTTTTTATTGACATCCGTTCCTGGCAAATGAACGTGAATTTATGACCTTGGCCTCTCCTTCTTGCCCTTGTACAAGGCCAGCAGAGACACATTGGCTACTTTGACAACCTTGAAGCGAACTCCGGGAATGTCACCAACAGCATGACCCTTCCGGCCAAAACCAGCAACCAGAACTTCATCATTTTCCTGCAAGGGAAGATCATGCACACGGTTACAGAGGTATAAACATCACAGCTCTATGTGCTTCTGGAATGGGGAATACCAGCGAAGTCTAGGGGTGCCTCACATTTAAAAGGAAGGGTAGAAACACTGAAGGCTGTTGATAGATATTCATAGAATCATAGAATGGTCAGAGTTGGAAGGGACCTTAAAGATCAGCCAGTTCCACCTCNGAGTCCTCTATTCATAAGGAACTGCTGTCCAGTTCAGTGTTTTGGAGAAAGGAAAACTTAAGTGCAAGTACCATTTAGGTTGACAGCAGCACAGGTGAGAACTGGCTTTGCCAAGGGAGGGGAAAGTACAAAAACATCCTCAATTTCCCATCTGCCTCAGCCATCACAGCTTTAATCTACACAAACTACAGAATACCACAAACCCTTGTCTAACCATCCCCTAAACCCATCAATGGTGTTTCTTTACTGTGACATGTAACTTTGTATGAATTGCTCCTGGACAGTTACCTCAATGAAGTTCAGGCAGCCATCGTTGGGGACAAAAGCCGTTATTTTTTTGCCGTTTTTGATCAGCTGGACTCGAACACATTTCCTGATGGCGGAGTTGGGCTGCTTGGCTTCCACTCCACTACAATGGAAGCACATGGAAATCAATTAGCAACAATCAGCAAACAGACATGCATTACACTAACACAAACTACTGCATCGCGTCAAGTGCAAGTCATGTATGTTCTTCAGAACCAAAACCTATTAGTTATCTATACAGAACTACTCAATATATGAAGGCCCAGTTCCTAATTTAAGTAAAAGCTTAAAATTAATCACCTGCAGACACATGCTAATTTAATAAATAAAAATGGGAAGGAGAGAGAGAAGACCACCACCTTGGAGCCCTAGTAGTGTCTCAATGAAATTTTTAGATTACAAAATAATAATGAAAAAAAGCTAGAGGAACAGCAGGTGGGATTTTTAGCACACGGCACATGCACTTGCCATTTCAAATCCTAAACTGAGTTGAATGATACTTTTACTGTTTTGCTTCTAAATAAACTGATTTTTTTCAAGTGACACGTGTATGAGAAAGACACCTTTTAGCACTGCCCCTTAGAAAAATAAACCACGTTTTCAATCTAGCCCACAGAAGCCAACAGAAACGTGGCACGTCACAGGTAGCAAAACCTTTTGCACGCTTAGAAAATAAAAATTTCCCAAAGCCTTCTCTCTCGAGATCCCTCCCGAAGGCCTCATTTTCCAGTGAGGTTTTCCGGGCTACCCAGAAGCCCCACGACCTCCCCCTCCCACTCCACGGTGGCAAGATCTACCCACACTTTCTCTAGGACGATCCCCTTGGCGTGGGAGGCACCACCGAAGGGGTTGGCCTTCAGCGCCGTGCCCAGGTGGGCCTTCTTGTACTGCTTGTCGTGCCACTTCTGGTCGCGGCGGTGGCTGCGGAGCTTGCGGGCGGTGCGGAGCCCTCGGCACTTCCCTGCGGAACGAGGGGAAAAAGGGATAAGAACGCTGAGGTTTAAAGGGGGCGGCCCATCTCCACGCCGCGGCCTGTGAGGCCTAGTCTGTCCTGAGGCGCGGCGGCGGCGTGGTGGGGTAATGGCAGCCAACAGCCCAACCCAGCTACTCAGAGAAGGCTGTAGGGTGCAGGAAAAGGAAGAGGGAGCCCTATGCGCCACCCCCGCCGCTTGAGCTCGGTTCCCAGCCCCGTTCCCGGCCGGAGCCCTCACCCATGCTTCCCCGCCGGCGGCCGCGCAGAAAGAGACCGGCCCTTCCGCAACGCGCCGCCTAGACACCCCCGCCAGGACCCCGTCGCGGGCTGCCCGCGCCGCGCCTGAGCAAAATCCCGCCCGGCATCGCGTGGGGCGGCCCCTCCCGGCTCGCATAGCCCCTACCCATTCCCTTCAGCGGGGCGGTGGTGGCTGGGTGTAGGCGAGTTTGTTGTTTCACCAATTTAATACCTTTAATCCCTATTTTTCTGGGAATTCTTGGCCTCGCAGGGTGGGGGGTGTGCCCGCGGTGAGGTTTTGTGAAGGGGGTTGCGGCTTCTCCCGAGGAATGGAGGTGCGAAGGAGGTGGTGGCCCGGTTGGCGTCGGCAAATGGCGCCTGTGCGGCCTGCTCCCCTAACACAGGGAGCTGGCGGCGCTTCCCGCATGGAAGGGGCCGCACACGGAGGGCTGGAGCCTTTTCTTCCCCAGACTGAATAACTGTAACTCTCTCTGTTATGAGGACAGGCTGAGAGAGTTGGGGTTATTCAGCCGGGAGGAGAAGGCGGCGGCTCTAGGGAGACCTTGGAGACCCTTCCCAGTACCTAAAGGGGCTGCAGAAGACCTGGGTAGGGACTCTTGTCAAGGGGTGTAGTGATAGTACAATGCGTAATGGTTTGAAATTGGAACGGGGTAGATTTAGATTAGTTACTAGGAAGAAATTTTTGAGGGTGGTGAGGCACTGGAACAGGTTCCCCAGAGAAGCTGTGACTGCCCCGTCCCTGGAGGGGTTCAAGGACAGGCTGGATAGGGCTTGGAGCAACCTGGTCTGGTGGGAGGTGTCCCTGCCCATGGCAGTGGGGTTGGAACTCTGATCTTCAGTGGTCCCTTCCAACGCTAACCAGTCTACGATACCTATAGTAAAGAGGACCAAGGATAACTCCTGCACTTAAAACAGTCACGGAGCAGTCTTAAAAGCGAGGAGGGCATGGTGACGTCGGCCCTGTTCTGCATGGTGTGGCCTTGGCTGCAGCTCAGGGTGCCCTTCCTTCTTTGACAGTGGTCTTAGAGGTCACCGAGTCCCTCAGTTCCTCTGCAACCTCATCACATGGCTGCCAAGATGCTGTCAAAAAAGGCGAGCAAAAGCAGAAATCTCATGGTGTATTTAGGGGGAGTGAGGGAGACGCCAGGGGGCTGTCTCTGTTGGTAGCTGAGCCAGGGTTTGTTATTTCCAACTTTTGCTTAACTAGTTGTGTTGTCCCTAGGTCTTCTAGTGGATCTATTCCAGGGTAAAATCCTGTAAGAGAAACAAGCTGAAATTCTGAAAGCTGCTGTGAGGCCACACTGCCAAACTAGGGATCTCCAGGTGCTGACTGAAGAGGCACAGCAGCCTCATTCAAGCAGTCCGTCCCCTTCCTGAAGGAAGATGTCACAAACATTCTCTGGCCTTTTTGGGGTTGTTGTGAAGGGGCAGTATTTATATCTATTTATCCTTACACAACTGGTGTTTACAGGTTAAACAGAAAATACATGCTTGGTTTGTGCAGGGGTGTTTTCACATTCAATCTGGACAGAATAAACAATCAAAAAGCATTAAATAAACAATAAAAATGCCATTGAAAACAAGCAAAACCCAGAAAACCCAGTAACATTTGTAGCTGCAAATGGTATTGTAAAATGCAGCTCTTCAGAAGATGCAATTTCAGTGTGGAGAACACAGTCCGTATTTAGTAATTTTAAGAGTTGTGAAGTTAATCTTGTAATCTCTCTAGTTTTGCTTTGCAATCTTAAGAATATTAGGAATATTTAGTACTTGAAAGCTGAGTAGGAAGGAAATTGATGAATAAATAAAACTAATACCCTGAAACAAAGGCATTTAGTGCACAAATATTCACTAACATCTTAAGATCTAGGAAAGATGGTATGAGATGATGTTACAGCAGGTTGTGCTATTTCTTTTTAAATTTTAGTGGGACTTTGGGACACACCTGTTATGACATCGTTTCTTCATTTCACCGTGTTCTTCAAAATTAATGATAGAATCATAGAATCATAGAATGGTCAGAGTTGGAAGGGACCTTAAAGATCATCCAGTTCCAACCCCCCTGCCATGG
>VXBW01000480.1:27247-53189 GCA_013400375.1 Thinocorus orbignyianus
TGACCCTCCTGACCAAAACCAGCAAACAGAACTTTTGTCATTTTCCTAGAATTTAGTGGTAAAGAGTTTGTTAAAAACAACTGTAAAGTTTGGTTGAAAAATCAAATAAGAATAAAGTCAAGGCTAGCTTTGGTGGATTTACATGTGTATGTACAGTGGAGTAACTATAACCCTGAGTCTGTTAAAATAGCCTTGAGTTGGGAAATCTGAGCATGATGATTTCATGGTCTTGTGTTTACTCACCATCAGAACACAGAAATTCTGCACTCCCCAAAGCTGAGGTGAGGAGCATTACTATTTCTGAACTGTTACACTGGGACAGTTAACTTTGTTGGTTTTGGATGCAGGTAATTTCCTCAATGAAGTTCAGGCAACCGCTGTTGGGGCCAAGGGCTGTTACTTTTGTGCTGTTCTGCATCAGCTGGATACTAACACCTTGCTGGATGTCAGAGTTGGGCTGCTTCACTTACACAGGTCCACTTGACAGGGGAGGGAACTAGACATCCAGCAGCAGTTTCTTCTCATGCCAGCATCCCCGTACTTAACGTGTTCCTCGTGCTCCTGACCACAGGTGCTGTCCTGGTTTGAGGTAAAACAGAACCAGTTTTCAAGTTTTAATTTTCAGCTCAGCCTCCTCTGACTGACTGAACTCTCTGGAACTGATGGCATATTTTTCAGACACTGTCAACTTTTATCAGAGGTAAGGCCTGATGGTTATGATTAGTACCAGGGCATGGTGTGCAGAGGGGCAGTTGCCTGTACATACTGCTGTAAAAACCAAGGTCAGTTGATGATGTTATTTGCCCCGTTGGAGGGTCAGAAGCAGAAAAGCATAGAGGGGTTGTGTCTGTGGGAAGGAACAGATGGGATGGGTGACCCCAGACTGACCAATAGGGTATTCCATCCCGTCTGCCCTATTTTCAGTAAAAAACCTGAAGGATCAAAGGCTCTCTTGTTTCAGTGGATGGTATCTTAGGAACTCTCTGTCTGTTCTTCTGTCTTTGGTCCTGATCTGTGTGTTCCTGAATCCAGATCTGGAATCCAGTTCCTGTCCGTTGCTGCATCCAGTCTGGGACTTTCCAAGTGCCAGCCAGTGACAGGATTGCCATCCTGGGAGCTTGATATGGTTTTGTATGTATTGCATATATTTCACTATTTCCTTACTAATATTACTATATTTTAATTTTTTAACGTTATTGTTTCATGAGCATAGTTTCTTTCAAACCTATGTCTCTCTTTCTCTCACTTGGAGGGAAGTTAGAGCCCATCTGTCATTTGTGTTAGTGGCCAGCCCAGCCCAAACCATGGCAGGTGCCCTGCCAGGCCCTGCAGAGCCGTGCTTGCAAAGGCAGCCAAAGACTCTGCTCTCATGGGGTCCCTCTTCTTCCTGGCCAAGGATCAGAGGCTTCATTCTTGGTCCAGTCTCCATCCAGACCAGCTGCAGTAAGCCTGGAATCTGTATGGAGATTTCTTGGGGTAGGGTGTCATCCTTTGGAGTTGTTGGGAAGGGTGCAGGGAGTAGAAGGGAAGCAGGAAAGAGAGTTGTAAGAGGATTGTACTGTGAGGGTGGTGAGGCACTGGAACAGGTTGCCCAGGGAAGTTGTTGAAGCCCCATCCCTGCAAGTGTTTAAGGCCAGGCTGGATGGGGCTTTGAGCAACCTGCTCTAGGGAGAGGTGTCCCTGCCCGTGGCAGGGGGGTTGGAACTGGATGATCTTTAAGGTCCTTCCAACTCTAACCATTCTATGATTCTATGATTAATTTTTGCATCATCCTAGCCTGCATGGTGAAGGGCCTGTGGGCAAATTGGTTGCCCAGGGAGAGGGTTTTGTTGGAATTGGGACAAACTTAAGGCCAAATTAAGGCCAGTTTTCTATCCGTACTTCTGTTGCATTGTCAGTGCATTGTGGATATATCTGAGTCAGAGGAACGATGCATTTCACAAAGTAAAAAATACTAATGATACATTAAGTGCTGGTACCTTGTACGGTGATTCACGCTTTACTTGAATCATGTTACTGTAGAAAGCTGCTCAGTTCCAGGTGACCTGGTATGTCATCTGAAGGTAACTATAAACTGTGTTGAAAATACATTGTGCCATTGTCTGCCTGAGGAGATGCTGGCCAAAGAGATAAATTATCCATGTTTAAAATCATGTCTGCAGTCTTACTCGTTGCACGCAAACTCGCTGTGTGTGTAATCATTGCAGCATCAGGCAGAACAGCTGTCATCTCGGGGTCTCCATCAATGTTTATGTGATCATCTCGCTTGACAGGGATTTTGCTGGACTGTGGTGACACATTCGGGGATGTGCAGGGTGCCTGCCTTACAGACTGACCACCTATCAGTCTCTGCTTCCTTCACAAACCACACAAAACGGTGAGCCCTTACGCTGAATATAATCACCAGCTGCTTGCTTTCTCTTTCTCTCTCCTGCAAGGGAGATCAAACAAAAGAATAAAAAAAGAACAGTACAAAAAGATCTGCTGTGCTTCCTCACTGGCAGTGGAGGTGTCTGAACTGCCAAGATGAAGTGAGAAACAGCTAAGTGATAGCCACTTCATTACTGAAGGACAAGTTTTGCATGAACAGTAATCACAAGTAAAAACTTGTTGCCAGAGTGGGGAAAAAAAAGATTATAAACAGCAGTTTAATCCTCATATTTGGAACATTGGCCTCTTCTAGCTCATTATAGCCCACCTTGTAGGATGTAAATAAAACTGTTAACTTCCCATTGACTTTGTCCTGCAGGAGGTTCATCAGATGCGTGGTGGAGTTGAACATGACCTTATGTGCTCCATAAAACAGTAAGTGGGCTTTGCCCATGAACCTCTGCTCACTCTTTGTCCGCTGTGGTTGAAGCATGTGGCTGAGCAAGCTTTGGTTGGTTGGTTTCAATGTGAAAACAGACAAATGTACAACAGCAGCTTGGCAGCTGAATCACAGTAACTGATTTAATCATGTCCTTGTCAGGACTACTGCATGTAGGGCTCCATTCAAGTTCTCCTTTAACTCAGCAATGCAGAGGTGGTGGTTTTGTTGCCATTCTGCACCAGAATGAAATAAGTACTTAGGATGACTTCTTTGCTTTCAGTGGATCTTGTTTCTTTGTACGTACTGTGTGAGTCTGTTTATCCTCTAGAAACTGATAGCTGCTTTTGCTCCCGTGCTGATGAAGAACACTTAGGAAGCAGCAGCACATGAATGAAATCTCAAGGCCCCATCAAAAAACCTTGTGCCTTTACTCCCCACTTATTTCAGAGGGGCTACTAAAAGTGTTTAACAGGCCAGTCACATCAGTGGCTTCATGGTTTCTAGATAAGTGTTTGACACTTCTGCTTCTTCCCAGGGCTCCTTAAAATTTTCAGCTGAGCTGTGTCTCTGTACTGGTGTAATTATTCTAAGTTTAGCATCGTGCATTTCTGATGCTTCACAGAACATTTGGAGATTGTTTTCAATTGGTACTCATTTATCACTGCGCTCCCTTATCTCATTTTTCAAGCTGGGATTCTCACATAAGTATCTGGATTGCTCCTTAAATTGGATAGAAGCAGTACTACTGAGGACAAGCTGTTGAGAGATTTTAAAGATTAGTAAATGCTCTCTATGTCACCGAAAGGGAATGAATTAAGATGGTAAATCCTTTTTAATAGTTAAAGCCCCTATATTTATCTCATATCTGGAATGCAATAGGCAGGAACTCTTAATCAGCGAAGCAGGGCTTACTGTGTGACCACAGCAGTGGGTAGCTGGCGTTAGCTGCCGAGTGAGGAAGCAGTAGGGAGGTGTGGACTGTACATATGTTACACATATGTTAATACACTTAGCTTTTAGCAGGAGCAGGTTTTGATGATGTCCTTTCTGATCTTGGAAAAGGGTGTAGTGGGACTAAACATCAGCCAGGCACTGGTCCAGGCTTCCTTTTGATAGTGAGCTGCCCACACTGAGGGCAGGTACCAAGAACCTATTTCTGCTTGGGCCCCTGCATTCCCTCCGGATTGGTCACAGATCCATGGCTGTGTTCTTGAAGGTGGCCAGACTGCACACAGGCGTGCTGCAGAGCTCTGTCATTGCGCCTGGTCCACCACTAAGTGTCCTTATCTTGGCTTTCCTGGTCCTCTGTAGACACTTGGAATGAATAATGTGTGGAGAACACGTATGGGTCATAAGAGTTTGAGGAGTCGGCTCGTTTGCCTTGCAGCTACCTTTGCCATCAGGTGCATGGGTGATAGGTACTTTGAGAAGGCTGATGAGGACAGAGGGTCTGCAGAAGAACTACTGTTGCCTGTAACCCGTGTAGCTTTTGAGAATGATCCATCTGAGAATCAACCTTCTGTATGCACAGTGGTGTGCATGCACCTTGGTGTCTCCGTCAGTCTAGAAATAGATGCTGTGATTCTGTGGGCTTTTAACATCTGTGGTCTGGCTTGGAGTTATCTGCAAGTATAAAAACAATTGAGTGAGAAAGCTGGACACACACAAAATGAACTGGAGCTGATGAAAGGAAACCACTTCTAAATATTTCACTTTTAAGCTTGCTATGTCTGCTTTCATATCTGTAAAATGGGGAGAATACTATTTCTCTGGAGGTATTGTAAATCGTCAAAATGAGTGTAATTCTTTCTCTGGTTATCATACAGAAGGAGAAATTTCACATCTGTTTAGAAACAGCACCATCACCTTTCTTTGAAGGGTTGGGTACAGATAAGAAGTACTCCAGTCTTATTTTAGAATCTGGAGAGACCATTTGATTTTACTTCTTGTTTTCCTTAGCGAACAGCTCCTGCCCTGGCACAGTTTCCCCAGAAGGTGTAACCTGTACTTCACAAGGAAGGAGGAGCGTGCCCGTGGTCAGTGCCTGCCGTCAGGATAAATCTGAGGACAGAAGGAATTTCTCCCGTGGGTGTGGGTGCAGAGCTGGAGCAGTGAATCCCGGCCACCATTGGCTGCGTCTGCTGCCCGTCAGGCTGCCGGGCAGAGCACGGGCGCCTGGCTGCCCACTGGACCAGAGGAGCAGATGTGCTGGCTGTGGAGGGACCGACTCTCTTCCCAATGGAAAGAAACGCTGCCCTTAGATTCCTGCTGCTGTTTCTGTGCGTGGGATTCGCAGCGTCCGTGGAGCAAATGAGCACGATGGTGGGTGGCAGGTCAGTAATTGGGTGTGTATCCACAAACTCGGTTGGGGCAGTAGAGTTGAGTGTTTTAAATGTTGTAATGTGGTCATTTGTGCCCTGTAGAAGCAGATTCAGTTGCAGTTTAGGATGTCAGAATGTGATTCTAATTGTCTTTTCAGCTTTGGAAACACCTGGGGCTAATACAAGGATAAATTATTTTGAAACTTAGAGTTTAAAAACAATTTTATAGACAGTACTAGAAACGGTGTTTTTAAAATGAGTGTTTCCTGGGCGTCTGTCTTGCATTTCATTACATTTTAATGGCTCTAAATCTGACTTTCTCTGGTCTGTGTAGGAACAGTTATAAATAGAGTAATGGCAAGGGTGTGAAAACTGCTTCAAGAAACACAGGTGCTAAAGTATTCTTCTTGTGTGGAATGAATATTTGAAGCATGAATTCACTGTTGCAAAGAAGTATTAAGCTTAGGAAATTACTGGGGATTTGGATTTATCATTGTTTATAGTGTTATTTCATTCTCTAATGAAATGTAAATAGGGAGCCCAAATCGTAGCAGGGGAAAGAGAGGACTTTGTAGAGCCAAGCATTACAGAAGTGAAAACAGCCTAAACTGTATTAGTTGAATTATGCCCCAAAGTCACTAATAACATGCAGATCAAATAGGCTGATGAAGATCACAGCTGGCAGTAAAATCTGTGCATTTAAGGCAAGAAGGACATGTGGTGATTTGCTTAAGCTTGTATTAAGAGATCTGGTAGTCAGTTACCAATAAATACTACAATATGTTTTCATTTAAACAGCTTACTTGCTGTTCTTCTCCACCAGATTTCAGATTTGTTAATGTCTTCTTAGCATAATTGCACTTTTCTGCAATCGGATCAAAATCTGAGAGAGGCCAAGCAGTGGAGCATTACATGAACTTTTATTCTATTAAATATTAAGAAATGAATCTTGATGCCAATGAACTGAATAGGGATTTTGCCTTTGCATACAGTGGAGGTGGGAACATGCCTGCACAGTGTTAATCTGCTAGAAGTTCTACCAGCTCAATTTTTTTTTTCTTTAGGTTAAAAATGAAAGCTTGAGTGTCTTCTTGTTCTGGTCCAGTTCTTATCAGGCATCCATTAAAGTGCAGATCAAACCCTAGTACTCAGTATGTTGTAAAATAATTATGTAAATCTGTCTCCCTGTGTCAAATCACATAAGGCTACCAAAAGATGACACAGGATACTTAAAATTTAAAAACTATAGGAGTTGTGGGGTTTGTACATCCTTCTTAATGCTAGAACTTAAACAGATACGTTTAAAACTTAGTAACATTTTTTGTTAGGATGTTTCTTAGATGGAACTAGGGTTTGCCCTGAATCTTGGCTCCCAGGCTTGCACATTTATGATATATAATAACTGAAATTACCTATCACCTGTGTCCTTAGGACTACAACCAGCTCATTGCTGCCAGGCATTCAAGCATTCATCACTTTTTATCATGTTTGTTCTTAGTGCGTTTGAAGGTTCATGTGTTATTTATCAATTAAATACTTCATAAATTAAGTAAAACTAATTCATCAGCCAGCGAGGTGTTCTGCAGCTGGACAGTATTACTATTAGAGTGGTAACTGAGGAGTAGTCGAAATACTGCAGTGGGGTACGTTTTGCCATCTGATGCGATTTGTCAGAGCAGCAATAGAAAGAATAAAAGATGGTGCAAATATGGCTTTCTTCAACCTGATGCTGTAAAAAGTGCCTGTGGCCTCAGCGCTCAGGCACTGTTGAGCACTTAATCACCCAGCTCATCTGAGTGGGCAAAAGACCGCTCACGTGCAGGTCTTCAAGGGCTGGAGTCCGTGTGAACTTTTCCAGACGAGCAAGCCAGCCTGGGTTATCTTATGTAGATGGATAATGTCATCTGATGAGAGGGAATTTACACTTCTTTATGCTTATAATCTTATTTAATTGGGTTTACACGGTGATTAGTCATCCCAGTGCTTTGTATTAGGGCTAATCCAATTTCATGTGGGTTCCTGACAGACTTGGTGTGGTAAATTCAATGTACAACACGTGCCTGGGTGTATCTGGCTAGTTATTTACAAATTGGTAAGGAAAAATATTAGTCATCAAAACATATACTGTGTGTGCAACCGAATTTGAAGTTTTATGGTAGAGTGACTGAAAAAATGACAAAATTGAATGTCTAGTCTCTAATTTAGTGTGCTAAAAATTGCTTGCTGTGACTGATTTGCAAGCCTGGCAACTGGTTGCTGGGAGTTTTGCAAGCAGTTGAGAAGGTGGCTATAGTGCTAGTTAGTTTCCTCTTATACATGTAATTAAGATTTTTATATACAGAAGGGATTACACATTTTTAACGTGTTGTTATTTTCCTGTTTTTAATTCCAGTGCTTTTTTTCTGTGAAATGTGTTTCAGCTGAGGGCGAAAGGGCTTTGCTGCCAGAGATCTCCTGTGAGTTCCCCAGCTTGCCTTTTGATTGGAAAGGCCGCTGGTTTGGCAGCAGTGTGGCTATTGAAGGCCACTCCTTCCTGCCACAGGCCACACACTTCTGTGACACCTGGGGGTTGTGGGTGTCAAAGGCAACTGACAGACCTGGTAACATCAAACAGGTTGCCTAGGGAAGTTGTTGATGCCCCATCCCTGGAAGTATTTAAGGCCAGGCTGGACGGAGCTTTGAGCAACCTGCTCTAGGGAGAGGTGTCCCTGCCCATGGCAGGGGGGTTGGAACTTGATGATCTTGAAGGTCCCTTCCAACTCTGACCATTCTATGATTCTATGACACCAACTTGTGCTTGCTCAGAAACAGAGAGAGGATCCTTCCCTTACGCCACTGAGTAGACTCTGCCCTAGAGATCTGGCTTTAGTAAGACAAGGGAAAGACTGCAAGCCTTGTCATGGTTCCCTTCCTTTCCTTTCTCTGACAGGGCTGCATGCATTGTGCAGGAGAAAGGAGACAACCAGCATGGTTAATGAGCAGAGTAATGAGCAGGAGTGCCCAGGTGTAGTTACTGCTCTTGCACGCCAGCCCTCCTGAGCGTGCCTGCCGTGTGGCTGATCGTATTTGTCATGCTGTGGTACTCAGCGGTGGTTCCCAGGTCACTCCATCCGCTGCTTTCCTCACGAAGGCATGAATATTTCATTAGCTGTGCACATTCATCTATATTTGAGTATCTTCCTGCTGAGAGCGGACTCTTGACGTTTCTTCTGGAGCGGCCTGGCTGCGCATCGCTGTGGTTTCACATGGGACGTGGAGGAGTCAGACTGCATTGTCACGAGCTCCCACCCCGCGCCCGCAGGCTGTATGGAGGCAGGTTACAACTGTTCTGCTCCACATGTAACCCCACAGAGGTGTTTGCAATGAGTCTGCCTCGTGTATTCACTGTATGACCTTCTCAAGGCTTGGTGTTGCCTATTGACTAGCATTCCTCAAAGTGATTTAATTGGTATGACCGTGGTACTTATCCTAGATGGGCAGCTAAATAATGATGTATTATTTTTCTAATTGACAATTAGGAAAACAAGAATAACTCTTCCTTTTCCCAGAAAAACATAAAAACCTTTCCAATCCATTGGGGAATGAAATGAGTTACACGATTTTACACCAGTGTCCTCTTATCCCTGTGTGTGCTAGTCTGCGCACTTGAGCATGGTTATTTCCAAACTAGTAATGGGCTTTGAGCTTTTAGTTGTGGTATGGGGAGGAGCTAAAAGTATAACTAAATACATATAGGTTCAACTAAGTACAACTACAGTTATGCTAACTAATTTACATTGATTTCCTTTTGGTATGCCTAAATTGTGTAGCTATTGTAATGAAAAAAATGCCCCAAAATCGCCTTTTCCATCCTGATTGCACAATCTGTCATGAAGGAAAACTAGACAGGAAAAATAAGGTTGCATCAAGTAACAGTACCCTTGTTCCTAATCATTAAACAACCTAAGAGAGAGTTCTATCTGAGCAAGAAAACAAGGTTTGGTCCCTTTTAGCCGTGTCTTTTGTTACCTGTCTGTCAAAATGAGGGTTGTTTCCACCCTTCTCTGAAGGCTGCTCCATACTGGGATGAGACCTTTGAGTAGCTTAGAGACCTCAGCTCAGCACTAGCCCCAGCGCAGAAAGTACGGTGGGGGAGAGCAGGAACCACTCTGAAAGCTCACTGTCTCCTTGAAATCCCCGGGATTTCACACCTCTGATTAGGGAGTGAGGTGATCTCGCTATGTGTAATCAGAACTGCCAGGTTGATTTTAAACCACATTACCTACATTGAGCTTTTTTTGAATGTTAAGATCTTTTTCAAGTTTCTTTCAGCTCAGCTCACAGTCACTGCTGCGGTGCTGCAGAGCCTGGCTGTCTTTTTGCACTGTGTTATGTTTTCTCTGGAGACTTGTTTTCTGCTTTACTGCCCTGGCTGTTGAAGGGACTGAGCAGCCTTCCCCATGGTCTGGAGCAAAGCTGCTCATCAGTCCTGGTGTTTGGTGGCAAAGTGACAAGCTGGGATACAGACTCTGCTTCCCTTTTGTCTGTTTTGCCTTCTGGGTTTGAGGAGTGGGGACACAAGAGATCTATTTGTGGCAGTGGTGAGTCTGCCTGCAAAAGGACATTCTTGCTGGAGAAACGCTGATTGGAAGAAATAAGCCTGCACTCCTCTAACTTGAGTGTAAAGACGTTGCATGTGAAGCCTGGGCTTTGCTGAAGCAGCTAACAGCGCCTTGGGTTTCAGGAAAGCCAGGTTCAGTGTGGTCAAGCTCCCTCACTGCCAGAGCTGCAAGGGCATGGCAGCAAGGAGGGCAAGGCTCTGAGCCATCCCACGTTTCTCATGGTGATATATTCTTTGGGCTCATATTTATCAACAATTAAGAATGCTGCAATGGAAATTAGGCTGGGATCACTCCTGCAACACATGCTGAGGGTAACATAGATCCCTCTACCCAGGGAGTCTGCTGGGGAGTGGGTTCACCCAGCTGTTCAGGGGCTCCCCAGCAAGGCCAAGGCTGAACCCTGCAGTTCAAATACCTTGCAGAACAGTTTACACATAAATACTGAAAACTGTGCTTATCCCTAGCCCTTTTATACTGGTATTTGTATATATCTTTTCAAGTTTTTTGCTTTTGCAGTGGGTTGGAAAGCTGGTAAGAAATAAGAAGAGAAGATGGAAGTGTGTTTCCACACTGTGAGGCAGCTCTTGTCCCACCATCGTTTATGGCTTGGAAGGCACTGTGCAGGCAGAAGTAGGAGCAGAGGGTGTACCAGGGTCTCTGTGGGACCACACTCAGTTGTGAGTGTGGGAGCGTTGCTGTGTTCACCAGGGAATGCTCATGGCAGGCTTGGGAAGCAGACACATGTCATCAGATTATTAAAACAGTTCACTGTGGGGGGCTGCTGGTCCCAGGGAAACTGTTGTGGAGTAGAGGGGACAGGAAGGTGTTCCTGTGACTCAAGGAGTGGAGTCTGGTTCTAAGGGAGAGCCTGGTTTCTTGGTCTTTGTCTGACCTTGTCAGTCTTTTGGTGATGCACATGAATCTAGTGGGCTGGATTCTCTACTTCAGGAAAGCAGTTCATACTTACACCAGCTGAAGACTTACTCCTAAATTAAAGAAGAAAATCAAAGGCTGAAGACTGCACAAGCCTTGTAGTTGTTACTTGAGAAGCACTTCACTTGCTCCTTGCCTTGCAGCTGACTTCCATGGGATTTGGGATAGCTTGGAACCATTCAGGAGCTTTCTTTGGATTGCTGTATGTCTGGGCCATGTGTTGCTGCTGATCCTCACTGGGGGCTGAGGATGACACACCGCTGTGCTTGTGTTCCCCTGCTTGTGGGCTGGAACTGGTTCAGTCTCCAACCCAGAACTGGTGTCCCATGGAAAGGGACAAGACAGGTAATGAAGCCTTTAGTCAATATGTTAAGGACATGGGAATGCCTGGCAGGGCCAATCCAGCTGGGGGATTTTGGGTCTGGGTACACCTGCCTTAGGATTACTTTGCCCTGACCCTGTGACATTAGCCAGACAAAGATCTGAGTTATGTTCTGAATGTTCTGTTGTATGAAGAACAAGCAGGAGCTCTTTCCAGGAAACTTGCTGCAGACTTCAAGTCCATGTGTTGTACAGTAAATATTTGTCTCCTCTTTTCTAGTTCACATGTGTTTTCAGATCAAGATTCTCTGGAAAGAAATGGTAAGGCTTTTTTTTTTTTTTAGTGGGCTGGGTGTTTAGGGTGCTGACTCTGTTAGTGAGGCTGCAAAAGATCTTCATTCCCAGGTGCTGCTTCTGTTGGCATTAGTGATTCTGCTGTCAAATGTGTTGTTAAAGCATATCCCACTTTAAAAAATATAATTTAAAGTATTTGCCTGGTTACCTGGTTAAAATAATAATTTACTGACTGACTCTGAGATGCAGAGAGAGTGCGGAAGAAAGAAGTAGTCATTCTTTTTTTCTTTTTTTTTTGTAAACCGAATGAAAACAGAGTTAAGTGCCTGAAGGATGAAGCTGTGAGAGCGTCCACGAAATGATCTGTCATCTGTGAAACTTCACTCTCCTGGCAAGGAGTCTGGCCATCAGGTTATTTGTCACAGCTTCCCATCTCTGGCCAGTGCTGGGAAAGAAGTTGCCACCCATAGTTACATGCTTTTGCCATGCAATTCAACACAGCCCTTCTGACAGCAGAGCTTTTGTTAAGTTTGGGATGAATAAATACATGTATAAGCTGAATCCTGTCATTCTGGGGCACTGGAGTCCTTCCCAGTAAGGGTAGCAAGGTAAACTAGAAAATAATTTGTATTTGAAGGCAATATTTTTACCAAGCCAGGTATTTTCCGAAACAAAATCAGGTGTTCTGAAATGCACATTTTGTGCAGGGATAATTATTGTTTGCATGAGAATGTGCAAGATTAAGCTTTTAGAAATGATTGGAAGTTTTCTTTGTAGGCTAATAACACACTTTCTTCTGCAGGTCAACGTTATGATGGTGGTGTGAAGCCAAAATTTAATGTAAATCAAGAACAAATTACACAGGTAATGTTTGAAGGAACTGGATCCGTTAAGTTTTTTCACAGTACCTTGAGATCTTTTAATTTGTATTATTGAATTAAATAATACATAGTTTAGAAGAAATGGCCAACAAAACTCTGAATAATTGTGTTGTAGGACTGATTCACCACCTCTTTTAGAAGTTATCTTCTGCTTTTCTGAGGTGACTGAGGTGAGACTTCAGTTGCCATTGCTGGTGCTGGCTGGAAATGGGTTTGGGCACAGGCTTTTAGTGAAAGAACCAAACCCTATCATCCATATTTCTGTACAGTGCCATTTGGCTGTTGCAGCAAGTATTCTGCTTATATGGCTTAGTACTAAAAAGAATAGCTGAAGCAAAACTGCTGATTGATGCGATGTAGTGTGAGTTTTTCCTGAGTCCAGCCTGTAGGTCTTGTCAAAGCCTTCCTTTTCAAAAACACTGCAAATGGTGAGATCTAATGTAAATGATCTGTTGATAAATCTCTCTTGTCTGCACTTGTGAGAAGACAGCCTTATCCTTTACACAAGAAGCATTGTCTGTGACTGTCATTTGTATAAATTCTTGTGTCACGTTTTCTGACCACGATCTTACCTTGCGTTCAGCTTGTTGCTGTGAGTACTTAGTAATTTTAATCCTAAGGCAGCCTTGTACCCTATGTAAGGTCAAGTATCAAAAGGGGTCCTTCAGGGTCTGAGCTGGGAGATGTGATTTGCTAATCTGAACAGAAAAAAAAGTACCTCTCTTTAAGCCAAGAGAGGGCTTTGAGGCTTAACTGCATCCCTTCTGGAGCCTAGTAAGATGCTGTCTATGACTGGGACTCAGAATACCTCTTACTTGTGCATAATTTGAATTAGCTTAATCATGACATGCAAAGCAGCAATGCAGACATCGTGTATATTATTGTATTCAGGTACCACATATGGGTAGATGGAAAAGAGTTGCTGTCTAGAAATTTCAGTTCAAAATACAGAAACGACAGTTAAATTTTGAAGTCTTTTCTGAGACTCTCAAATTGTGTTGCCTGATGGCCTAATGGTCCTCCTTCTGCTGTGAAATTTTTCTTAGAAGTGATAGCATTTTTCTAATATCTACAGATGACACGGAGGCTGCAATCCACATGTTTTGATCTGACACTGTACAGGCAGAGGTCTGTACTTGAGCCATTCTGTTCTGCAGCAGGCTTTTTCCTGATTTTAAAGCTGTCAGGAGGCAAACTGTCTGCAGGTGGATGTACAATTGGACATTTCTTTCACCTGGACAGCTGCCTAGTGTACTTTCAGCATGGTAGGCTGTGTCTTTGGCCCAAGCTGAGACCTCCTTAGTGTGTTGAAGTAATTCTTAGAAGTGTCCTAGAGAGTATTCTGCTGGGGTGACCACCTTGTCATTCTAGCTTTACTTCCATTTTTTTATATTGTGCAACTCTGTGGTGATATAGGAGCATGCGAAGAATGTGGTTTGCCCCAATGATAATGCCCCAGTAGAATAAATATAACTTATATTTGTTCTCTGGCCAGTTGTGCTGGAGCTGGAGGTCTGTGTGGTGCCACCCCCGTGGTGGGAAGGGAGATTTCTCTGCTTCTCAGTTCAGAGCTGCTACAGCTGAGAACTGGCTCGACAGATCCTCTTCAAGTGCTGACCTCATTTAATCTGTTAGGATGGAGAATAACTCCTGAAATATACATCTTCTGATCCTGATCTTTTATGTGGTCAATCAGGTTGTCAGCTACAACTTGAGCAGGAAAGAAGAGTGGGAAAGAGCATCCTGGAGGCCGTTCACCCACAGCCACTACAGCCCTCTAAACGTCACCGTGAATGGCATCCCCTGCATTCTCTTCTGGGCCAAGAGGATCATGATTAAGTTTGAAAACCACACGCAGGTGGATTTGACGGAGAAGGCGTTTGGTGTGCATGCAACAGTGGATGTTGGAGATTCAAACTGCAGTGAAGACAATGCAATGTAAGGTGGCATTCTGCCTTGCCAGTGGAGCTAGTACCAGATAAGAAGCCTTGTAAATACATACTGAAGGAAATGGACCTTGTATTATGTGGTGCAGACCCCAAAGGGCAAGCTCTTTCCTATAATGCCCTGATGTTGCAGGCAGCAGGCCAGCATGGGTAAAATCAAACTTTCAGACCAGTCATTCATGTGGCACAGAGATGTGTGTAGCTATCTTCATCTCTTGCAGTGGTGCAGTCAATCCTTGTGGCCAGCAAGTTTTCTTCTTAGTGCCTGTGAGGCTGAATGCGTTGATCTCTAGTTTCCCTCAGTTTTACACAGCTGCTTGGGAGACTGATTAGCAGATCCTGTGCTGACTGTGGGGGCTTAGGAGCTGGCTGTGCGTGACTTAAGTATCACTTCATAGGGTGTGTGCCAGCCATGATGTAAACCACTGGTATAAGATCCAGACGGGTATTTAGAAACAGGTAGGTAGCCCTGAGTCCCAGGAGATGATCCATGAGTTGCTGAAGCCAAAGAGTGAATTCTCAACAGGTTTGCACGTGACCTAAAGAGTCTCAGAAAACCTGATCTCTGTATCCCAGTCTATCATGGATTTCTTCAGTGTGAAGAACACAGTGCTTTGCTTCTGCTAATCCTGAGTGAGAGCCATATATTAACCTAACTGTATCCAAAATTCTCCAATCCCATGGCTGTACTGGCAAGGCATGTAGGATTTTTAATTTCCTTTGTATTGTACCTGACCACTTTTCTCTCCCTGCATGTGTTATGCTGGGTGGCTTCATATCTAATATCAAGTCATGGATTCTGCTCTGATAGGCAACAGTCTAAAAATTACAAGGTGTATGCCTAGCTGGGTATGTGCTGAACGTGAGCGTTGAATCTGTGCCATAAATAGAGTTTAAATCTGTAGTGACACACGAGAATAAAAATAACATGACCAAAGGAGCAGTTTCATTTAGCTGCTGTACAACATTTCACCAGTACATCTAAATATGTTTCCACAGAAATGATGTATCTGTGAAGGATAACCTAGTGTGCACAGAAAGTGAGGTTAGAAAGTGAGTTTTCGTAGTGAAGTTACAAGAAAACTAAAAATATAATTGAAAAGGGAGCGAGGTTTTATGCCTGTGGCATCACAGTATTTAGCATGGCAGTGTGAGTTTTATGTCATCAGCATGTGAACTAATCCGGCATTATGTTTTGAAAGGCAGAGGTAGTGAATGGAATAATATTGTTTTTGAGCAGTGCTTGCACGGTGTCCAGGCTTTCTGTTTGCTCCTCTGCTACCCCTCTGCGGTGGTTGAGGTTGACAAGGGGCTGGGACAATAATAAGTGGACAATAACTGGACAGCTGACTCTCTGGTTGCCCAGAGAAGTTGTGGCTGCCCCATCCCTGGAGGGGTTCAAGGCCAGGCTGGATGGGGCTTGGAGCAACCTGCTCTGGTGGGAGGTGTCCCTGCCCAGAGCAGGGGGCTTGGAACTCGATGGTTTTTAAGGTCCCTTCCAACTCTGACCGTTCTATGCTTCTGTGATATTGGCCAAAAATTATATTTATTCACTGCCATATAATGTCGTGCTCAGCAATAAGGACTGGGGTAAAGGAAGAAGAAGCAGATAGAGGTTGTGTCTTCTGCCGTGGCCACTGATGAGATTTGCTGGGCATCCGTCTGCTTTTGAGACAGTCCGTGGTTGCCCTGGCAAAACATGTGCAGGGATGTGCAGAGCGAGTGAGTGGCTGCGTGGGTCTTCAGTTGCTGGCTGGGGTCAGCCCACCACAGAGTTGTATATTCTACTTGATGCATTAAGTTGGAAAATATTTGGGAATTTATATAGAACACATTTTTCATTAAAAAAAGCTACAGGAAGAGTCAGGAAGCAGAACTGCTCTGCAGCGTGCATTTTACATACCTCAGTGTTTCACCATATCTGAGGGTCCAGAGCCATCTTATCTGATCTTTCTCTTTATTTCTCCCATAGTTTTCTGAGTAGCCTCAGAGTAGGGACACAGCTGATAGAGGTGAGTAGGACTTTGATGCTTAGTTTGAGGCTGAGGCTGGCGTGGTTTTGCTGGGATCAAGAGAACACACTGACTACTGAGCATTTTGTCCTTTTTTCTGTGGAGAGAGAGAGGAAAATGCTACCCCTTCCCAGTGGTTTTACTTTTGTGCATGTTCTATACTTTGCTTATTTTGGGGTACATTAAGAAATGCCACTTATATTGACTCCTGCCTTTTGAATGTGCTCCAGAATTCTAATCAAGAAGAGAATTCTTACTGGGGAGGGATTTGCCAGGACGTTTGACAGATCTGTGGCATCTGTGGTAGATTCCACATATCAAGTCATTAGAAATTGTATGTTTCAAATATCCATTCATTCATTTCCACTGGCAGCATCCAAGTACTGATGGAAGTCCCTGTATGCAGAGATCATGCTCTATAGATAGGAAAATGGGTAATTTTGGCTCAGGATTCATGATTAGATTCAGCATAATTGGTAAGTATGAGTCTTGGGTAGATTTTCAGTCTGGGTGTGACTGTAGGGGAGAAGAAAAGGAAAAACTGGCTTGAATGGCTCTGAGGACCCAGAAGAGTCCCTTAAACTTTTCACTTCTCCAGCCTTCTTTTTTAAGACAATACTCTCTTCTGGCTTTAGACCAGCTTTCAAGCTGGTTTGTACTTCCTCATCAGTGCAGAGTCAGTGGAGCCATCAGTAATGTTTGATACCAAACACTTAGGCATTTGCTATGTGAATATAATAATCCAACTTGTGTGATTTTCCTTATGCACCAAATTCTGGACCAGGCTGTATTTGCCTGTGTCTAATCCTTAACTATCAGTGATTTCCCTTTGTAATAAAGCAGGGGATTGTCTAGATTCAGTGTCTTGGCTTTTTGGACCGGTGCTAGTCAGGGTACAAGAAGAAATCTAGATCTCCTGTGAAATCATAGGGCTAGCTTCAAGTTTGGAAGTCTTCAGGACGCTGCATATTTTAACTATGTTTTGTCTCTAATGTAGTCTGAAAAGATTATGTCAACAGCGAGAATCTAAATGCAGTCTTTAAGAGGCAAAATGTTATTGTTAATCCAAAAAAAAAAGTTTGCCACTTAATCATGTAGTGCTACAGTGCGTTAATTGCAGAGACAGTGGAAGGATGGTAGAACATGTGTTAATTTACAATTAACCTGCTGGGGCCTGCCAATTTAGTAAACCTGGGTGCTCATGTTCACCACAGAGGAGCTTTGTAGAGCTGCCTCACAGTGAATTTATGTCGCTCTAATGATGCACGTTTGAAATTTGAACTCAAATGTCATCTGCATTTTAATGCTTTAGTGTTTTAAAAAATGAGAATAATGTGGCTGTTTACACTTCCTACTGACACACAGAGGTGGTGCATGACTACGATATCATGACTTGAGAAGGAGGACAGATCCCATGAACTTAATTTTCGACCAGTTTTGGAAACAGAGGGGTTGAATTGTGTTGAAATTTAAACACACAGTTCTGTTCTTTCTGTATAGTCTAGGCCTTGTTCACTTTAACAGGTGAATTACTGTACTTCACTGGGGGAAGATTTAATCTTTTCAGGTTTTTTCTCCACTGACTTTGAAGATACACTGAGCACGAGGCTCTGTGTATCACTATGCTTAATCTTTTGCACAGCTATTTTCTCTTAAGATTTCTGAAGTTTTCATATAGCCTGATATTACTCGCTTTTTGACCTAGGCTTTCTCTGAAGTTTGGTGACGTTGGCAATCTAAAGGGACTTGTTATTAGGTAAGTTTATATAATAAAGAAAATATTAAACAATCACATGTTAATACCCATTGCTACGCAGTTGTTTGTGCAATTTGTTTTAGGAGAATATGTGTAAGCAAAAATAATGCGATGGAGCTGTTGATTGTATAGTCAAGGCACCTGCATGTAATAGGTCTGTCGTTTTTCTGCCTTGTTTTATTGAGATATTTCTTCTTCCATGTTGACTTTTCTATTCATGGTAAAAAGTTCAGGTTGTCTCTTTTCCATAGAATCTTCCTGTGTCTGAGGTTTTGGCTAAGCACTGCTAATTAGCTACATTTTTGCCTGGGAATTTTGCTGGAAGAGTTGATAGTGTGCACTGCTCAGGCATCAGACTGTGACCTACTTCGTGTTTGCTTTTTGATGATCAAAGAAATCAGCATTTCTTGATAAATAACTTTTTGTGTCTTCTGATGGAAGTACAATATCGATGTTGTACCAGTTTTTCTCAGTCGTTTAGGAAAAATCCCTCACCTTTCCTCTCAGTGTATGGGAGAGCAGCAAACTCTTTCAGCTGCAACAATAAAGAAACTCCAATAATTTTCCAGACTAAACAGAAGGAGCTAGAGCTCACACTGAAGTAAATGGGTGAAACACTGGTGATACCGGTGTGCCATCTGGGATTGTTCAACTTGTGATTTTAATACTTCCAGGTCTTAGTTAGACTTGCTTTGTTATTAATCTTTTTTTTTTTCCCCATACAATAATTTCAGATTGTTACTAACGACCAGCTATTACCAGCTGTCTGTTCAGAACTGGTTCAGTTTGCACAGGCTGCAGCTTCTTTACAACCACTCCATACAAGCTACGTTCAATGCAACCAGAATACACGCGCCGTCGAGTTACTCCTACCACTGTGAACATGTGAGCAGCTTGCAGAGATACGATGCACTTCTCATACCCAGCTCTGCAAATGACCTTTCAAAGCTCTGGGAGGTCACTTTTATTGATTTCCAGGTAATGTCATGGAATTATGCCAAATGGGTCCCACAGGTAGACTAATGGGAAATTTCGCGCTTCACTGCCAAGAAAGTGTAGTGACCTTCCTTGTACAGTTTATAGGATCTCCATGGAACTTGAAAAAGAAATGAAGACTTAAATTATAATACTTATCTTTCTGCCAGAGGAGATGAAGAGCTGTATAGATTTTCTGTAATCTCTTGCTTGGGTTTCCTTTTACCATGGGGAGTGAATTTACCTTTCAGTGTTACATCTCTCTGAGCTGCACTGTTAAAGCTGACATCAATAACAGCATCGTCAGTCACCAAGTATGAGATTCATCTCACTTAACCTTTGGTGTCTAGTAATTTTAACCTTGTGCCCTGATTGTACTCACCCCAGCCTGCCTCTAAAGTCAGTGGATAATTCCTCTAACTCATCTTAAATCCTTATTTTAGGATGAGATTAATCATCTTCTGAAAGTACCTATTTCTCTGCGTTTGAGAATAAGGGAGCCTAAGGTAGCTAGGATGGACTAGAGCGTCTTGCTTTTAGATACCTAAGTCATAGAGGATGAATAGTTGAAAAAGGGGATTGAGGGGGAAAGCTGATCCGTGTTTCTCAGCATGTGATAAATGCCCATGGGCTGATTTAGTGGAGCAGGCAGGCAGTTCCCTGGCTGCCAGTGTGGTAGCCTTCATGTTAGAACTGAAACCACGGCCATACTTGAATGCAGCTTCGTGTAGTTTAGCTGTTAATACCTCACACTTGGCCTGGTGGAAAAAAGCTAATATTAGGGTAGGAAATTAAGAATACTTCTGTGTTTGTCATATTGAAGTTTATGCAAACCAAAATTCTGGAGATTCTCAAATGTTCCGTTACCTTGAAAGGTACCATGCTTACAATGAAATATTACTGGGCTATCAGGGGTGATCACAGAAGATTTTGTTTAAAACACAACTGCAAATCCTGTGGGCAGCAGAGTGAAGGGGATTAGAATAGCTGGCTGTCTCTAGAAGACTGACCTGGATAACCTCTGAGCATTAATTCCAGCTAGCACTGATACATACAATTTTGCGACATGCAGGTATGAAAAATTCTTACTGCCATCCAGAGCAAAATCCTGAAGTTGTTTGTAACCAAGATACAAGTACTTTTTTTTAATATGAGCTCTTTTTGTTCTCTTTGTAGATTCAAGGTTTTAACATTCAAGAAGGACATTTTGCCTATGCAAAAGACTGTGCATCCTTCTTCTCGCCAGCAATACTTATGGGATTGGTTATGTCCCTGATTCTGCTGCTGGTTCTTGCCTACGCTCTTCATATGTTGATCCACCTGAAATCTCTTGACAGGCACTATGAATGCAAAGCTTCTCCTGCCTATTTTGCACAGATGAAAGACAGTGACATGGGGGATGAGAAAGAGCCACTGAGAAACAGTGGAAATGAGTCCTATGAACTTAGAAACCAAGATTTCTGTAAAATCTACATTTAGCAGTATGTGTCTGAGTGAAACAAGTGGTATTTTCTTCTTCTGGCACGGTTGTATATAATTTGTGCAGACTTTTCACCATCTGATGAAAGGAAAAGTAGGTAACAGACTGTTTAGCCAGTTACTGTCGTTTATTGATAACCATCTTGAAGATGCCTTGGTGAACAAGATGAGAGGAAAAAATTTCTGTTTTGAGTAAGAGATTTCATGTAGTAGGAGTTTATTCCTGTAGTACAAAACTAAAAGGCAAACCTTTTCGTACAGCTGACCAAGTCTTGAAGAAAGAATCAGAAACGGAGAATTTGAAATTAAATAAAGATACAGAAAATTGAAAAATTTAAAAAAAAATCTCTACTTATTCTTTCAGAAGGCAGTATTGGTCCTGATTTTGTGTTTGCTTCGTCCACCCTGCTCTGTGTCCTGAGCAAGTAACACCCATTCCTTTCTAAGTTTATGTTTTCCTTTTATTTTCCGAATTACATCTACTTTATCCTCATAAACTCCTTCTTTGGAGCCTTGAGAGCCGTGTAAGGGGCGTGTTATCCTCTGCACTGACCAAACAGCGGTGGCTCCACTACAGCAGCATCTTGATACTTTTCTCTGTCTAAGCTGGAGGCTTACTGTCAGGATCTAGGGGGAGAACAGCAGACATCTGGTCAAAGGCTTACCCTTAACTTCCCAGCTCAACTCCATGCCAGAAGGCGGATTATGGGCATTATACCCTGTAATTCCAGGTTAATTTCTTTTCTATCAAATCTCATCATTCTCCCTTGGGCATTTTACCTGAATGGAGATAGGCAATGCTATAATCAAAAAATATGTATAAACAAAGTGGTGGAAGCTCCCTAGCAGTGAAAAGGATACTGTGATCTAATTTTCATTCCTCCTGATCATTTAGGATGATGTCTTCCCACTCATCCTTGCTTCTGGTAGTGTCAAAAGTAGGAAACTCCAAATTAACATGCAATTTGGCCCTGACTTCTAGCACGAAAGAATGCAGTAATGTTGTAATGATAGTGCTTTCAGGTCACAAGTGATAAAAAACCAAGCATGTTAGAAAGTCTGCAAAACCAGATTTAGTAAACAAATGCCTTTTTTATTTTAGATTGTAGATCTAATTAGTTGTTTGTGCTCTTTGTAAACTGTATTGCCATGATCTTAGAACACTTTTATGGTTTGAGAAAACCCATAACAATTCATTGTTGTGCAGACAATTATTCTGTCACCCGATGACCCCTCCCCAACCAGGGAGGGGGAATTGGGGAACACAAAGAAACATGAGGGTTGAAATGTAAATAGATTTAATAGAATAAGACTAATTAACAGTAATACTAAAGAACCAGTATTAATCCCAATACTGATATACAAGAATTATACCCATAGTGCTCAGTGACATGGTTTAGTGATGGGTTGTTGCTTTTTATCAGTTATGTTGATGGTTGGAGTAGATGGTCTCAAAGGTCCCTTCCCACCTAGACAATTCTATGATCCTATGATTCTCTGACAAAAAACATGAGTGAGGTTTTCAGCCATGGAGATGACTTATTGTTGTTTTCTTCTGGCTAAAGCTGCTCTTCCCAGTGAAAAGGGCACAGAAAAGGGCCCACAATGAAGAGTGCCCAGCTCCACCTTAGCAGGAGTAACAACCACCACAGATGGTTTTGTTTAAAAAGGATCTTGAGGAACATGACTCTTCAGAGACTGTCAGTCCCCAATCAATGAGGCAGAGGCAGCTTTCTGTGTCCTATGTGCAAGAGGTACAATGTGGCTGAGTCTTTGTCAGGCTCTGAAGGATGGTCTGGGTGCCTGTCATGTGGTTTGGAGGCTGTCCTGGTTCCTGGGAGATGGTGTGGTGTGAAGGGCCATAAGAGGGCAATGAGATGGGAACAGTGGGGAGGTGGGGTGGGATGGGTGACTGTCAGGAGGACCAGTGGGTGCGTTGGCCATTTCTGCTGCTTCACCGGTGCTTGCCTGTTGGTTTTGCAGGACAGGGCAGGGCAGGCTGTCTGCTTGCTCTGAACAGGTGCTTTCTGCAGGCTGAAACTCACCAAGCTCTTATCCTTGAAGTTCCAGTGTTGTTTTTTTTCTTGCCAACGATGAGCAGATTTTCCACTCCTAGATGCAGTTTGCTGCAGCAAAATATTCATCAAGGCTCTTGAAGAAACTGAAAAGCTTTGTTCCCTTTACAGCTGTCACTTTAGAAATGTGATGTCCAAGAGAAAGGGACAGCCCCAGTCCTTGAAAACCCCACATTCTGGCCAGTCTGAAACCAGGGCCTGTGAAATGAGATGTGGAGTTGTCACAAACCCTGCCCCTGATCAGTGAGCCATGGAGAGAGGTCCGTAGCTGTAAATCTGAGCAGTGAGGGGAAAATAGCAGTGGTCCAGTACCTACATCCATGCTGGCAAAGCGGTGTCTTTGTGAGATTTTACCTGATGCAGAAATACTCCTCCAACAGTACTTTTCAGAGTAAAGAAACTGTGATATTAAAGAAGACAAGGCCCAAGGGAGAGCAGACAGAAAAGAACAACAAGTGGAAATGGTGGAGAACCTCAGTTCAAAAACACTGTGTGAATGTCCTCTGACCTGGACATGTTGTTCTGCAGTTACCTGGAAAAATGCCTTGTGCTGGTTTGGTTTGTCCTGTAGAAGGTGGTATGTCACTGGAGAAATCCTATCAGGATTTTCTTTCCTTTTTTGGGTAATGGTGGAAGTCCTTAAACTTGTTCCCAAAGAGGCGTACCCTCAGGATTAACGTTCTTCCATTTCAAATGGGCTTCTGTTTCATTTGGCTTGAGGTGATTTGGCTCTGTGCACAACAGAGGAAAGAATTTTAGATGCAGCTGTTCACCTGGTGGCTCCCTTGCATTTTTGTGGCTGTTGCTGGTTGTGCTGGCTGGAAATTTTTAGGAGTTGAAAGGGTTTATGTAAAAAATAAAGTTATACACTTACACTTTGCTCTGCCAAGATCACTCGAGACCTTTGTCCCTGAGTTATACCATGCAGCTTCTTAAATTTTGTGAGAACTCCAGAGTGAAAATTAAAAAGACACAGGAGTAAATGTATAATGGTGCTGTGGCACTGAGAAGATTAATGTAGCACTACCACAGGGGAAGTGGTAGTGCAAACTGCTCTGAAGGCAGAGTTTTCATGTAATTAAAGTGATCATGAAAACTTCAGTTCTTCTGAAAATCTGCTTAGTGAATCACACAAAACCCTTGTAGCAATCTGTGTGGAAGGAGTTGGAGCATCGTGCTCAGGTAGCGTCTGGATACCTTTCTGGCAATGCTTCTTTGGATAAACACTAAAGTTAAAATTTTTAGGCCGTGTTATAATGCACTTCTTTGGTTGGTTGTTCTACAAAGGAGTAATGGCAACGGCTGGAAGCAGGGCTGTGCTATCTTTGCAGCCAGGTTTTGTGTCTGTCCTGAGCAGAATGGTGTGTACCACCAACCGTTGCAGCTCCCTGGCTGGGGGTATTTCCCTGCAGGGGAAACTGAAATAAAATAATTCCCCCATGCTATTAGTCCCAGATAATCAGGCCATGCTGCATGGTTGCAGTCACCCTGTCAGAATCATAGAATCATAGGATGGTTAGAGTTGGAAGGGACCTCCNGGTATTGGTCATTTTATTTGCATATTGAAAAAAATATATGGCCTGTTGTTGGGGTACTTTTTTTTCCAACTACTGCAGGAGCCCATCCAGAGACATGGACTGACTGAAAGACATAAAGGTGGCTACAGGAGTGAGCTGCTGATGCCAGCCTGGGTCTTGCAAGCCGTTCCAGGCAGAGGGAGTCCATCATCTCTTCAAGAACCATTGAAATCAGGAAGTTACAGGTCCAGGACGCTGCAAATTATTTATGTAAACAGATGACATCAAACCAGAGGGTACTGGTACAGCATCATCTTTAGAGGCACCTGATCTTTGTGGGAACCCTCACTTTGTGTGCAAGGTATGTGGGATCAGGGATTGGAGCTGGGATCTCACTTTCTACTTCCAGACTCAGAGGTGAGCTAGTGGTTACAATTATTCATGAATATTTTGTGGTCCATTAAGAGGCCTAATATCTGAGTTGTTCTGAACTGAATAAAGACTGGTTGCTTCCAGGACACACTATAAAGAGGGGCTGGGAACATGAAAGGGAATGCGGGTTATGGAGAACAAAAACCCTCATGTGCTGCTGCTGCAGATGTGCCGGCCATCTGTGCCTGGTCCAGGAAAGCATCTACAGTGCCGAAGAACAGATGGTACACCACCAAGACCAGTCTCTCTCCAAGGACCCCTCAAGAGAAAGGGTTGGACCTTAGCTCCAATCTGACGGTGCCAACGTTGTTGCCTAATCCTGTGTGTTCCCCCTGCCACATCTGCTAGCAGGAGACCTGAGACCCATGAAAAGTTCCTGCCATGTGGGACAAGGTGTCACCTCCACAAATGGGAAGGCAGGTGGTAGGGGCTCTGTGTGGAGACCCAACTGAGTTTTTTAGTGTAGTGTGAGCCTGGACAAGCAAAGTGCCATTGCCAGGGTGCAGTGGGGACTCCTCCCTAAGGGTCAGGGTGATGTCCCACAGATCCCGTGGGAGAGGTTAGGCTGAAACAGGGCCCTGGGAAATGGGCAGGGGTGGGGGATGCTGGTCAGCGTCATCAAAGCCTGTTAGTGTTCATGATCACAGGTGGTTTCTGAAGAGTTCACATTCTTCCTACCCTTATCCCTGGAGGGAGCAACAGCTTCAGTTCCCTGCCCTTAATAAATGCACACTAAGATTGGGACTAATCAATACCTGGGTCTAATTAACCCTTTTTGATCTCCTTAAGAGTCTCATGAGGCTGGGGCCCTTCACTGCTTCAGTTAAATATGGATTTAGAAGTTTTCTTGAGGTCATACATTTTATCAGGGATCCTTGAATTTCCAATAAATTAAATAAAAATTCATGAGACATCATTGAATTACCGGAGTAGCCCTAGCTCTGTTGGAGCTGCTTTGTAAGAGCAATTATAGAATAATCTGAAATTCTAGTTGGTGAAGCTCCAATAAATTATGTTTCTATTGACCTTCTTACATTCGATGACCTGGAAATGTGGCCTCTCTCTCCTGTATTAAAATTGTACAAACAAAACAGCTTCATTAGGTCAATTACAGAATCACAGAATTTTCACGGTTGGAAGGGACCGCTGAAATCATCAAGTCCAACCATACACACACCATATATAAATGAAAACAAAAAAGCAAAAGCAAAAAATTACCACCGGCCCCACAAAACAAATCACCCAACCCAACAATCTCGGGCACTAGAGTAATTGCTAAAGTGCCAAGTCTACACATTTCTTAAATATCCCCAGGGGTGGAGACTCCACTGCCTTCCTGGGCAGGCCTTTCCAGTGCCTGACCACCCTCTCCTTGAAGTAATTCCTCCTAATGTCTAATCTAAACTTCCCCTGCTGCAATTCCAGACCATTTCCTCTGGTCCTGTTATTTGCTAGGGAGAGGAGGCAAACATCCACTTCTCTACAACCTGCTTTCAAGTAGCTGTAGAGGACAATGAGGTCTCCTCTCAGCCTCCTCTTCTCCAAACTAAACATGCCCAGTTCCCTCAGCGTCTCTTTATAGGACTT
>VXBW01000480.1:76951-88755 GCA_013400375.1 Thinocorus orbignyianus
AAAGTGACAGGCTTGATCAGCTCTTTATTGCTTTCCATAATCTTAGAAGATTTTGCTGGTTTCCTTATAAACCTGCTTTTTATTTACCTGAAAATTGTGTCTCCTTAACTTCAGGCTTCCTTATTGCCCTCACACAGCACCACATGAGCCGGTTCCTTCTCTCCCTCCCCTGTTCTCTGCTCGGGGCTCTGCCGTGTGGTTTTCATGTCAGCCCTTGTCAGCCACGTTTTCTTCAAGCATCTTTCTTTGTTCGACTGCAGTTGCCAGAAGTGCGTGGTGTCCAAGCTGTTACCATGACGCGTCCCCAAAGGACGTTGCTCTGAGCTGCTCTGGTCACTCTCCCCTTTCATCTTCTGCGCTGTCAAATTGTTTTCACCCGTGATGGCCCTTGTCCATCAAACGTACTCTCCCTGTAAATACCCTCAGGCAGGAAACCCATTAGCAGATGGACTCCATGACCTTCTCCAGAAAGCATTGAATTTACAGCTGTGTGTAGTGCGCAGAAGTGAGGGAAGGTTTATTTATTCTGCTTTGTTTTAACATCTTGTTTTATTCTGTGGGGGCAGATTTCTTCATGCCTGGAGGGACGAATCATCTCTCCAGGTTGCTTTCTCCACCTGGTTATCGCCTTTTAATTTAGTACCTGCTAACAAGAGGAAATCTGTATTTCAGGGACGGAGCACTGACAGAAAATGCTTCTTCAGGCGTCCTGTTTGAAGTGCTACTAAAATGTGCTGCTAGGGTTGGAGTGAGATCTCGCACCAAGGAGGTGGAGAGCCTTCCTTTGTTCAGGGGAAAGAGAAAAAAGCCCTTAAAGAAGCTTCTTTCCCTCACAGCTGGTGGAAACAAGGACATTGCCACAGCCAAATAATGCAGGGCTGGTTAGCATCCTGCACTCTGCAGCCAGGCTGCCTGCAACTGAGGAGAGAATGAAGATGTGTGGACTTTGACATCATCAAAACTGTGTATGTGTCCATGCATGGCAGGGGGTGGGAGAAGGATGTGCAAAGGCACCCTTACCTCGGTTCAGCCCTGCCAGGGGACCTGGGCACCATCTTCTGCCACACCTGGCTCCTCCTTGCTGGCTGCTTGTGTTTTCGGCCCTGAAGATCTGGTGGCCAAGGTGCTTGTGTGTTTGCTGCTTAACTTAGTGCCATTGAAAAGTTGGTAGCAGAGACCTATTTTTGAAAATGGTTAAGCCAATATTGCTGGCATGAAGTGAGGGAGGCTGATGCCAGCATCTCTGCTGGCACATTTTGAGGGGTGGAGATGCCCAATAAGGGAGCCGTGCTGAGCCGCTGGGAATGGACCACTGCTGGAGGAGTGCGTCCTCTGTGCCCAGCAAGACGCACTCGGAGCAATGCAGATACGTGGGTGAAAAAGCCAGTGAGAAAGGCCACAGACAGCCAAAGCCGAATTTGCAACGCATCCATAAGGAAAAGAGTAAGAAACAGTCCTCAGGAAGAGTCCTTGCTGAAAAACATTTTGGAGATTTGAACGGAAAAGTCTTGTCTCCTGCTGGTTGAACACAATGGGGGAAGGGAAATAGGGTTTTGTACATTCTCCGCAGAAAAATAGGAGTGCATCAGAGAAATATCTGATTTCTTCATCAATTACTTCTCCTAATGGAAACAGTATGTCTGTCCCCAGATTTTGGCTAACTGCTCAAATCGAAATGGATGACAATGCTACAGGATCATCCCACAGAGCTAACTTCCCCTCATTGCTGTGGAAAGATGCTAACTTCATGTTCATCACTGGAGAGGCTTGCTTATCCACAGACAAGAAAGCAATATTTCTTTCTTAACCCTTTTCCCTGCTGCTGTCCTTCTTTAGGGATCAGACAAGATGACTCCTCTGAATGAGGGACCACTGGCTGCTGTGATTTCCTTCCTTCCCACCGTCAGAGCAGTGAGCTGGCTCCCTGCTGTTCTGAACAATACCAGATTTAGCTTCCCTGTGTGCATGCAGGGATCCCTATGAACCATGCCCTGCACACCACAGAATCATGGAATCACAGAGTCACAGAGTGGCAAAGGTTGGAAGGGACCTCTGTTCAGTGCTCCTGCCAAAGCAGGTTCACTCAGAGCAGGATGGACAGGACTACATCCAGGTGGGTTTTGAGTATCTCCAGAGAAGACGACTCCACACCTTCCCTGGGCAGCCTGTTCCAGGGCTCTGTCACCTTTGAAATTCATGCTGAGATGGAATTCTTTGTGTTCCAGTTTAGTGCCCATTGACCCTTGTCCTGTCACCAGGCACCACTGAAAAGAGTCTGGCCCCATCCTATTGACACCCATCCTTTAGTTACTGAGAAGCGTTGATGAGATCCCCTCTCAGTCTTCTCTTCTCTGGACTAAACAAACCCAGACTCTTTACTCATATAAGAGGTGCCCCTGCACCTTGATCACCTTTGTGGGCCCCTGCATATACCCAGGCACACATATATTTGTGCCTGTTGCATAAACAAGCATGTGAGCAGTGGCAGTTCCCTCCCAGTGCAGGTGTAGGTGAGCCAAGGGTGCTCAGCACCAGTTAGAATTGCCATGGTATTCCTGCCTAGCACAGCAAACTTTAACATCACAGAATCCTCATGGTTGGAAGGGAGCTCTGAGATCATTGAGTCCAACCATACACACACTAGAGAATAAAAAAAACAACCAAAAGAACTCCAACCCCACAAAGCAAATCACCCAACTCAACAAACTCAATCACTAAAGCATTTCTTGAATACGTCCAGGTATTTAAGAAATTTAATAAACTTCTTAAATACCTCCAGGGATGACTCAACCACCTCCATGGGCAGGCTGTTCTAGTGTCTGACCACCCTCTCAGTGAAGTAATTCTTCCCAATATCTAATCTAAACTTCCCCTGCTGCAACTTCAGACCGTTTCCTCTGGTCCTGTCATTATTCCCTTGGGAGAAGAGGGCAACACCCATTTCTGCACGACCTCCTTTCAGGTAGCTATAAAGGGCAATGAGGTCTCCCCTCAGCCTCCTCCAAACTAAACATGGCCAGTTCCTTCAGCGTCTCCTCACAGAACTTGTTGTCCTGACCCCTCACCAGCTTGGTGGCTCTCATCTGGACACAATCCAGCACTTCACTGTCTTTCTTGTAGTGAGGGGTCCAGAACTGAACACAGTACTTGAGGTGAGACCTCACCAGTACCCAGTGCAGATGCACCATCACTTCCCTTATAGTGCCCTTATTTAAATGTACAATCTATATTCAGGACAGCGTGGCCAACCCAGGCTGGTTTCTACGAACTCTCATGGAACTGAAGGATTTGGTGACTGGTATTTTTATTGTAATGACCTCCTCTCCTTTCCCATGATAGTGGATGAATTGCTGAAATATTGACACAGCACGTTTAAAGGGAAAACAAAAAAAAAAAAAGAAAGGAAAAAGGAGAAAGAAAACTCATGGGGAGAGCACTGTGATGAACAGTTTGCTCTGCTGCCTGGTAGTTGATTTCTGAGCTGGGAAGTATTTGCAATAGCTTGTTGACAAGACACACATGTTTATTAGGAGCGAAAATGATACCGAGTAGCTTAATCTTGCTCTCTGCAGAAAGAACAAAAAGCCCTCCAACCGACAGCAACGCATCAGCAGAGGGCATCAGCAGCCTTCGTTTAAGGGTTGTGAGGAAGGGAGCAGTTGCTAGCAGAGCTTCACAGGACAATGCTGTTTTTTAACTAGTGGATGGAAACCTTTAAAACATCCTTGTAACCGTGACAAGTCACTGTGGTGAAGCATCCCATGTTTGCTGCTTTTTCAAAAATAAAACATAAATAGGACAAACAATGGTCTGGCAGTGGAATACAGTGGGCAGTATCTAAGGGCGGTGATAAACTGGGCAGGTCACTTTGCTGTGATGGTCTCTCCAGCTGAAGCTGAGGGGCTCGCTCTGGATTAAACAAAGCCATGTGCTATTTACAATGTGGTTTGAGTTTGTGCTCGCAGAGGTTTGCAGTGCCCCTGTGGAACAATAGCTCACTGAACGGGACAAATGTAGAACAGCTTACGAACAATGAACAAACAGTGAGAGGGAGCTGGGCTGTTTTAATTCTCATCCAAAATGTAAGGCAATTGGTTTCTTAACGGAAAATAAAAAACGTATGAAGCTGCTGGTACATTGTCACCAGGCGAGCAACCATTCAGCATCCTGGAAATTGAATTCAGATTTTTGGGAAGCTTCTTGAACTAGTGGACGGAGCAATACTGGATGGTGCCAATCTTCCCCCGTACTGTGGCCTTCGATATTTCCTTTAAAGGATTTTGTCAGAAATGGAGGGCTCTAAAATGGCTGCAGGCCGAGACGCTTAGAAGCTCGCCCCATGTATCTAGCTCTGAGTAGGGAATCTGGGAAAAACAGAAACAAAGAGGGCTGGTCCGCTCCTGCGCTGCAAACGCCTTTCCTCACATTTCATATCCTCTAAATTAGGATAAAGCTTGACCATTTGAGAATACTCTGTTCCCCCACTGTGAGTTGCAGAGCTCCTGCAGCCTGAGGGCAGGCTTTGTCATCACCACAGAGATGAAGAACCTCAGCTTGCATGTGAAAGAGAACGAAATTCTTCTTGAAAGTGGTGACCTTGTCCCTTTGTTGCGACAGATTTACTGTACTCTTACGGATGGGAGGTAGTTGCTTCTTTGCCATTCTTTTTCCCCTGCACTTCAGTAAGCAGAGAAAGAACAGGATTAGGAGAATACTGACCCCAGTGTAAAAAGATACAGGTTTTAACATATTTTTTTTTCAGGGTAGTTGTAAATCACCCAGAAACTGATAGTTTAACTGCAAGGGTGATGCTCAGTGAGGAAAAGCAAACGAAGACAAAATCACAGATGCAAGCTAAATAAATGGGGCCTGAAATGCTAGCTAAATATCTTCACAGTTCAAAGGAGCTTGCACAGGCACATGCATTGCTCACACATTTCCTGTCCCAGGATCTCATTTGTTACCAGCTTCATTTCCACCCAGGCTGAGGGCTGGTTTTCTCAAGAGCTGTGGGTGCCTGAGGAGGAGATTGAAGGCAGAATGGTGTGGGATTCTGAAGTTAACCTTGCTGGTTTGTCCCATCTATTGCCTTGTTTTCTCGTGTCCGTTGGCAAACAGAGAACAGCAACTCCAGTAATATCCCCTTCACGGGGTTAGTGCAGAGCTTGGAATCATGCCAAGTAAGCCTTTCAGTCTAGGCTGTGCCATTTAATTCCCAAAAGGCCTCTTATGCCAAGTGGAGTTCACTTTCACACTCTCTACAAGTATCTTGCACCAAGGCTTCCCCCCCAACTAGCAGAAACCACTCTCTTCCAAGCCATTAGCTGGCCATCAGCTTCCTATCCACTTGAATGAGCTTTTCTCACAGTACTCGGGCTGCCACAACCTGCTCTTTGGCTGCTTGACTCGGCCCCAGGCTACGGCTGTGAGGAGAAGTTCTGAGATGCTTCACATGTGTAAGGGCTGGTGTGGTGCGTTGGCACTCGGATAATGCACATGATTTCTGGGGTGTTTCGTCGGGAAGAAATAAAGGCAGATGTATAATCAACGGCTGAGACAGCGTGCCAAGAATTCCAGTAGATCTTCCTTAGACACAAATTGACTTTACATCTTCAGGGCATGTGCGGACTTGATTACTCTCCAGATACAAAGAGACCTTCATTTTTTGAACACATGGGAAAGATTATGTCAGGGTGAGAATGCGGGCCTCACTGAAGCCGGGAAGGAAGTGGAGCTCAGCATATTTTCCAGAGGTGCGGAGAAGCGAGAAGATTTCATGAAATTGATGTCAGTCATTACCTTTTATCTATGCTGGAAAGCAAAGCACCAGTAAAATGGATGTGCTAAGTTTAAACACTTTTCCGGAAAGCTGAATTTGTCCAGAGCGGATTTTTTTTTCCCTGGAAGCAATGATCAGTAATAACTTTTGGAGGAATTCTCCAGCTCCTATTATTGCAGTTGAGCCGTCTTCCTTCCTTTCACCATTATCATCTCCCAAAGACTTTCTCTTTAAAGACTCTTTTAAAAGGGTTTCCCAAATGGAGTCTCTTCCTTCAAAAGAAACTTCACATAGATAATTCTTACTAGTTCGTGGGTACGTTTTTATAGTGGGATGGTTAGTTGGACTTGTTCCTTCTGTGTAAATGGAGGTACTGAGTAGAAGGCGACAGGTTTTGGCCATGGTAATAAAAACAAAAGTGAAGCAAAATCACTTCCTACATTACCCAGGTGTACTTGACTGCAGGGTCTAGCAGAGGAATTCAGGCGGTGGGGTTTTATTGCAGTGCTTCTGAAGGGTGCTGCACGTCCAGATCCAGGTGACTGGCGTTTCCTCTTTCTCTAGCAGTGCAGAGGGGTCAACACTCAACTTGAGTGTGCCACAGGCCATAGCTGGGAAAGAAATCTTCATTGACAGCTTTACTTGTGGGTCCCTTTGCTAAGAAGGCCCAGAGCAAGTCCACACAGGGGCATATTTGCATGATGCCCTTTCATGTTTTAATGTAACCGGTCAACCAGAAGAAAATTAGAGAATACTTCCCCCCCTGTTTGAGGGAAATAAATCTATCTCCTGGAGTTGAGCTCCAGACCAGTAACTGGAAGGTGATAACAGTCTGGAACACAGTAGAAAGGGATAAGTTGAACAAGACTCACATCCGTAGATCTGCTCTTGCTGCTCTCCTCCCAAAAGAAGGATAGTGCCTTGTTTTAGAACTATGGATATTCTCTTTGTTTATTCTGACCTCCCATCTTGAAAAGTAAGTTGGTCTCATTTCTGAATTATCAAGACTGACACAGAGTGTGCCCTGGAATATTTAAAAAAAAAAAAAAAAAAAAAGAGGAAAAATAGAAAGAAAAATAAATCAAAGTACCCTTTGCATTATGCTGTCCTGCTATTTTTTTCTAGAAACAACATTGTGGATTCAAATGGATTAGCACATAATGTTGAAATATTGTGAATATGCTGACATCTCATTGTTTTGCTCAGGAAGTAGTTTGTCATTGTTACAAAAATGTAACATGACTGTTTTAAAGTTAATTGAGTATGTTGCAAGAATTTTTAAAATCTCAAGTAAACCCACTGGTCAATAAACAACCGTGTCTCCTTGGATGGAAAGTCCTTTCCATACGAGAGTGGGAAAATCTCCAAATAACCGGTAGGTATTTATTCAGAGTGTGAGATTAATGGCATGGTCATGCTCAAAAGAGCCAGCAAGGCAGCCGGGTACTGAGAGATCAGCCCAAGCACTTTTTGCAAAGGAAGAAGCCGATATTAAACACCCCACAACCCCCTCCCTTTTTCAGAATTCATTATCTCAGAGAGCAGTTCTGGATGGGATTCAGGAGGCCAATTTCAGCATTCACGCAGTCACTGAATCTGAGCAAGAAGGACTTTTCAAAGTTATGCCTTTGCTTAAAACCCCTTGTCATTGTGGCAGTCGAGGAGCAGCGAGCCCCCACCCTGAGAAACAGGTCTTTTTCCAAGGCAATGGAAGAGGTGGTCCTCACCCTGGCTTAGGACATGTCTCAGTGGAGCAAGTTGATGTGTGTTTTCCCTAGTTCTGAAAACAAAGCCGTGGGCCCTGAAGGCAAGGAAAGGCCTCTTTTGTGAACCCGCTCCAGGTTTACAGGAGACAGGTGTAAACAATTGAGTGCTGTGAAAGCTGAGGCTTCTCCGGCATGCCCAGGAAGCAAATCTTTAGAGAAGTTAGGCGGTGGTTAAGGACTTGGGGTTAAATGGCAGCTCCGTGAATTCCATTGACTTTTAACAATGGCAGCAGTTGCCCAAAAACTCCCGGAGGCATCTGTATCTCTGCTGGGAATCTCGCCATGTGATTTTAAGTCACTGAAAAAAGAGGTGACTTGAAGTATTGGTTGATAGATTTATCCTTTGTAATGAAATTCTCAGATGAATGCATCTCTTCTTTCAGTTTTTGAACACCTCAGAGATGATCCTGTTTCCGCCTGTGCAAGGGTTATTGGAAATACTTGCTGAAAAGGTTTAGCATGTGTGTGGTTGGGTTCAGGGAGTTGAGGATCTCCAGGTCATGCTTTCCCATGGTCTGCAGCAGGTTTCTGCAAGCAGTGCTGCACAGACTTAGCCTCATCCTCCCAAGCCCTGCCAAGTGGCCTGGGGCACATGTCTCTGAGAGAAGGCTGGTACCCATGAACTTCTACTCAAACTGGTCCCAGCTTGGTCGGGAAGGAATATTGTCTGATGGGGAGATGTGAGCCCTTCCTCAGTATGTGTATAGCTGGCTTCATGCTGTCTCTCCAGAGCTCTGCTGGGTCCGTGCAGAAGGCAGGAGGCTCTCTACTGTATCTTGGGGTGGAGGTGAGCCCTATTCCCTCATGGTTTAACTTGTGTGTTGTCTTTCTTTAAAAACATACTAGAAAATTCTCATCTTATATGGTACATTTCTGCACTTTCAGACATCCAAGTCTACCCATCTTGATCCACAGGCATCCTTCAAAGTGTGAATGATTTTGTGAACCTACTTAACCCTGTAAACACTATTTCTTTTACACATTTACTCAGGGGGAAGTAGCAGCCACTTTGAAACAAGATGCTTTAAGCAGGTTTTAATCACTCTTTCACAAACAAGGTGTAGCTCTCTATCTGTATTCAAAGCGCATTTAAATCACCAAGGTGGGATTGCTTCTGGGATATCCCGATGCTTAGGCAGGACAGTGACCAGATCCTGGTCCCTTCTTTTCTTCATTTGCAGGGAGCATTTGAATGTATTCCCATATCCCTGATGAATACTCTAATGGCTGGACTGTTGGTTATTCAAAGTGGGTTTCTGTCATTGTCTTCTGGCAGAGAGTCTGCTCTGCACACAAACAAAAAATTAAACCCCATTACTAGGCATGTAAGCTTATGGCTATAACCCAGCACATTGTTTTTGTATGCAGGGTTGAACAGCTCCAACAGACAGAGAAAACAAAAATTAAGGCCAACCCAAAAGACAGCTCAGTGCTCACCTGGAATACAAAGTTATCAAGAGATGTCTTTCCAGCACCAGCTCAATGTGCATCTCTCACATCTCTTTGGATTGCTCTAACTCCAGTTGCTTTAAACCTTCATTTTCTGCGTTTTTTTGCAGACACCTCTGAAAGAGTTCTCCAGTTTCATGATCCCAAAGAACGAGAATGACTTTTTGTCCAGGTGGACTGCAGGACTTTCTTGTTGAATTATTCTTGTAGACTGTGCATAAAATGGAGGTTGTTTCTAGACAGAAGATGGTCATCTCCGGAGAGGATTAGATGGGGATCGTCTCCTTACTCTAAATTTTCAAGATATGACAAAACAGGGGGCAAGTGAGGTTCCCTTTCCTGAAAAAGGTTGCATTAGATGTTTTTTTGAGGTCCCATCCAACTTGGACTGGTCTGCAATTCCATGACAAAATGCATCCAGAGAGGTAGGAACATAACTCCTTGGATCTTAACTTTTCCTGCAAATAAATGGAGAACTTGGGTATCTAAATTGAGCTTGTGGTTAATTTTGCCGTGCTAAAAAAACTGGCTGCTGCAACACCTTGTAAGGTAAAGCTCTAAGGCCTCCTGGATGTAGAAGCTGAACTAATTCAACCAAGTTAGTCAGAGTGTACTGATGTTAATTCAATTGCCTTTTGCGGAGTCTCTTAAATTGGTTTACAGTTGCTGTCTTTTGGCAAGCATTAAATCAAAAATAAAAGCTAAGTCAATAAACAGACCTTCTTTGACTGGAGTAATATAGCTTTTAGGAGGAAGACTGTTACGTGCTTTTTCAGTGCCTAAGAAAACAGAGTTCTTATCTCTATTTAAATAATAATTATAACCTTAAAATTGTTTATTTGACCACATTTAGCCAATTGTTTCCAAGCTGATGTACACAGATCTCTACAGCTTCCCTGTGTGTATAGATCCTGGATCTCAGGGCACTGATTCAAGCAGCAGAATAATGATAGCAAAAGGAAGATAACATACAGTAAATGTCGGACATATGAACGAATGAATGTATTCCTTCACTTCATGTAATTGTGTATATCAGTGTGGTTATCAGCCACTTTTGTGAACAAAAGCCCATTTGTGTGTAACAATAATAACAAATAACAAGAATATGTTCCAAAGAAATGGCTACTGAAATAACAAGTGTTGAAGATCATGGGTTTTGTCTTGTGACACATCCTCTGTAGTTCTCCCATTCTTTTGTTCTGTGCCAGTCTGAATTAATTAGATTGAAGCTGGAGGTTCAAAGTGAAGTAAAATGATATCATTGAACTGTGATAATAATACTTAGCACATTATTCTGGGGGAGTTTCTATTCCTGCTTGGTCTGCAGCTGAAATAGATGACAGTCGTTTCACAGACTCTGAACTTGAAAATTGTAACTGACAGCGAAATCTGTTTTCATATTCTGTTTCTATACATAATGTGGTAGAACTATTGACAAATTCCTATCCTTATGATTAATAAGTAGCAACATTTCTGTTTTACAGAAGCTAAGGGGATACAGAAGATGTCCGTGTGAGGACCATCAGACCATGGACTAAAGGTGGCTGCGGTAAAGGTTCTGGAACAGCCATACTGAAAATTTAATCTACCTGAGTGAGCTTGGTATTTTTATCTGCTTTTTAGTTCAGCTTTAAAAATAGTTGGAATGTGAAAATAAGTTCTTCAATAAGAAATATTGTCCTTCCAATCCTTTGAGCTTTTTCTCGTAGCTTTTTCGTAACTCTTGACTCGTAAGTTAAATTGTAAGCAAAGCTGCAAGGGAATCACAGAGATGAAAAAAATACATGAAACCAAAAGCAGGCATTTTTCTTTTCATTGGTGGCTGGGAGTGGCAGTGAAAGTTGAAAGCAATTTCTTTAATAACATATTTAAATGCTTTCTTCTGCAGTTGAATTTCATGCTAAAATAATAAAAAAGAGATTAAGTAAAGAAGAGGACAGCAATCTTTCCTTAAGTGGAGTGTTATTTTGGTGATGAGGTAAACCTAACCGACATCAAGAATAGTTTAAATCTGCCAGCTACATGCTGATATTGGCTGGCTGTGCCTATCCTTCAGCCACAGCTATAATGGAGTTGTGTAATTGAAGTCATCTTCCATGCTTTCCATATTGCACATGGGGATGTAAGTAAGAGCAAAAGGGTGGAAAAAAGCCAAGAAAGTGGAGGTCATTGTAGTGGTGAAATGGACCTGTGAGGGAAGTATTGAAATCTGTGGCATTTAGGACATTGGAAACTGGATGTTACATCATATTAATGTAAGAACAATATACCACAAATGCCAGGAAGTAGGGAAAACTTTTGTCCATATATCCCTATGCTGAAACAGGATCAAGTGTCCGAGAAGATCAGTGGTCTCACTAAGCCACAGATGTCAGTTTACATGGTTAGGGGGGGTCATTGATGACTTTGGAGATCAGTGCTGCAACCCGGTTGCATCAGACTAGATACGTTTTAGTTAGCCAGACAGATGAAATGGTGGTTTTGTTTCCCTTTGGAAAGATGGAGGTTATCAAAAGGTGCAGGTTTAGGAGCTGCAGGATCATAATACAGTGAAAGGCAGATCAGAACTCAGTCATTCATGCATCTGCTGTGAAGCTAAGAGAACTGGCAAAATGGACAGATTTGTCACGTTAACCTAACTACAGGGAGCAAGAGATGTACGAATACTGCTTCTTCTAAGCTCCAGGACTGAAAGGCAATTTTTTTTCTTTTAGGAGCTGATTTGGCCACTAAGAAAAACCCAATAATGGCTACCCACTTAATACCCAGTATTAAGAGTTTTTGTTTCCTTGTTTTTTTTGGTTTTTTTT
>VXBW01000480.1:88791-112046 GCA_013400375.1 Thinocorus orbignyianus
ACCCCCCTCCTTTTTTTCCCTAATGCTTCAGGGACTATTCTATTTGAGTAGCTTGCCTAGAGACTTTTCACATGGTTGAATCCTGTGGAAAATTTATTGTCATCAGAAAAAGGGGTGGAGGTAGGGGGAGAATAATAAAAAAAAAAGAATCATATGATTTTTCTTCCAAACCCTTTTCCAGATTTATTTTTTTGCTTCAGTTTTCATGGGAAAATCCCTCTGTGTGGTTATACATCTATTTTAGTGTTTTTACTTGTCAGTATTTTGTTTTTGTAGCTGCTCTGAATCTTTTAGCTTAGAAACTGTTGTGCTGTTTGCTGATTGGGAAAGAAATGGTATTGGGAATTATGGTGATGTAACATTTGGAGACAATGCAATTAAGAGCCCGTTCCTAGTGGCCTCAGCAAAGAGTGGAGTTATCAAGGAAGCAGCCTGTTGCTGGCTTTTTGTCAACTCCAACAGAGAGATGATCCCTCACCTACCAGCTGGCAAGAAGTGTCCAGATCAGCCTGGGAGAGCTGGCATGAACATGGTATTTCTGCAGTGACCCAAGACATCTGTAGCTCCTTGTTTTGCTGGTAGCTACCTGATACAGCACGAGGTGGTGATCTAAGCGGAGGAATCAGGGAACATGCAGGAGGGTGATTGCTCCTGAGGTATTTGAGAAATTCTTGTAATAATTTAAAGGTGTTTTCTAGCGGTCTTCCCAAAGGTGTAGCCCTGGCAGAGAAGATAATGGACAATAAGAACATACTGCAGCCTGGTCTGGGCTAGAGACTCCAGAGGTACCTTCCAGACAATAGTGCAACGACTGTATGAGAGGGCTTTAAAACAGTGTTATGTAGCAGGGGTGAATCAAGTACTTTTTCTTCTGTCCTGAGTTGCTTTATTTGCCTTTTGGTCTTAAATTTTGGGCTCAGGAGCCGGGATATCAGGCAATCTGCAGACAGTAACTCAGACCATGAGCTTAATTCGATGAAGAATGGAAGGATATAAGAGACTGTTCTTCCAAGGACATGCAATGTATGCTTAGGCTTTTCCCGCTGGGCTTCACATACTAAGCAGCCTGTTAAAATGGACAATCATAATTTGCACTCTAGCGTATTTTTGATCCTATGTGAATAATTGAGATGAATACCACAATATTATTTTTTTTTGCTAAGAAAAAGAGTAATATTATATAATTATGCAATTGTATGGATGTAAAGACATGAAAAGAACTCTTTCCATGGGATAAGATGCCCAAATTTAACAGTAAGAAATACTGGAGCTCTAAATTTCTGCAGTCCATTGTAGTAGGGAAACTTACGCTGACAAACACAACACCTAAAAGTTTATGATGAATACAAACATACTTATTGGAGGAGATGCAAGGAAGCCTGGGCAGAAGTGAAGAGAAGAACAATGATTCACAGATTCTGTCAATATTTTTTCCTGTGTCTCAGGCTCTGGTCACAGCTCTGGGGCAAGAGTGACTACATTTTATGGATTACAAATGGTTGAGAAGAAAGTGACGGGAATGTTTGGGGGCTTGGGGAAAAATGTCTCTTTGAGAGGAGACTGAAGAAATTGTGAGGGTTTGTATTAGAAGGAGGTGAATAAAGAGGATAAAAGATCATAATAGGACTAGGAGTTTGGAGAAGGATGTTTAGAATAGATGAGAGACACCATTCCCTCATTCTCATAACATGGTAAAGGGGAGGCATTAAATTTTGAAGTTGCCGTATTTTAATATAACACACACAAAAATAAATATTTTGTTCTGTAGCGTGTCCTGCCTGTGGACTCACTGACACTGGATGCTCCTGTGTCTAGAAATCAGAAAAATTCAAAGGCCATGTCTGTAAAAAGAATATTTAGAGCCAGATGCTTTTGACAAGACAATAAAGACTCTTGAGGTTTTAAATTAATCTCTAATGTCTTATAATTAATAAGAGACTTTTACTCAGCAAATCACCCATCCTGGCCTTGAATAACAGATTGTGAATCTTCTTTTTAAGCATTTGGTGCTTGTCAAATCCCTTATAGCAAGAAAATTTCTGGGTCTTTATATATTACTCTGTGCTTCTGGCTTCATTGTACTCTTTGGAAAATCAGTGGGATTTTTACTTCAATGGGAAAATGGATTAATTGGATTCTAGTTCATTTAATAACGATTTTTAAATGCAACAGCTTGAATATTGTCTCCTGATTTGTTTTGAAGTCTTTTATGGATTACATTCACTGAGCAGATGTGTTTATACTGCAGTTCTATCTGTTGTGCATATCCACTTACTGATTCTTACTGGAATGATTTTACGTATGACTACAGATGATGGGTTCGCTTTATGTCTGTGCTTCCCTGTTCCTCCCCACACCCCCTTTCATGTTTTAAGTTGTGTAGTTGACTGAAGTGTGGGCAGACTTCCATAAACTGTTGGTAGCTATGGTTTGATTATAGCATGAGAGTTGGTTGGCTCTGTGTGTGAGTTATATGGATGCTTTTCTCTTATATAGCAAGTTTCTTTGCTTCATCTGTGATTAAAAGAAGAAAATACAGCAGTAGTACAGTTGCCTTGGCAGTGAAAACCTATTGCCTGTTGGACAAGGTGATACGTGATTAAGTCAAAGCCTATCTAGTGATGATTAATGATATATCAGCATTCACCAAATGTGCGGCCCTCCAGGGCTCAAAAAAATGTGGTCTATGTCACTGAAGGTAACTAATAATCTCAAGCTTTGATTACCCTGGTCCATGTCTTCAGTTTGGCCACAGTGAAGCGGTGATGTTCTTAGCAGTGACAACTGGCTACCTAAGAGAACAAATGGGTTGGGACTGGAGCCACACAGAAAAGGCTCCCTCCTTCCCTTTCCCTTTGCTGACTTGCAAAAACCTGCTCAGTAGAAGACTGAGCAGGTTTTCACTCAGGTTTGCAGGATGAAGTCTCCACAGCCAGCCACTGTTGACAGGGGTAGGCATTGGGGAACAGAGCTGGGGCTGACAGTTTTATAATCTAGTTGTGTTGAAATGTATCATTGTCAGTTCTGTTGTTTAGAAGAAAATCCTCAGTTCGACTCAGAAGATGAAGATTTATTGTGTAAAAAAGATGAAATGTCAGTGTCTGAGAAGACAACATATTTAAGTAACACATCAGGCTCGCTGTCTGTTCCTGCATAAATGACTTATTACCAGGATATGTGTTCAGCTTAGGTCCACATCAAAGCAATATTTCAGTGGTCTCCACAGACAGGCAGTTGCCCCCCTTTTCAGGAGTAGGAGGGAAACAGAAAGATTCTGGGGCCATTTCTGGAAAATTTTGTTCATGTAGCCAGTCCTTCGGCATCCCAAGAGGAATTAGTAGGACTATGCATGGGAATAATGGTTTGTCATGGTGTACTGTGGACCAGCCTTGCAGTGTGACATCAGGTTTGCAGCCTTGCAGTGTGACATCAGAGTTTCTTCATGCAATCTCACCTGCGGTGGATGCAGCAGGTAAAACTACCCAGCTGATAACAGGGAATGGAAACCTCTGAAACAGATTCATATCTGGGGCCAGATATTCATCTCAGTTTTTCACAACCGTGACACTTTCTCTGATGTCTGCAATTGTGCCAACATGACAAGAGGAGGACTTGGCCTCTGTTTCTCTAGTGATGAACAGCTGTTCAACAAGTCTTGGCTCCTGTAAGGCAGAGAGGAAAAAAATCTCTTTTCTAAGCCCATTTGCCTTTTGCATATATATTTGTATGTTGTGCTTATCTATCTGTCCATCTATTCATAGATATATACCTGTCTGCCTGAATGCCTATGCATGGGTTAGAGACTGACACTCACTCATCACTGCCTAATAGTTGGACACTATGACTGCTGCACCCCAGTAATGGAGGTACTGGCAATTTCATTAAAAAATATTATAGGAGAGCTCTGAAATCTGGTAGTCCCTGGTCCCTGAAGAATTTCTTGAACACACAGTGTATCTGGAATGTCAAAATGGTCCTTAGAGATATGCACACTAATAAACCAGGCCGGACGGTCATATCATGTTTATGATTATACATATTCCCCCGTGAAATAAAACTGTACAATTGTGATCGGAGGCAGAGAGTTATCAGCTGGAAACAGCTGTGCTGCTGAAACACCCACTGGCAGGCTATATAAATATTAACAAAGATACCCCAAACTCAACTGTGTCTGTATTTATATATGTTTTGTTGCCAGCTGAGGCAGCTGTCAAGAGGGTTGACTTTGGGGAAATGGATGTGAGTTAGGAATTGCAGAGTTTGAAGCCCTCCTATTAATTTTGCTTGTCCATTAGCATTTAAAAATGTGTACTGAAAGGATACATCAGACACACAAGGCTGTGTACTGCACAAAACCTCTTCAGTTGTTGCAAGTTCATTTTTAAAGCAGTCTTCCAGAAACAAGGAACCATCTACTTTACAGCAGACTGATTCTGAGCAGGTTTTCTTGTAAACCCCTCACTTTCAATACATCAAGGGCTTGGTGTATCATGGAAATACACTTCTCTTTGCCACAACCAGCCCAGGGCTTGCCTCTTTGCTCAGACTGGCACAAATGAGGAGCTTGCACCTTGAATTTGGTGGAGCCATGATAGACAAAAATGGCATGAGAGGGGGACCCAAGCTCCTGGTGTTCCTGCTGTTTGCTGTTTCCCATACCAATGAGAGGGGCCTACAGTGCCTGTACCTGCCCATTCTCCAGCTTGATTTGACACACCGGTGTCAAGGGATGGAGTGTCCCCAGACAGTCTAGGGGTGGATCGGCCTTGCAGGACTGTGAGTAGGGAGGACTTTCCTCTATCCTCAGCTATTTAGGAGGTGTTAACTCAAAGCATGGGATAGAAACACGTCATTCCTGGTTCTAGTTCCCATGCACTTACCTATGCTTTCTGGAAGGGAGGGCATGGGAAGAAGCAAAAGGAAAATTCTCAGATTGATTGTAAAGACAGTTTCGGTTAAAGATCTAGTCTCATTAAAACATGCTCTGTGCAAAGACTAATTGCACACGCTATGAATTATGATTTCACATGTGCCCTCTTGCCCTTTTTTGTTCTTTGTGAAGCAGGGATTTACATTCTTCCCAGCTCTGCTTCTTTCCCTACTGTCATAAAATCTCTATCCCTACTCCAGGTGCCCAGGGGATGGTTGTTCTGCCTCACAAAAGGCTTTGGTGTTTCAATGCTTCCTTTTATTGAGTCAGACAAACACACTGAAGATCTTCTGTACGGGCCCATGCTAGAAAAAAAAGTATTTTGGACTGTTTAAAGTAATTTGTTTTGCCCAGCTGATTTTCTTGCTGTTAATTGCACTCCGATAATTTTGAGGGGGGATGATCTAACGTGGCCAAAGATTTTTTGTGTGTGTTCTTCTACTCCAGGTTCCCCCTGTCTCACCCTGGGTTGAGGAACTGAGGAAGGAAATGAGGACTTCAGAGTCAGCTTCTGCTGAGGTTCCCTCGACAACACTGCATACTCAGGGAATAAAAAAGCCCATAATGAATTCCAGTGATGTGTGTCAGGATAATTATACCCCTGTCTCATTTGGAAAAAGGAAAAAAAAAAGAAAAAAAAAAAAGAAAAAAAAAAAAAAAAAAAAAAAAAAAAAAAGAGAAAAAAAAAAAAAAAGAGCCCAGCTGCCTTCTTGTTTCCCCTCTCATGTCAGACAGCTTTTGCTGACAGGTTGGTTAGCCGTGGGAGTGGTGATGGGTGAGGTGCACACCTGAGTATTGTGCCTGAGCGTTGTCAGACTGGATGCTGACAGACTGCATGAACCGTGGCCTTACATACTTCAGATTTAATCTGAATACTCTTCTGACATGCATTTGCTTTCCGTGCTGTTTTACACTAAGGTGTCTCACTGTGAGTACTGTACAGTGAACTAAATACGGCTGAAGCAGGGAGGAAGAAAAGCTCTTAACCCTATTGTTTAAAATAAAAGTAATACTTACCTTGCGGCTTCTAATATCTGTTAGGTCCTGTAGGATCTTAAATGTTTGCAAAACGCCTTCAAAAGATATCAGTTTCTAAGCTTCTACAGAAATCAATACCTCAATACAAAATGAGATACTTGAATGCCTCTTGAAGTGTTGGACTGAATTATTTGGTAAATGCTTTTTTTTTTTTTTAATGCGCTGTGTGTGGGCTATCAGCTTGTGCCTGATTTGCCATTCACATCGATGGAATCTGAGAGCCTTCTGTATTGAAATGTAGACTGAAGTGTTACAAGTAGCCTGAGTTTTGGGTTGGGGTTGTTTTTTGTTGTTGGGTTTTTTTTTAATGTTTTGGTTTGGTTTTGTGGGTTTTTGTTGTTGTTGTTGTTTTGTTTTGCTTTGCTTTGTTTTTGGTTTTTTTTACCTTTCTTTCAAAAAACATAACAAATCAGGTTTTCCTTCTCCATATGGATTTATCCTGTAGTTAAAGGGAAGAATCAGACCCCACAACAATAGGCCACTGAACTGCTAGAATTTTTTTTCTCACTTGAATAAGTAAAGGTGTCATCCAGCAAAGGCCCAGGAGAACGTCTAACCTTCACCAGCCACAAATGCTTTAAACGTGCTTAAAGGTTTTGCATATTTAAAAGAGGATAACTGTGATTCAGGAGAGTAATTCTTATGTGGGAATTAACACCATATGGAAGTACATTGTCAATTGTATGTGTGTGACTGTGTTTATATGGAGAAGTGATAACAGAACAATCGTCCCAGGTGTGTACTCCTGTCTCTGTTCAAAACAGTACATATTTTGGAGTTACACCTGTGTTATTTAAATGATTTAGGAAAGCTTATTGAATGGAAAACAAAGACAAGAAAATCAGACAAATACCTCTTACAAACAAAGAAGGGTGTGCTCAGGGAAATTTAAGTGGCATGTATTAGGCAGCGTGGGTGAAAGAGCTGGCAGTGTTTCAAGTGTTTGCAAGATGTGTTTGTTTTCTCAAATCTCCAATTTACTCTAATAGGCATATTATGTTCAGGCATGAACAACTAAATCCCATGTGAAACGAATGAAAATGCTCGAAATACATGGTACAGTGAGCCTGTATACATTTAAGCATATGAAGACTTGGTTTCTGTCTGTTTAAGCTTGCGTTAATGCCAAGGTCCACACAGAGTAGATTTTTTTTCTGTTTAAGCACAGATGTCTAATGTCTGAACTTCAGCTATCTTAAAAGGAAGGTAAGAACCTCATCTACTTATCTGAACACCTTGATTGTCGACAGAAACAGGAGAAAGTCACCCCTTGGAAGACAGATAAAAGGAATTGCTTTGGGGGCATTAACCCACCTTTTTCCAATGACTGAAGACACAATTCAGTTTGGCCAACACACTGGCTTCTATACAGCTTTAATGGCATGAGTTGAATATTACCTGTAATGTCAGTTTTAGCTTTGATTCAGCTTCTTTCCCACCTTTCTTCTCTTGCCTTTGTTTTTGTTGACCGGATAAATTGAGTCCATTACAGCTGTGAGATTTTGGCCATGGTGCTAGCTCAATGCAAGGTTTGTTCATGCAACAAAAATGACTGTAATTACAAGAGCAGTGTTACAAGGACTTATTCCATGTAGGAGAATGAGAGAGGAAGGGTGAGGCAGCATTCATGTATTTTGTTGTTTGAGTCTAGTATTGGTATTGCTGATGGCAGGAGGATAGTGTACGTCTGTGGTAATGTGCTGCACTTGTCCATGATGGTATCTGAATTTTAGAAGTTCAAAGTATGTGCCATGATTAGGATTCTAAGGGTGGATCTTTATAACAACAAAGCAAAGTTTTCTGGAAGGTTTTTGGGATAGTTTATGCTTAGAATCTCCCTGACAACCAAATCTCAGCTGCCTGATGCAGACCATGGTGAGCCAAATGGCACAGTGGTACCAAGAAGTGGTAGCTGACTTTGCTAACTCAGATGTGTTTGTTAGTTATTAGCTAATTCCACTTTCAAATACCATAATAATTAATTTGTAGGGTTTTTTTCTCTGGTGATATCACCTCCCTGATAATTATTTCTGCTGAATCCTTGAGTTAGCATATATGCCATCAAGTTTTACCATCTCGTCCACAGTCAAAAGCCCTTGCCTGCTACTGTTCAGTAATTGCTGTTTCATGAACTACCTTGATGGTAAACTGATGGGAATGTTTTCAGTGTGAATTCAAACAACTGTTCCAGATTTACTAGTCCTAAGCTTCAGATTTTTCCTAATTGTGGAAAAGAGAGGAGGCACTTCTGGGTCTGTCTAGACATAGCTCTGTTAAGTGCATGTCTGATCATATGAGTTACTCACTCTGGTAATATTAATAAATGGGACCAAGCCAAATAAAAGACAGTTCCATTAAATTCTCTGAGCTCATAGGGTGGTTGTAAAGTCAACATGCTGTGCTATGTTAACATCTGACCAGTGAAATAGTTGTTTCCTGATCCCAGCTTTGGCTTTCAGCCACAAAAAACACAAGACAGATGTTATGCTTTAGTAGGGTCAGGGTTATCAAAGAGATGTGATTAATAGTCGGTTACTTTGCTTTTTTGACACTTTTGTTCTGTTGATTACAAAGGACTCCTATCTGCGATTTTTCATTGATTTGGTGAACTATATGATAGATGAGAAGAAAGGAAGGACCATTCTGAATATGAGCTCTTCCTGGAAAAACACAGGCAAGGGTGCAGTTTGGACTGCTGGTTTACTTTGTGCTTGTTTGATGTGGATGCTACTGATACTGGTATCTCAGAGGGCAAAAGGGCTAATGCCTCCTCGCAGAGGTAACAGTTGTAAATGCAGACAAGGTGTTCTTAGGTATTTAATGATTTCCCATCAGGCAAAAATGCTGGAGAATCGGAAACACTGACTCTAAAAGTGCATTAAAGTAATTTGTTAGTCTTTGAAGTAGGAAGTTATTTATAATAGAGGGTGTTCTCTGATGGAGTGATAGGCTTGCAGTGTGCGTGAGTAAGCTGAGTCAGAAAGTGGTTTGTAAAGGGATAACAAGAGTGTTATAAGTTGAATTCACGAGCACTTTATTCTCTGAGACACAGGCATTTTACTATGATTCTTGTTCATTTATATTTCTTTCCCAAGAATTGCCCCCCAAGCAGCAATACAAACAATACTGATTTCCTCAATTTGACAGTGACATGAGAAAAAGAAATTCCTAAGCAGGGCAATGCTCTCAATCCCAAACCATTGATAAACAGAGATGTTAACCCTCCAGGCAGAACATGGGTGAGTCAATTGAAAACAGATACTTAAAACCTCTGTGCATATGACTTTGATGGGACATATCATTAATGGACTGTCGCTGCAGGAGGCTCTTCTAAAACTTTCCCAGTAGCTGGATGAGGTAGAATTTGACACTCCTGTGCCAAGTCCTGCTGGCTGAAGAAAACTGCTGATTCTCTTCTGATACCTGTCAAATGCCAGAAGAGGTTTTTTTTTTGTTTGTTTTTGTTTTTTTTTTTTGTTTTTTTTTTTTTTTTTTTTTTTTTTTTTTGTTTTGGGTTTTTTGTGTGTGTGCGTTTGGGTTTTTTCCCCATCCTTTTTCTCACTTTCACTTCTCTCCCCTTTAGCTTTAATATCAGAAAATATTTTGATGATTATTATGCTATGGCAGCTGTTCAGATGGGCTGATGACAGGGCTTCTGAGACACTTCCTTGCTTCAGCCACCTCGACTGTCATGAGTGGCTGGATAGTTGGTGCAATAATAGGGAGTGAGCAACACAATATCCTGTGCTGGGCATTTCGGGCCATTTCCATATTTATCTCCTGCCTACACTGTGGTGCTGGGGTACATGCAGTGGTCCCTAAACTCAAGTTTCTATTTCAAATTAATTCATGTGTCCCAAAATGTTTTCATTACCTATACTTTCTTGCCATACCATAACTCCATGTTAAATGCAACAAGGTAATTACTTGGCCTAGGAAATACCGTGGTAGGAATATTTTAGTAATAATTGCTTGCAAACGATACGTGTTGATTGTTGTTGTCTTACTGCCTTGATATTTTAAAAAGTTGAACGCAGTGGTGTTTGTGTACCTAATTAATTTTGGCTGCTTAGTAAATTTCAGTTTAACGTTTGAACATGTTTTCTGTAACTTCCTGTGTTTGTTTTCTTTTATTTTTCTGAAGGAGATTATAAATGGGCAGAACTTTTTCTTCTAAGTAAAAATATGCCCTCCTAAGTAATTGCCTGAATTGCAATATGTTTCTTATTGTTTCTAATTGCTGATTCTTTTGATGCAGGTCAGCACCTTTTGGTTCAAATATCCCAAGAATGAGTCACAAGAACAACAGAAGATAACTTCATTGTAATACTGCTTGTAAAGAATAGTTGACATAATTACTCTGCCCTATTGCTCTTTTCCCCTGCTTAAATAAGATAAAATCCTATTTTGTCACAAGAAATGTTGAGTAACAGGTTCATTTGGATGTCAAGAGGGGCAGCTTATAAGCCTCCTGATTTGAACCTTGAACTACTGTCTAATCTACTGATCTGTCTAGTGCCACAAGTGACATTCAATAAAATTTTGTTTCAGGAGATAGCTGAAAACTTAACATTATTCCCTGTGAATAAATCCTTAATTTATTATTTTTTTTAAATGGAAAAGAAAGTTAAAAATAAGGAGAGATTCCTTTCACATAAAAGTGGGAAAAAATGGTAAAGGAAAGAAAAAGAGAAAATAAAACGTTAATTGTTAAAAATATTGATAAGCTTAAAGAAATTTTAGCATATATTGCTTGAAGGGAACAGTCTCTTGTGGAGTTAAGATTAAATATTTACAAAAAGCAGTGAAAGGGACCATCAGACATCCGAGGAAAAAAAGTTACATGTATTAGTAGGAAAGTGTAATAACAGAGACAAAGCATCTATTCTGTTAACAAGTATGTTTGAAGTAGGTTACAGAGGTTCAAAATAGGTTACAGGCTGGAGAGAGATGGGCAGGAAAGCAGTAGTTTGTAGTGCCATCAAAAGACTTCAGCTTGGCTTGACCAAAGATGGAAATAAAATTTTATGGGATTAAGAATTATTGGGAAAATGGAGTTCAAATAAGGCAATATCTCTGCATTTTAAGCTTGTCTCTGGAGGGGCACTCAAACTACTCCCTGTGCCTCATGCAGAATAAATTTTTAAAGAATTTGTAGAAGTTGTTGAAGGACAAGTCTGTGAGATGAAGCCTGGCTGCAAAGAAGGAAGTTGAAGATGACAGTGAGGTGGTCAACGGTGCAAGTACGTCAAGAAAAGCGCAGCAAAAGACTAGGTTGTTCCCTGAATCTGTTGTCCCCTCCCTGGTGCAGTACTTGTGTGGACTTCTGGATACAAATAAGAGCTCTATTACTGGGTTGCCTGTCAGGTTTTGCAATTAAGTCTGAATCTGCAGAACTGACTGATGGGGTCTGAAAGGCCAGAGAGTATGCTGGGCCATAAATGCAACATTGGCAGAGCAGTGAGAAGCCACAGCTCCCTTCAAGGTTTGCTACCTCTCTCACCTTAACCACAGGTAGCTTTCTGCTGCTCATGCAGTGGGACTGTGCAGGCAGAATTTGGCATCTGTGGAGAGAGATCATGCAAAGGAAGGAGTGCTTAATATTGTGTCTGTTGTCACCATTATGACTTTATGTAGCTCCAGCAACCTCAACTCCTAGCGGAAAGGGAATCAGTATGTCTTTTGGTGGAATGAAGGGAAAGATCAACCTCATGGAGTGGAGGGGGCACTCTTGTCTGGTATTTTCAGGTTTAATCTTAACTTTGCAACACCTTGAACCGCGTAAATTAAAAAGAAAGATTAATTAAAAGTGCAGGAATATTGCACCAATACTTTTAAGGTGAGTGGTCACCCCAGTAAAACCAGGTTTGGGCTTGTGAGTTGAGATGAGAGAGGAGTGGATCTTGCCAGAAGTGTGTCTCAATGGGCAAGGGACCCCTCTGAGGTTCTGCCTGTTGCCATCCTCCCTCTGACCATGGGGTAATGTGCTGGCAGCTGGGAGGTAATGTGCAGAATAAAGCTGTCTGGAGGAGCTTTGAAACTGAGGACTGAACAAGTGCTAAGAGCTGTAATCTCATTAGTCTCCAAAAGGGCAGGAGGAGGATGAGGTCTAGGACTATTAGAAGCGTCCTCTTGGGCATGGGAATCTTGCTTAATAGTTGTTGCTGGTTCATTAGTTACTGACTTTTGCAACGTATTTTTTGCCTTCCTTTCTCACTCAATAAAGTTCTCTAATATTCAGATTTTGGGAATGGGGTAGTTGGCTTTATACTGACATTTATGAAATGGGTTTAGTTTTGTTTGACCAGGTCCTAGGCAAGGACACTGACCTGCTCTTTTTGAAGAGGTAAATAATAACCCTCAAATCTGGCCTGCTTTTTTATTGATGACAGCACCCAGAAAAAGATTCATACTTGGATCCTGCTTTTTCAGATGTAAGGTACAAGTATATTTGTACCTTTTAAATTAAATAGTTAGTTGATGTCTGGGAACTTGCATGTCACTTCAACCAAGAAAGCCAGCAGTCAGTGATCCCTTTTATTTCTGAATCCTAACACCCTAACCAAGTAGAAATAGACCATTTCTTTGCTTGAAGATCCAAACCTGTGCTTTTTACGTCTGGATTTTGGCTCCCACTGAAGGCTACACACAATCATTGCCTTGGTCTTAGGCTCCCCATTTTCTTGGTCCCTTTGCCCTACTGAGAGAACTTCGTGTAGGCATGGAGCTGGCTCCCACAGAAGCCCCTGCCATTTCTATCAGTGCTCTGGACTACTCTATTACCCTGGGCAACTAATATTGCAGTTACCATTAAGTGGTCATTAAGTGATTCAGTTCCCCTTCATAAAAGAAGTTCATATCCAATTACTATAACAATTAAAATACCGGTGCACTGTACCCTGAGTTTTTTGACCTCATTTGTAGGGGCAGTGCAGTCTAAGCAGGCAGTGGTAACATAAACCTGCTGCAATCTGAAGAGGACTTTTTAGCTGGGTGTTTGAAGTAAGAAATGAGAGACACCTTTGAAATCACTGACTTCAAGGAGGAAAAGTAGGGGGCAGGAGGAATCTCGCCTCATTTTTCTGTGGACCGCTTGGTGGTCACCTCAGGTGGAGAAAGCTGCCCTCTGCTCATGCAATATGGCATTCACTGCTGGGAGGTATAGAGCTTGAGGAAAGTACAAGTGACCTGAAAATTACCCAGATCATGCCAAAACATGCTCTTTGTTGCAGGAGATGCAGTTCTGAGCTTTGGATATCTCCAAACAAAAAGTTTCTGGAAACAAGAAGGATTCACTAATGGCAGGAGGGTTCTGTTCATGCTTCCATAGGTGTCTGCTACTGATGCTGCTAGTATGGGAGACTGGACCAAGAGGTCCCTCCTATGTGGCAGCTCCCATGCCCTGTGCCTCATTCCATGATGACCGTGACAATTGTGTCTTTGCTGCTGCTGCAGGAATTTGCTTTCAGTCTTCTCATCTGCTCACCCTCAGGCCTTCAGCACCTCTTCATCAGTAGTTTGCTGATGTCTGCTATTTACTTCCTCCCTTGTTGTGGAGAGTCTGGTACTCAGATATGGGAAGGGGCTAATCAAGTCTGTCAATCAGAAACTTCTTGAAATAAATTGACAAGGAATTAGAATAGAAGTCGTTATAATCAAGCTCAGCATTATGTATCAAGTGGAATGGAGCAAAAGTGTAAAAGAGCATTTACCTACTCAAGGGAAAGAGTCCACTGCATAGTTTTCAATTTATCTGGCAAACGATGATTAGCTTATGCTACGAGACCAATTATCTGCTGTATGGACAACAGAGTATTGCCACTGCCAGCCCGAGTTCTGTGACTTCTCTAAGGAGCACTGAACCTACGTGCCTTCTCTCTTCTCATTATTCTTTGCTAGTGCTGGTTTTACATTTGGTGATTATTCTTTGGGAAACATAACAAACAACATAAACTGAAATCACCAGATCTGTTTCTCTCTAACAAGCAATGACAGAGTTTCATTTAGGTTTTTTACACCTAGCTAGAGCTGCTATGACACTCTCCAAAGAGCGCTGCACTGGGAAAATTATGATGTCATTGTAGATGTCTTGCTTATTTCCCAAGAATAAATGAACATCATCATGAAACTCCAGGAGGAAAACTTGGCTGTGCTGGAGTTATGGAGCTATTAAAGCAGCTGAAACTAAAGTTTGCATTTAAGTCAGGGGTTATTTGGAGGTCACCACCATACACTTTTATTTGGAGTCCTAAATAAGGGTTTAAGTGCCTCATTTAAATAATTTTGTCCATAATGAGGCTGATTTGGCTTCTCTTCTCTGAAATACTGTAGAAGAAATGTGTTATTGAATCACTGCAAATTTGTTTAAAACTCTAAAGCTGCAAAAAGAATAATTTCTTTCATAATTCTTCAGGTGTCTGTCTTATAGTGTTCTTTAAATGAAAGCTGTAACACGAAATCGCAAAAATTAGCAGTGTGCTGAAACTAGCTGTCTCTTCTTTCAAAGAACTAGCTGTCATTTCTTCCTTAAGATGATTTACTCTTCTAGGTTCAGCAATTGTGTGTTTTTTGAAACACAGTGGGAGAAGAGGGTCTGTATCAAAAGGAAGATAATTTCCAAAATGTTCTTCATAATTATAATAATAATAATGGTCTATTGCTGCAACTCTCAGGCTCAATAGCTGAGGGTATGATGAGCTTCCACCCGCTGATTGTTTACAGCAGATAGTCCAACACAGGCCAAGATGTACCAGGAGTGTAGGATTTGCAATAATGTGCAGGATCATGGCTGTGGAGCTGTGTATGTTGCTTTTGGCAGTGTCAACTATGGTTAAAAACGAAGGTCTAGCTGAGGAGTTGCACAATGATGTGTACCAGGGAAATATTTCCAGCCCAGGCCATTTGCAGGAAGTAAATGATTTGATTTCCTACTGACTGAATAGATATCAGAAATTACCTAATACCTAATACCAATCACTCTATGTATTGTATAGTTCTACCACACTGTACAAACAGATTTTTTTTCAAATTTTCATCAGCTGGACTGTAATTTCTTGAAGTATCATCTTCTGTCTGTTTTAGTAGCTTGAGAAGTTGTGTTGTGTCATTCATATTTTTTAATATTGCAAATATCCACTGTTCTTGTTTGTGACCTTTCCAAAAGAGTGAATCAACCTTCAGCCTTCAGCACTTATGTTAATTTTATCATTATCCTAACTATAAAGACCAGTTCTATGAAAATTTTATTAGTTTCTATTGAAAGAGTTGTATCTGGGGTTGTTCTGTAAATTTTATTTCTCCTATTATATTCAGTATTTTCCTGTTGCAGTCTTTGGGGCTCATTTAGCTTTCCTCACAGTAAAATGTGTTATTTGTGTTTATGTTGATATTCACTGTTTCATTTTCTCAACTTAAAACATTAACACCCCATTTTCATTTCTGTCTGCTCTGTCCCATTTGTTTTGATGAAGAACCATGGCTTCTAGCAGTGCACCATCTGCAGAAGGGTGGTGATTGTGCCTTTCTTTTACCAGCAAGGAACATCATTCTTCATGGTGCTTTTGTTTTCTTCATCACATTTTGGCCTGGGACTTTTTTCTTTCACAACTTCCATCTGGTTTCTTTCTGATCTGAAGAGCCATTGAAGATCTACTGTATTTTAAATGACAGTATCATTGATCAAGAGCCTTTCTCATTTTATGGCTGGACCAAAGCTTCACATTAATTTTTTGCAGGTCAAGTAATGTTGATTCTGAAGAAAGGATCATCTTGTGAACAGGTGTGATTTCAACCATTTTATTTACAAGGCAAAACCTTAGTGCTTTATTCTGATTTTTGTTCTTCATGCTAATATAATTAAAACCAACGTTGTGATTTTCTTTTTGACAAGACATACAATATCTGCTTCAGCTCTGAGGTGCTGTAAGCTACAGACTTTATTTCCCAACAACGAACCACAACTTCTTTCAACTGCTGCTGAGTTGGAAATAGAGAAGGAATAGAATGATTTCAGTGAATGCAGGGCTTTTGACTTCTTAGTCTTTGGTCCAGCTCTTTTTGGTAGGTTTTCCAGCCATCTAGGTGGATGTTACGTGTTGATTAGGTAAATGTTCAATGCTTTGTGTGCCCCTGTATGAGAAAAAGCCAGAAAACTTCAGTCTGGGGTCATAAATCTGGAAGCATTCATAAGCATTAAATTCACCCATAAAAAATGTGAAAAAATGGGGAAAAAAAGGAGCTTACAAGATGATAGATTATGTTTGTACATCTCTCTCAGTATTTTGTTCAGCATTATTAACATGTAGACTTTGATTGCAAACCTTCTTATTATTTCACTTGGTTGGAATCCAATTTACAGTGAGCCAGTTGCTCCCTGCCAAGGTTAACAATTCATAGGACAGGGAAGGGAACTCACAGACTCTGCTTCTCGCATGGTTTTTGCACTTTCTTTTTTAAAAGTGTATTGTTCTTGTTATTCCTCTTTCTAATCCTAAACCATAACTCACATCATTTCCAGCTACCCTGATTTTCTTTTTCCCTGTTTCATGCAACCTTGATTTTATTTTTAATACAGAATACCTCTGAAAGTCTTAGTTTAGGTTTGTTTTAGAAAACGAGTGTGGGTGTACAAATAAAGGAAAAAACCCTTGAAAAACCCAACCCAAAAAACTTGGTACTCGCAGACATAAGGTACTCTGATGTTTTTGTGTATCTCAGAAAGCTCATTTCAAACCCTTAGTTTGTAGCAAAGGGTGAAGGTACATACCCCAGAGACCTGCCTTAAGGGATAGGGCAGTAGGTAATGGATGATGTCCAAGCCTGATAGCTTAGTGCCTTGAAAAGTGAAGACTGGTCAAGTAGTTGGAGAAAACTAATAGTTGCTACTGTGATAAAGTCCACTACATTGTTCCTGACTTGTGTACATGTGAGATATGTGAGTTACATGAGAGACCTCTTATGCAAGAGTTACCTCTGCTCTGACACTAAGGCCTCATTGCTGTTTCAGCAGTTAAATAGGAGGTGGCTTCTGTCTGCTGTGCGTGAGTTATGCTGAAAGCTTCATGTGTAGAGGTGTGAAGGACCAAAGGGAAGATGAAGGTTGTACCTTAGTCTTCCTGGGAGTGCTATGGTGTTGAGGCAGAGGAGGCTTCATCTCTCAGAGGCATGGGAATATTGTTGAGCAGAGAATAGGGGATGGACTGGGATTTATGAGGAGCAGCTAAATCTTAATGGGAAGGGGCAAAACACCACCAGCTGAACTGGATGGCACAAGCTTCACCAACACAGAACTATGCTTCTTGTCTTTAATGCTCTTTGGTTGGAGAAATGCATGATTAGAAGAGAACTGAAGAAGATGCTGCTTAGTCTATTTCTCTGCGCAGAGGCACCAGCCTGCACTGATCTCCTTATGCTTGGTAATGAGACTTGGCATAATCTCTTTATGCATGCATTGCTTCCCCAGATATATTGTGAAAATAAAGGTACCTAACACTTCAACCATAATTTCTTTGCTTCAAATTGATATGGTTATCCTGTTCTGCTCTTTCTGGCATTAGAGAACCCTCACATCAAATAGTTGTGTATGGTTTTTGGTTTTTTAGCAGGTTTACAATCCCATATTACTTTCTGGTTCCTCTGCCATCTCAGTGGTTGCTCTCCATTTCCTGCTTGTATAATTCTTTCCTCTCAGCTGCTTCTTGTAGTTACCATGAAATGTTTTACTACAGAGGAGACTATTTCACAACTACAACAGTGAAAATGACAGATCCAGAATTCAAATGCATCTACTATTAGGCACTGTTAGGTGCCATGTGGTTTCTAAATTTTCATAATCCCTGCTATACCCTTTGCTATAATAGGATGGGAATTGTGGTTGTGCTGTAAAATGGTGGAAGATTTAGTAGTTAATGGATACAGCGAGAGAAATTGAACACATGGTCTATGTTCCAACATTTTGACAGTTTTATTATTGAGCGGTTAACATAGACTACTTTTTTCTTGTCATTCTTAAGACAGATTCCCTCATACTTTGTGTCTCTGTCGCCCTCAAAGTTACTGACTACGGAGAAATTTGGATAGTTTTTTCAGGTCCTCTACCACATCACATAGCTAGGGAGTGGAAACTTGTGTAGCCCTCAATTTAGGGAGGATGGGCTTTGACTGAAGGTTTGATATGAGTGATTCACTTCACCTGGTGGACACCCTGAAACAATCAAAACTCACGCACACAAAGTAGAGTGCTAGGGCTGTGCATTTGATGGAAGGGGCTTTGAAAACAGTCACACAAAAAAACTGTCTTCAGCTTTTGAAGGAGCTTGTTAGTTATTTGTTCCAGCCTATCATCCATGCAGACTCAGCTATGAGCTTGTCATGCGATTACCAGCTGCACTTTTAGTGGTGCTATTGCATCCTTTTTCTCAACTGTTGGGCTATTATAACAAGAAGTCTTATGCTGAACAAACTGAGCTAGTTGCTCCTTTTTTTTTTCTTTAAATTTTATTATTTTGATTTTTTTTTTTTCTGCTGCTGGATTGCAGGAAGCATCGTACTGGAGGACTGCTGGCTTCCTTGGTTGCATGATGTGGACTGTGCACTGAAATAAACCCTCTGGCCACATGAAACCACGGGTCCATCTGACTTCCCTGGCAGTCTCTGCCAAGACTCTCCAGACCTACTGTCCCCAGTTCCCTTGGCCCAGATCCAAGGCAATGCTTCTTCCACACTGCACATCTTTATATCTCTGTTTTATATTTCCTAGGTTTTGATGTCTTTTCAGTGTTGACCTCGCATTGCTTTCATATTTCACATGTGGAAGGCAGGCAGAAGGGGAGTTTGAAGGACACACGAAGGCTGGAAGAGTTTGTGGAGCTGATGTAACACTTCTTGATGGTGGAAAATGGAGGCAGTGAACTTCTTCAAGTCTTTGTTTTTCCCTCACCTACCTCTGTGCCACCAGTGAATGCTACTGTCACTGTTCATAGGTTTGTTCTTTTTCACCTTGAGATTATGTGTTTTGGGAACCAGCGGTTTAAATAACTCAGATTTGGTGTCTTATTTTATTGTTTAGAGTTGCAAATCCTGTTATAAGGCAGTCTCAGTAGGTTGTCTGTGATCATTAGAGTCCATAACTCATTATTGGGTAAAACTGTAGGGGACCTGGCAGACCCCTGTAATATGAAGAAGAAAATTTGTGTTTTCATCTTCTAAGAGTGTACCAGTTCCACGAAATATGTAAGGTGTGCTTGCAGACACTGATTGTTCCCTGTGGGGAACAGGGGAAGATGTTTTCTTTTACAGAGATGAGCTGCTCTCTAACGTTAAGTACTTAATGCTGTATAGGATAAGAGCAGTAGAAGATTTCTGATAGTCATTATATTATTTCATATGTCCACATATGTAAGTAACAGGCATACATTAATGTATATACAGTATGTATGTGAATCTGCATATAGTAATGTACATAGGGTGAGTACATCCAGCTCCTTCAGGAAACTCTTCAAGGGGTCTTCCAGAAGTTGGGGCTGTGCAAAACTCAGCATGGGCTGAGAGCATTCATCATGCTCTCAGCATACATAATTTTAGTGGATCCTCAGAAGAGTTTTTCTTAAGATAGCTGCTTCTGCAAAAGAGGAATTGGAAACTGTTCATTTAGGATGGCTAAAGGATGCCTTGTATTGGTACAGTAGCAAAATCAAGTGTATGGGTCATATATTTGAAAAAAACATGCCCCAGAGCCGTACAGCATATTAGTTATAAAAATAACTTTCGGTGTGTGTCTATTATGCATTCATATTAGAAACATTCCTAAAGTGTACCTTATAATAGTCAAAGTCTTTTTTGTCTTTTCAGTCATATGAAGTAACTAATGTAACGATCTGAATAAATCAACCCACTGAACTCCTTTTGCGTGTAATAGATGGCATTTCTTGCCAGCGGAGTAATATAATTTAACAGTTGTGATTCATATTATACATCTCTGCAAGCTGGAAATCTGGATGTTAAATTGTGTGATAAACATTGAGGAGGCACCAGATTCCAAGGAGATTACTATTGCCTTTGTTATATAAAGCTAAATGAGAAAAAACTATTTTACATTAACTTTTCTTTCAAATTGTCAGTGAAGGAAACAGTAAAATGTGGTTGGATGGCGATCAGACTTTCTCTTTAATTATTTCTCCACATCCGTTGTCACAGCCACTTCAATTGTATTTCCTTTATAGCAATCCTTGTAAAATCATAGCTGGGTGTAGGATGCCCTATTCACACTGAGTGCTTGTTTCAGAGGAGTTGGTCAGTGGCTTCTTTTCCAGACATGCGCTCACACTGACCTCCACCAGTTAAAACAATGTTGTCATTAATTTCCCTCTCTTTCCAAAGGTGATAGTTTTGAGGTTCAAAGTTGCAGTTGCCTTTCTTCTGCTGGCAGTGGATCTGTAGTTTTTATATCAGTTTGGGTTGTTCAGTTTCTAGCCTGGAATAATTTTTTTTTTTTTTTTTTTTTTTTTTAAAGAAAGGGTAAATACTTATTCATGAGAAGCAGGGTCCAGCAGTGAGGTATTGTTACTTTAAGCGATGCTGACTTTTCCTGGAGGGTTTCAACACCAAGATGCTCATTGGCTACCAGACTAATTGCTTTACACTGCAAATGATGCCCAGGGGTGAAATAACACAAATACTGAGGCAAATTTTCCAACATGTGTTCTTTAAAACTCCCCCCTGAGCTGGAAGAGTGACCTTTGGTGAACAAATGTTCTTTCACCTTCAGTGTTCAAAACTATTAGTGTTTGAGTATGCTTACATGATTAATTCACAGGCTTTCTTTTCAACACAGTAATTTCTAGACTCTGCTTTTCTTTGAGCCAGTTTGTTCTGTAAGTCTGTCAATGGTTTATTCAGTACAACTATGTTTGATTATATCTTTAGTAGTTACTGAGTAAGAGTTGCCCTCAGTTGCCTTGACCTTAGCCTTTCAGAAGGGGAGCCTTTAGCCACGTTATTCTATCATGCTGATCTTTTCAGCTGAGATGGCTTGCTGAAGATTTTGTAGGCTGGGAGGATCCATGAATAACATATTGAATTTCTCAGTGATGTTGCTTGTTATGGTTTTGCATTGCAATGAGTGATGAGTTCTTTCCATTACGAAGCTTTCTTTTACCTTGCAAGTATTTAAAAACCCGGTAGGAGGAAAGCTTCAGATTTTTTATTTCAAATTTTTTTTTTTTTTTTAAGCAAAGAAAGGTTAAAGGTGATACACAACCCTGAGTCTCAGCTGCAGGGGCAAAAAGCTTGCTTGACATTCTTTTTGTCCTGTAGTAGCCCTCATTCCTGCTCTCATTTGCCAGCATGTGTATAACTTAAAGTCTGCCTTAGGTAATGCAACAACTTACTTCCATCATTTACTACCCAGTAACTACTACAGCTGGAGGACAGGGAAACCGTACACGTATTTCTGCCTCCTGTTACTTCTGAGTGACTCTAGACTCTCTGAAAAAAGTTTTCCACTTGCTCAGATTTTATGACAGGCTTTGCTCAGAAGTTGTGGGATCCCTCTTTGAAGATCCTGAAGCAGAACTCAAAAAATAGCAGTCTTGGCCAAGACATTTTCCTGGCTGACTTTTATGCTTCTAATAATTCACTCCTATTCTTTGACCAAGATGGTGCTCTCTCTAAAGTTTTTATTTTTCTTGAATGATTCTGGATAATTTGTCCTCTTTTTTTCTTCCCCCTTTTATCCCCAGCAGGATATGCGGTCTTTGTTCGCTTAGTTGTGGTCTTTGTTCACCTGGTGTGTATTCATGAGGAATCCTGCTCAGTTAGACTTCGGCTTTATAGGTTCTTGGGGATTTCCCCCTAGCCCTCTTCACTGTTTTACAGGGCACTTGGAGTCTCCAGTAAATATAATTTGTCTCTTATAAATCTAATGCATGTATCAATCCCAGTCCAAAGTCAGTGATGACTGGTTGTGTCTGGTAGTGACTTGCTGTAACACAGGGTTAAATGTTAAATGTTAGTCTGTGGGAGATCTTTTTAAAAAACAGAACTAAACAGATGCTCTATGTTGGAACAAACCTTTAAAGTTTCTCATGGATGGAACATTTTCTTACACATATTCTCAAAAGAAGTGGTTCTCCACTCAGCACAAGGATCATCAGCCCTGGCCTCAGGCATCTAGATGTTTTCTGCTCTGCATTTAGCAGAGTAGGCTGCAGGTCTCCTGAGTCTCAGTGTCTTCCTGAGCAGAGTGGAGAAGTTCTGAATGCTGTGGCTTGCGCCTCTTGGGTCCTGGCTCGATGGCTGCCTGCAAGGTGAGCTGCTGGGCAAGCAGGAAAACCAGCAGGGAACCAGGCAGCTGTTTTCCTTCTGAGTATCTGATGAAATCAAAATGTACCATGGGAGCATGTCAATTTCATGGAATCAGCATTTTTTTAATGAAAAAAATCTAGGTTGGAAAATTTCTGTCCAACTCTAGTTTTAATGTTTCTCTCCAGTCCACAGCTTTTGACCTCTCCTATGGGCAATTATGGAAGCTCCATCATTGACAATGGGAATATTATTATAATAATTAGAGATAAAATCTTTGCATATGTACTATGTTTTACCTTCAATGCCTGTCCTTCGAGTATGATGAATAAACCTTATCCATTCAAACTGCTTAGAATTTCCTGAAATTAACACTTTATTGGAGTCTGTATGAGTGTAAAATACATTCCTCCCCCCATTTAAGCATTTTTAATTATTCAACAGTTGTTCTAATCCTGACAAACACTTCTCACTCATCTCCCTCAGCGACATTCCCTCTTCACTCAGCATCCCTGCTCCAGAGAGGATGATTTAAGCAAGAAACAAAGTGTCTTGTGGATCTGTCAGGATACTTTGAGATTTGGGATGCATATGGTGTGAGTGAGGAGAGGGGAACACAAATTCTCTTGACAGCTGTGTTCACTTGTCTGGCTTCCTCCCTGTACAGATGGTTCACAAATGCTGCAGCAGGATTAGGAAGGGTTGAGCCTGACCTGTTCGTTAGTCTGGGTTGACGACTAGGGTGGAGTGTCGTCTACTCCTGCAATAAAGCAGCGGTAGATTTAGGAAACTTCATTGACATATGGAAAGAGAGATTTTCTGTTGGGAGTAGTTCAGCTTAGATAAATCCCACTGCATGAAATGTTTTGGGTGAGAGAAAATTTGAAATTGATGAGACATTCTGTTTCGAGACTTAAACCTGGCTTTCTAGGTCAATGTGTTTGTTTAAAAATGTAACAGGGGGAAAATATGGTTGAAGTTAAAAGGG
>VXBW01000480.1:126411-163122 GCA_013400375.1 Thinocorus orbignyianus
TTTTTTTTTTGAAAGAAAATGTCTTATTGTTTACTTTTAGAATAGGCAGCTTTATTGCCCGGTGTTGTATTTAAAATCCAAAGTAAAGAGAATGTAGCAATGGTTGAACATCTTGGAAAACAAAAAACTTCATAACTAGTCAAACTAAAAGTGTCAAGTTGACCTTAAAATGATATTTTGCTCTGCCACATCAAAAAAACCCCCCCAATTATACGTCCACTTCTACAAGTAAGCCGAGGCTTTCAGTTCCTTATGCTTCTCTTTCTTTTGAAGAGAGCCTGATGATGATAAAGCCCAATGCACTCAGGAAGTAGTCACAACTGGGCTTTTAGTCGATATAATTAATTTAAACCACCACAATAATGGCTGGTGATGAAAACTTTTATGCAGCAAATAACACATCTTGCCAGATTATGAATAAAAGCAACTGTGGTAGGTAACCACAGAGTAATTCCATCCTAATGGAGTAAATGGGTTCATAAATGAAAGAAAAGACAATGAAAAAAAAAAAACCCTGATTACAAGTCAACTTATATTTTCATTTGGTTTCATTCTAGTGAGACCAATGTACTTCTAATATGACCTTTTCAGTGACAAATGCCACTTCCTACATTTTCTTTTCCATGTCACAGTGTCCATCTGCATTGTGTTAGAAAGAACACCATATAGTTTTGGCAGTGTGCTTAGAAAAATTTTCAACTAAAAGTGGAGAATTCAACAACACATCATAAACAAAGATAATCCTTTTCCCTGCACATGTTCTCTCTCCAGTATAAAAGTGACATTTTTCTTTACCTTTGTTTTTATGGATGAGAAAATAAGACTTTGAATTAAAATGGGATGCGCTACTTTAATAAAACCATCCTACTTCAAAAAAAATAGTATTTAAGTTTCAGATAGGTTTGTGATGATAAATTCATTTATGTCTACACAGCACTTTAAGATTCTTGGGAAAGGGAATGATATAAATACAGAAAAAATACCAAAGACTGTGTGAGTTTTATGCCAAGTCCAAAGAGAACTGTGGAGGTGACTTTAAAAAACTTTCTGTTTTGTAGAGTGGTATTTACTGACATTGAATCAATTCTTCTAATTATTTTGCAAGTCATTCTCTGGAATAGGATGGTGGGATAGCGTATCTCAAGGTTCAATTTTCGTTATCAAAGTATATATCAGTTACAGTTTTGGAAACTGCTTGGGCTCAGATATTTATCTATAAAGTAGATAATCTTTGCCAGGATACTTAAAAGTTTTTACTGGCCTTCCAATGTGGGAAAAAGAAATGGAGACTGAAGTGAAAAGAAACAGACAGTGTGGAATTAGAGACTCAGGACCTGGCTGTCTGTCAGTGTGCCATAGGCCAAAAAAAGTGACCAGCTCAAACTCCTTCCTGAAAATTCCAGGATCATGAAAGTCCAGGTAATTTTCATTTTCACATCCTCCTACTTTGTCTCAACACTATCGGTTTTGCAAATGAAATGCTGTATCGCTTCAGAAGAAATTATTCTGAGAGTAAACTGACCTGACTGGCACTGTGGGGATTGATCATCTGGGACATGGAAAGTCATCTGCTCTGCTTACAGAGAGCAAGGTGAGGTGTGTTGTATGCCCTGTTTCACCACTGAAAGGCTTTTAGGCTCATTCAAAAAGCTGGTGGCAGGCTGGTTGGTTGCTAGACCTTGCTCATATCTGGAGGCAGGTTCTCATTAAGGGTGTTCACATCATCTGACCCTGCATACTCTCCTTTGGGTTGGAACATGACAGTACTGGTAGTTTTCCCTTAAAAACTGTGTGTGAGACACACAATGCTGTATTCTGGAATGAGTGCAGGAAAACCTGAGCAGAACGGGACTCATTCTGCTCATTGAACAGGGTCTTTAAATAAACTCCTTCTAGTATCCAATGTCATAATTTTTGAGGAGGCTTCTGCAGTTGGTGACTATGCCGTGTTCTCTGTGCTTTCCCCTGAGGCAGGCTGGAATCAGCACCTGTTTATTAAGCATTATGAGGATTATTTTTTTGCTATGTTGTTACATTTTCCTTCTTTATTGTGTTTGAACAGCCAGTGTCCATGACAGCATGAAGGACATCCCTGCTATAAGGCAGTGCAGGTGGGATCTAGTTTAAAGGCTCAGCAAAAGGCAAAAGAACATCCCATGTTACCGCAAGCTCCAGAAAATAATTGTGTTTTCTGTTTTGAGGGGAAATAAAGTACATAGCCTGAGGCTAGAAACGACAGTAATGGTTCTGCAAATGCACTATAAAAATAAAAAGAGGAAACTGGTACTGTTTTGTGTGTGTAGTAAAACAAATTATAGTAATGTTGCTTAAGACTTCTTTCCTGCTGCCTGCAACTAGAACAGTCTTAAGAAAGCCTGAGAACATTTATTTATTATTTAATAAACTTCTGCTTCCTTTTTTCTATTGATTTAACACAATTATATAATTCTGTTCCAGGACCTTTACTCCTGATTTATACTGGGCTAAGCAAGAAATAATGAAGTCAAGATCTTGGTGGAAGATATGAAATGTAAATTGCTGCCAGTTTTCTGCTGAGACAAGCCTGGGAGGTCTGGAGGTTATCAAAGAAATGGCTTGACCGCGTAGAAGACAAGGTTGGACAAGCTGGGCATGACCTGAACCTTATCTGGAACTTGCTGACCTGACAGACCCACTGGCAGCAGTTTGGGAAAGGTTTGTGGGATGGTTGGTGCTTAGACGGGGCAGAGGCAAGGGCTTCTGAACTACTGCCTTTCAACTAGGTGAAGGGGAGAGCTGCTCTCCTTCTCCTGGAGCTTGCGCAGCACATTTTTTTCTCTCCCTGTTGATATACCAGTACTCTGGAGAAAGTCTTACTGCCTTGGTTGGTTGCTTGCACACAGCTGTGTTCTCTTGGGGAAAAAACATAAAGACATATAAACCTTTAGAAGTTAGGAGTGACAACATTTTACCCTACCTCAACAAGTGTCTATGTTATTTTATTTTATTTTATTTATTTTTTGATAAAATGAAGTCTCTTCATCTTATTCCCTCTGTTGGGAACAGACAAGACTGTTGCTGTCCAACTCACTTGAAAGAAGCTGCTTTCTGCACATGACAGTTCTGATAGAGAGAATTAGCACATACAGTAGGAAAGGTGTGGAAGTTGAGAGCTCTTTCTGCCAGATGCCTGCAGACTCATCAGCCCTATGTTTGCCTGAAATTGCTTTTTGCTTCATACTTGTTCCACGTGACCATTTAAAAAAAATACGACTGCAATCTACTACCCTAATTTTGTACTGAGACTATATTAAAATCATTTTCTCCACTGAAAAGTTACCTCTTGATTATAATTATCTAATCAATGTTGATCATGAAAGGGAGCCAAAAATGATAACTTACCTTAAAATACATAAAGCATCTGTTACAAGCTTTACCATCAGTTTAATCATCTGTAACTTAATTTTTTTGTCTCTTTCTGGAGGTTCAGAAGTGGTTTCTTATCCTCAGGTAGACTTGCCTGTTTCAAAATCCCAAACTAATGTATTTGTACGGCTTGTGCATCAGTAATAAGAATGATGTTTTTGTGCTTTGCAGTGCAACAACCCCTTTGGCATCTTGCAATCCCAATTCTGAAATGATGTGTCTGTTATGAGGATGAAAAGCAGAAGTATGCTACAGGGAGTGAGAAAGATCTGCTGACCTGGAACCAGTCAAATCTGTAAGGCATTTAGACCAAGAACTTTATAAGCCAGGAGCACTGCTTAACAAAGCATAAATTAAAACTTGGGAGAGATCAATTTATTAAATGTGTAGAGCATCTGCGATTCCTACTTTAAAAAGCACTTTAACACTCATAAAAATGAGGCATGTCTCAGAGCAAGATCTAATGGCTTTCAAAGATACATAAATTTCAGTAACAATGCACCTTTGAGCACCCGATGTTCTTAAGCTGTGAAAGTATAGTATAGGGAATTCCATTAAAAATTCAGTGCTCATGCAGGTTGCAAAAGAGAACTACTTTTTAAAAGTCCTGATTTGAATACATGTATTGTAATTTCCTTGATTATGATTGCAGTTAATTTTTACTAACAATTTGCAATTTATGGGAAGACAGGGACTAATATTTATCATCATCTGGAGGGTAGAGTTTGAACCTGCGATGCTTCATGATGTATAGAGAAAAGATTTTATGCTGGGCTGCATCATCCTGATACCATAATCTTGTGTATAGCAGAGAACTAAAATCTTGGTTTACTACTAGTAATAGTATTGTTTTAAATTACGGTCATCTTACGTAGGAAGACGTGTGTCCTATCTAGGAGCATGTAAGCATGGCAAACGTTTTCTAAGAGTGTTATATCACTGTTGCAAGAGCTTCTTGCAGTCTATATTGTCATGCCAACTTGCAGGTGGATCTTGTATAATGATTCTAAAAATAGTTGGTACAACCATTTCGGCTGTGCTTTGCTCTGCAGTCCAATGTAATCAGCACAATCTGTTTTCTTCTCATTGGTTTTGGTGATGTGAAATGGTTACACTGATGTTATTCGAATGAAAATAATATAAAATAGGCCACATAAGAAAAAAATCAGGATTTGCAGATTGTCAGTACCATTTAGCACTCTTTGCTTCAAATAAGTACGGTTTCAAAGGGTGTGGTACGATTGATTGTCTAAATCTAAGATATTTGAGCTATTGGTCCCGCAGCAATACCTCTGGACTGCTTTCTTTACAGGAAGTAGTTATAAAAATTCCTGTACTGTTTGGGGTGGAATGACCTTTTTGTTCTTTTTATACAGTTATGTAGGTACATATTACATGTGTGTAATGTAATGTACAGCACACACATTTTATCTACAGAAGGACAGGAATTCCATGATATTTTTCTGAGCAAAGCGAGAAGTAACCCACCTTTCCTGTAAGGACTTTCCTTTATGTACCTGAAGGAGACAGATAACAGGCATGTCTTTTTTTTGTTATATTAGGAAGGGATTATTCCTGATAGAACTAGAGGGGTGGGACAATAAATATTTTTCTTCAGACAGCTGTTCCCATCTATCTGTTTATTTTGTTTACAACACAGACGCCGAAATACTAATGAGGGCAACTGGGCTGAAGAATTAACAGCTTTAAAACAAAACATAATCCATTCTTTATTAACTAATATGCAGTTTTCTTTGTTCAGTCCATAAGCTTTATAATTCAGTAGTACAAACAAATCAGCATGGGTATGGATTTCCTTTCTCCTAAGTCATTGGGCTCACCTTTACTAACTTTCTTAGTATTTTGGAAGACAAAATGGTTTTATTGCATTGTTCCTGCTTTCTTCAAGGTTCCTCCCTAGGATGTGCAAAGTCCTGCAAAAATTCCAGGTGTACTCTGTGGATCCTGGTGCCTCACAGCACCACCTGTCTCCAAAAATTTAGTGCCTCCTTGCAGAGTGGCACCTAAAGTGGTTTCCTCTCCCTGCCTTAGCCTTGTTCTGGTGTTCATCCAGTAATAGAATTGTATGTCACAACCCTGGATCTTCCAGCATTGGCAGATAAGTGCAATCTTTAACTGCTGATCCCAAGTATTTTAACTGAGCAGGGAGATGCTGATAGCCTCATTGTTGGGAGCTGACCAGTTGTTGCAGCAGGGGGAAGGAGCAGCTTGAGGGGTGACGCTGCTGTGTGCTGAGAAACAGACCGCAGCTAAAGGAGAAGGCAGGAAGAGTTTGGAAAATCCGTCTTTGTCTGCATTTGTAACTGAATAATGGCCAGTAAATGCTGGTGGGTAGTCATTGCTGGGGATTCCTCTGTGTACTCGAAGCAAACCCTTGCTAGACTTTATCATCCATCTAAGATAATGAGGCTGTAAAATAATTTGCAGTTGCATCGTATGTATGAATGCAGTTTGTGTGCAGGCGATTCCTTCTGAAGGAACATGTTGAGTATGCCAGAATCAGTCCAAGCGCAGTGATCCAACCCAGCTGGGGGTCTCATTTGCTGGCTGTAAGAACCCATTAAAACTGGAATGCTCTGGAAAGGAGGAAGGTGAGCCTTCCCTCTGCCCAGCTGCACAAAGGATAACGACTTCACAGGGATGTGGCAGGAGTTAAATCATTACATTTCCAAAACGTTTCAAAATTTTTGGATGAGACTTGCTGTAGGAGTGAGAATGAACTCGGTGTCATGCTAACACTGCCCAAGTCCAACAGCTCAGAAAGATCCGGAGATGAAAAGAGTCTTTGGAGCTGGTCTTTGTAAGTGTGCGCTGGACCCGGGAGATCCTGTTCCTGGTGCTTAACATCAATGTGTTTACTTTATGGCAGTTTATATCTTGGGTACCAATGAAAAATTAGCGAAGAGGAAAAGCAATGTGCATGTACCTTCTCTAATATGTACACACATAATTAATCATTTTATGCAAACTGAGGAAATTGTGCAGAGAAGGTGCAGTTACAGCAACAGGAAATGGGCCATTTTAAGAGGTCTTTGTTGTGCTTTGTCAGTGTGTGGGGGGTGACTTTAGATGGGGAAGGCTTATTATATTAATAACTCAGGAAACAGTAAATAAATAAAACGTGAGACAGTTAATCTAAATTTAAGTGCCAGGGCTTGGATCCAGCTTTGTAGGATATCACAGGAAACTCCAAAACTTGTAGTACTTTTTTCAGAGAAAGTTTATCTCGGTGTTGCCGTCTGGCAGTGAAGGATGGGGGGCCCCAGGGGCTGATAGTTTATGCAGCCACAGTGGTGTAGATGAATCAGGTTGGCAGCTGAGGTATGTCTCTGCCTCTCTACTCACCAAAGCTCACAGCAGGAGCTCTGCAAGACAAAGAGGTGGCTCTAAAGTCTCAAGGTTTTGTAAGACTTTCTAATCTGATTGTCCTTTATGGGTTATTTCACTTTCCAGGGGGAGAAGACCAAAGGGAAAAGAAATCTGCTTGAGTGACGTGGTCTCTGCTTCTTCTGGACATGGCTTGGATGATCCTCTGTTGGACACCATTGCGGAGAACTTAATGCAATTAGCTGGCCATAATGATTGTCAGATGTGTTAAGGTCTGTCATAACCACATGTACTGACTTGTTCGTGCAGTTGTCTGTATGTCTTCTTCATGCAAAAGAATGGTGAATGTTTAATATAATAGATCAGAAATACATGCTTATGAAACCTTATTTCCTACAAACACACTGCTTTTAATGAGGCATTTTGTTATGTATAACAAAGCAAAAGATGAAACTTGCTGTAAAAGACCCACCTGTAACATCCAGCATGTGAGTGAATGTTAGGTAGAGCTAGTCATTTCTGAAAACTACTCACAAATGTAATTAAACCCTTTAAAGTAATGACTCCCCAAGGTATAAACTCCTTTAAGGAGGAAACAGATTTTACACTCCCTCCTGCTATTTAAGAAGTCTCAGGTGTATTTTGTAACCCTTCCAGGCAGTTCTTTATCCGACAGGTCTTGTGTAATCTGGTACTCTTCAGCTGACCAACATACTTACACTAAAATTTATATAGCAATTTGCTTGCAGACTCTAGGGTGATCTCTAGGGAGGTGGTTCAGATGTTTTATTATTCTGGGATGTCCAGCTGACATGGTCCTAATATCAGTATTGTAATGGAGTTTCTGAAAATAATAGGAATGATGTAGTACATAAGAGTAGTAGAAAGACCACTAGGGGCCAATATGGTTCCCTTAATAACATTGTATGTTATGGATTTTGTAAGATATTTAATAGCTTGCAAGAACCTCATTAAAATATGTGCTTTTAAATGAGGGAAAAGGTAATAGAGTTCAAAGACTTAGCCTTTAGCAAGCAATTTTTGCACTTTCATCATTTTTTTCTACTGGTGGTTTTGTCAATCACTTACATTTGCCTTTCTACTCTGAATTTTTTGAATCATCTGTCCTTATTCCCACTTGGGGATTTTTTTTTGGTTTGATTTTTTTCCCAAGAGCAAAAATTAAGTTCACTTTCTCTCCCTCTTTGAAATTCACAGTGAGCTCAAATTCCTTGCCTCTCCATGTCAGACACAGGCAACAAAGTGCTGCAAAAAGAGTGGTGGAATGTGAGTCAGTGGATTTTCTAAAGAAATATTTCCAATATGGTGCCATAAAGGTTCCTTCTGGGCTTATTTTCTGATGGTATTTCCAGCTTTTAGGGAGGTGGCCTACATTTCCTTCCCTCTGCCCCTCATATTTGTGCAGGTGTATGTGAATATACAGATATACATATAAACATATACACATTTATTTATACAAACCCATACATGCACACTGTAACTACACATGGTGTAGTTACATAAATGGTGCTATTTATAGCATGTCACATCCATTCTCTGTAACTGTGATTCTACTTTACTTTTTGGCCACTTTCTGTGTTTTACCTGCCTTGCACAGAAATTTTTAAAGTATTGTTCTTGGAGCTGAAGTTGCTTTGGATGACAGTTCATTCCCTTCCACCCCACAGCTGAAAACTTCTTGGTCTTTTAGAGCTTATATTCTCAAGCCACAGTGGTCACCAGGAGAAAAATATATTGTTTTGCTTTATAGATTTGGAACTCTTTTTAATGCAATATCTCCCAGCACTTAATTTAAAAATATTTCAAACATCATATAGTGAATTTCTGGGAGTTTTCCAGTTGATGTGAATGCTTTTTCAGAGGCATTGTTTAAAATTTGGCAAAGATATTATTTCATCGACCACGCTGACAGTAATATTAATCAGAATTGTAGTCATAAGTAAGATTTACATACCTTTCTGATGTATCTTTTTGATAACAGGTGTGTAACATTAAGACAAACTTTTCTGTTTCGACTCCTTTCCTGCTTTTCTCATAATATTGCTGAGTCTTGGTTCACCATGCTTTGATTCACCCACATAAAAAAACTAAGTGTATTTTCTCGTCTCTAGTATAACTGCATCAAATACATTTTGGAGGAACGGAAGCCATTAAATGTGTTTTGCGTTCGTGTTAGGCAGACAAATGTTTTTTATTTCCTTTCCTGCTATGTGATATAGTCCCAAAATAAATTAAAGGGAAAGACTCAGCTTATTAGACTCACTTCATTATTTTCTTAAACTAGAAAAGAATTTACCAGTGCTACTTGATATTGAGTCCACTTTTCTGCAGCTACTTTGACTCTGTCTTCAGCTCTTAGGGATTTTACCTTTTCCTTTCTCCGGCTGTCCAGTGAAGAATAAGGTTGCAACATGTGAGAGTGACCCTTCTCTGCCGGGGCTCTTTGGTTCTTGATTTTGCAGAATTCTGAAGTGCACTGCCATAATTTGATGTCAGGCACACTGTTCTTTATGAAATCAATGGGTGTATTCAGACACAAAATGAAGTACTGAGACTACATCTTGAACAATAGCTTTTTTGTGATAATGTCAATGTTTCCCTAAGTACATCTTCCTGCATTTTTTTTTTTTTCCTGACTGCAAACTGAAAGAGAGAAAAGCAATGGTCTTGGAAGAGAAGGCTTAATCCCCACCCTCAGGATTTCATCCGTATCTTTGCAAAATCTATGACCTGATCATGCAAAGTGCTGCTAAAGCTTCATTCCTGCTTGATTGTGGGATGTCTGCAGTAAAAACAATTTCCATGTGTGGATGGTCTAAGCTTATAATTTAGACTGTTATGCATTAGTTACCTCAAATGAATGTATAAATTCAATTTATGTAGGTTTTGTTCTGCTACCTACTGAGAACTGCTAATGTAGGTATTCATTTGTTGTACAAAATTGTTGCTTTTGTAGAATAGTAACTATAAATAGTCAAACAAATTGCTGGTGTTTACATGTGCTATAGTGCTTTTTAAACAGAAGATTTCTTGGTTTCTCAGCGTATTTGTTTTATGGATACATTGTGGTTTCATGTAATACTATGGAAGATTCCACAAAATGTTTTCTCACTAGGACTGCACTCAACCATGAGAAAGTTACCATTTCTCTCTGTTGCTGTCATTATTCCCATTTCACTGAGGACACGACCAAGAGCACACAGTTAGTCGGTGGCAGAGTCAGGGGAAAAGAATTTGGGACTCCATGTTCTTTATGTCCATTTCTAGTTATTTTTCAATTTATTCCCAGTCAAAGTAAGTAGATAAAAGTGTAAATCAAACCCAGAAGAACAACTATAAGAATATTGAAATGGGTGTACATGACTAAAATCTAATGGGAAGTGAGATAAAGGCCAAAGGGAGTTAGGTGCATTGTAGTCATCTCTTGATCCCAGATTTAAAATTTGTGCAATTGGACCTGAATATGTCTGAAGTTTTCTTTTAGTGCAAGATTATGAACTTCTGCACAGACAAGTGTAAGGTAACCTTACCTTGAGAGAAATTAAAGGGGAAAATATCTTTTCCCATTCAGTGGAAACTGATCTCACCTAGTACCACAAACTTGTACTGTTGCAAGAGCTATGAAACTTGACTTTGGTAATTGTCCCAATGGTGGTGTAGCTAGGTAATTAGACTGTGTCCGCATGCACATCTGATGCACTTGGGGCTCTAATAGTCCATGTGGTCCAGGACCCCAGCTAATCTCAGCATAGCTATGACTGTGTTTGAAACAATGTACTAACCTGACCCAAGATTCCTGACTGAGCTCTTGGCCATCTTTCCCGTACACTATTAGGCTAATTGGTGTGGTAACTTTCCAGGTTCGTATGCTGGATGGCCCCAAAGGTCCTCAGACATCCAGACCAATTTGGGTACCTAAGTGTGTCTACTAGCATCCTAGGTGGATAATCCACTCTAGTGACTCTCCAAACAGTCCCTGCTGCTGAGCTGAGCAAATACTTGGTAGATAAGACACTCACTCTTAAAGGGTTGGTAGAAACTGTTCTGGGGTAGCAGAAATGGGACAGTATTTTGTATGCAGAAATGGTATTTAGGATTATTTTGCCTGTAATTTAAGAATACACGATTATGTGATGGATCATGTATATGGTCTAGTGGTCACGTAGGATCACTGGCAAGTGAATTTTTAGGAATTCAACAGGAGAAGCAGCTCAGGGAATCTCTTGATCCTGCTAACCGTGGGTATAGACCATCAGACTCCTGTTACCTTTTCAACAGATCACTCTGTATGAAAGACTTGGGTAACATGAGTGCTACCCTATGCCAAGATCACGGTTTAGGCTTCTTTTTCAAACGCACTCAGTTCACAAGGGCCTGTACAACAGTATGAATTGTTCTGTAGTCTTTTCAGTGTTATTACAGGGCAGAGTTCAGGGTCATTGTGCCAAAGGAACAGCCATGCACGTGCTGCCTATCTCAACGCTAAGATTAATTTCCCTTTTAATAAGTAATTCAGTTAGTAAGGGGGGATACAACATCTGAATAAGAGACTATGAGACAGTTTAACTTATTGAAGGCAGAGGGGAAATCACTAACAGTCAAAACTGTAATGCTTACAGCCAGTTCTGCAAAATAAGTACTAATTAGTGAATTAGCTTTTTGGGAGAAGTTGACTTCTTCCTCTGTGAATACTGCTGCTCCATTGATATCACTCATTCAAAGAAAAACCACTGCTGATATTTATGAAATTGTCCTAGGTCCCTTTAATACTTATATCTCAGAGTCTGTGAAGAAATGTGATTGCATAATGCAGATACAGGTATGTTTTTCCTTTCACAGATACGTGTTTGTCTAAGGTATTTCTGAAAATATAAGCGTAAAATATGATATTGAACTAATTTTGTATCTGTGTTGAACAAGTCATGTAGAACTGGATTCACAGATGCATGGAGAAGTGTGCCATTAATTTCAGTTCAGACACAGTTTTACAAACATACATCTTTACAAACCCAGGGCTAAATAGGACTCAGAAACCTAGTATTTTGGTAATCTTTTCAAAATTGTTGCTATTCACTCAAGGAATAGTCCCTCAGAGAAGAAAGTCGCCTTGTGGCCCTCCACAGCAGCCTTTTGGTTAGCTTGAAAAAAGTGTGGATGGTGGGACTTCGATGATCTCTGTGGTATTTTGCTGGCTGGAGGGAGAATGAGGGAAGATGTTTAGATCTCCTGCATGGACAAAGAGCATCCTATCATTCCTTTATATTTCATAAAAAGAGAACTAATTCTTCTTGCTGTATGTCATGCTGAATTTTTTTAAATGAAACTCTAATGTGCAGAAAATTTCTTTGTGTGTGTCCCTGGTGAAAGGAAAGGTAAATAGATGATGTGGCTGAAAAAGTAGCCAAGGAGATGAACTCTGTGAATGAGGCCTCTTTCAGTGAGCTACAATCACTTAATCTCTGTGGTGTTTCCACAGAGTGCTGACTAGATGTTGTTCTTTCAGGATCTTCAGGTTTTCGTTTGCTTTATGGAGGTTTACTTGTTGGCTCAGAAATTGGTTGTGCCTCTGCAATACAGTGGTACCGTATGTCTTGTCTGCAGATGATGTGGAAGAAGGAGCCAATTTCAACAATTGTGTACTCAACAATTTTAATGCAGTCAATAACATTGGGAACATTATCTTTGTCATACATAAGCTATTGACAGTCTTTTGTTGTGAAATGAGAAATCTGTTATCAAAGCTTTTTAAGAAGAAAAAAGTATGTATTCTTTATGTTTGATTAAATTTTTTTGTGTGTGAGTTACATTTAAAATGTCTGATGTTGCAGTCATACTTTGTAAAATTCTTATTCAAGTGCATGTTGCATGCTCTTCACGTAAATGGTTATGTCGTTAACACAGTGTTGTCATATACTGAGAATTGCCAGCCACAATATGTATATGGTGAAAACTTGTGCTGAGATCTGCATCAAGGGTGTCTGCTTTTGTTGTAATGGCGATTTTAACAACTGTCCTAAGTTGGTGTTGTTTTTTTAAAAATAAATAAAATACGCTCAGGAATTTTTAATTAGAAATGAGTATGTTCATTTTGCCTAGTTTCTAACCTGCCTGAACATAAGAATAAAAAAACGGATTAGAAAGGTGACGAAGCAACAAAATGAAAAGGGATGATCATCTCCTTTCCCATAAAAACAGGTAGAAATAGAAAATAAAAGAATTTCATGTCTCAAATTAGATAAATGTAGGGTTGACTTTTATGGTAGTTTAGCCATTTTGAAGGAATATATGCAGGATTATCTACTTTATTTACACATATAGCCTTTTTCTTAGTTAGAAAAAGCCTCTGTTTTTAAACTGAATTGCCCTTGAGAGACAAAAATGGTTTAAATTAAAGGAATAAAATTTTATAGAGTCATGCTAGTTTGAAAACCCAAACAATTGTCTAAGAGGACTGCAAGCTCTGGACTTTGCAGCATTCATCCATTCTGACTGTTAATGATTATCCTAAGCCCTGAGGAATTCAGGGATGATCAGAAATGCTCAAGAAACTGGAGGTTTAGCTGTATGGCTGCTAGAAAAAACAGACAATGGTAATATGGTTTGAATGTGGTTTATTCATTCTGAAAGTATTTGGACCCTTTTTTTAATTTTTACTCAGCTGTTGACTCATCACTTGGTGTGCAAGTGATATTTCCATATTCTGTTGGAAGTGTTGTGTCTGTTGCAGGCATACTCAGCAGGAAATCTCAAGGATAAATGTACTTATCTTGTGGTGGTGCATGCTCAGGGTTACACATGGTGAGACTGCAGTGTCTTCTCTTCTAAACCCTCTTGTTCCCATGAGGAGACACACACAGCCAGCACCTCTGTTTCAGGAGTGTGTTCTTTGAGTGCAGATAAACGGGACAAGAACTGTGCCTAACTTCAACCTCCTCATCCCTAAACAGGATTTAAGAAGAGTTTTGTTACCTTCCTTACATGGAAAGAGTGCATCCAAAGGGCAGAGGCTTGTGCATATCCTACTATAAATCTACCTCCTAAGGCCGGGTGAGGATCTGTGCCACTTTAGCCAAAGCCAGTGTCTTCTCTGAAAATGGTGTGCATCTATGGGGAATGAACTGAAGGGCAGCAGCTGTGGCCTTCATCAGCTAATAGAGGAAGGGCCCATGGTGCTGCTGGGTGGTTTTTATTTTCTGTGGATTGAATTCCATTCTTTCTGGAGCTATTTACATGAGGAGACATCAGTTCTTCTAGAAGATCTGGAAGTAAGTCTTTTTCGTCAACATGGTAGGAGTTGGAAGCTATCTTATGTTCAGCTTCCATTCTGGTCTCAGACATGTGCAACTTAAAATTTTCAGAGTAAATTTGGTTTCTGTAGCTGCTGTGCCAGAAAAAAAGACAGTTAAACTGGATGTAGCCAATAATTTTAAGTTATCTATGAAAGGAGGCATCCAAAAGCATTAAAACATGTGTGATAAAGAGCTTCACTTATCCACATTTAAATACCCTTCAAGTTTAACAAAACGACAGACAAATTTCTTTAAGAAAATATATTTCTATACAATGTGTTGATTTAATAGCCCTTGTCACTTTCTGGATCATGAACACTCAACTTCTGAATGGTGATCACTTTCTCTGTTGTCAAACACAACCAGAAGTCTTTCCTGAGCTGTTTTTGATCAGGGGGAGCGGAGTATGGTGGTTATCACCCATCTAGTTGGGTTTAAATCGCCAGATGGAAAGTCACTGTGAAAGGTCATATTTTCTCTCCAGGGGACATGTTACATACTTTACATACAGATCTGGGAATACTTTTGCCAGGCATTGAGCTCAGTGGTCCACTTATTACCTCTACAAAATATTTTTGGGAAGTTAAAATATGTTTATGTTTGGTCATGAAATTTACTTTGGAGAAGCAGTGCTTTCTAATTCTCCTCCCACAGTCCTATTTGTCTCTGCTCAGCAGCCATGTGGTTTCCCTTTTGAAGTGAACTGCTTAATTGCCTTTGAGATGGTCCAGTTGGTGAACAGAATACCATGCCAGAAGAGCTACTGCTATGACACAGATTTTGCCAAAAAGAAATACCTAGCTGTAAGTGATTTTGAGCTGTGGAAAACATCAATGGGACTTTAAATTGGTAGTTCATGGGCAAATCATTGTTTTCAGTACTCTTTGTGATGTTGAACAATTAAAAACCAAATAAAAAGCCTACATTTTCTAGTATTTGTTGTCATTGGTCATGGGAGACAATGTAAGGTGACTCAAATCAAGGACCCTATAGCACCTCCTTGGAGTGGTGCTTTGTGTGCTGTTTCGTGACTTGCACCTACTGCAGCTGGATTTCAGGGGCCAGTTTTACTGGACTGGTAGATAACTAGTGAATATCAGAAGATAAGACTTTTGCTTCTCCTAGTAGGGGATTAAAAACTAAAGGTGGATCCTGTCCATCCTTCTGTTTTGGGGTTTTGGATTTTTTTTTTGAGGAGAGCAGATGATGAGTTCAGACCAGAAATGAAGAGAGGTGGGCAGACATTTCCCCAAGTTTTACTTTATTCTCTTTTCCTGATTTCAGTTGAATTTCTGATACTCTTATTGATTTATGTTTTTCTGCTGCAGAACTTTAACTTGAATTCAATTTGCCAACAAAATTCAACATCATATGTATCTCCAGAGTTATGAATCCTGTTTGCAACCTCAAGAGATAGTTAAAGAATTGAATAATTAAAATGAAATTACCAGGTGAGCAACAAAGAATATTTTCTTACAAATTTCCTCTTGTCAAGGCGAAGACAGGTACAGAATAGACCCACATCATATTAAAAGTTTCCAGATTCAAACAAAAAATCAGCAGCTCTTCAAGAAAATACATAATTCAAATTCATCTGGACCATGAGTATAGATCATAGCAATATGCCAGTAATTAACGTAACATTTATTATGGCAACTCCTTGTATTTTTCTACGAGATTTTGGATTCTGGACCTGTTCCACCTAAAAATTACACATAATAAAAGTGTTTGTCCAAAAACTTAATAGTTCCTTAGAATTTAAAAATTTTAAATTATTTGTATGCTTTGGATAAATATTTACATGTTCAGAATTTCATTTCCCCATAATAAATTTACAGAGTCAGAGGCACTCAATGAGCTGTGAGAGTCCATGAAATGTGAATGCAATACAGTTCATACAACAGAAATAAACCCATATAGCTCGTTCTGCATGAACTGAATACTGCGGTGTGTCTGGAAATTAAGAGTGCTGTAGGGATATGCAGAGAAAAACACGTTTTGCTTTGTGGAATGCAAGAATTATTAATCAGTAATCTCTTTCTAAATTGCATTTCCAAACCACATAGATCAGAGATGTATTTATGGTATCTTGCTTCATCATGATGCCGTTGATTTTTCCAGCCTGTACTTACCAATTTTGGAAGAATCCTTCCTACTGCTGGAGTTTCACAGGGGAAAAAGAAAATAAGGCTAAGACCGTGAAAATTCTTAACAAGGTTTCAAACCTTTCCCCCACTTTTTAAATGATTTTGACATGCTTACTACTTACTGAGAGATGTACTGTGGTCTGTGGCTTGGATTTCTATGCATTTTTATGCTTCATTATTTTCTTTCTTGGTGGCTTTTCATGATTCCAGAAAATAATATGTGGGTCTTCAATTTTGGGGTAGGATGCCAGCTAGGCAGTGGTGAGGAAGTCCATTGCATCATAAGGTATACGAGATTGCTTCTGATTAAAGTTCCACCAGATGCATGATCTGTGCATGTATATTTAAAAGAGAATTTTATTTTAGTGTTTTCTCTTCGTAGATTTCCAAACCTCCTCTGTTAAGATATGGATCATTTTACCAAAGCATCCTTTAAATATAAAAGTTATTGATTTTCGTCTCTCAGAGATAATGATGCTCCAGTTAAAACAGTTAATACACAAGAGATGTGAAGAATTTCAGAATTTTTGCTTGCCATGCTATGAGAAAGAAACATCATATTTAAGCTTCAGTGAAAGAGTGTTAAAATCAGTAGCAGTGAAACATAGCCATTTGTTGGTTCTCCTTCATGTGAAGAACCTTTACACCGCTTTGGTAACACAGTAGGTTTTAGAGAGGGAATAAATTACACAGGACCAGCTCAGAAGATTTGAGCATTTCATTTGACTCAAGCTTGTGCCATCGGAAATATTGAGTGATGAATTTTGCAATGTACTCTTTTGGAATGGAGAAAAATGGTAAATCATGATATGAAGGAAGATACCTGGCTGCAAGGATAAAAGCAGAACTGCTTGAAGACTTTTGGTGTGGCAGCTGCAAAGTCATGGCTGCTACAAAAGAACATACTGTTTATAGCAGGGTTTTGTGCCCTGAGTATAAGGCAGCAGCCAACTGCTGTAGTGCGGCTGTTTATATAATGTGAATATATTTACCTTTATCAGTCATGTTTATAATCTCATTTTTTAAAAAACAGATTTTAATTTTTTTTTTTTTTTCTGGCAAGACGCATTTCCCATAAAATCAAGTTGATTGACACTGACATTAGCTACACAGCTGCTTTCTAACTGAATACATTCCATATCAGCCTTTCAAATATTTTGTTTAGATCAAAATCATATTAACTGGGCTATGATTTCCCATGGTATGTCGTGTATGCTTATTAAATTCTAGAACAATATTCCTTTTCTGTAGACCTTTGAAATTTCAGTGTCATTCAGAACTTTGTGAAGAGTCCTTTTCTTTATATGTAGAGAACTTGGTTATTCTTTCAGTGATGTTATTAACATTTTGTTTTAAAAGTACCAATTGTTTCTTAATATTCTCTGTGGCTGCTGGCAGAATATCTACTAGATATTCTCCAATATCTAAATCTGCAATTAGATGACACACAATCTTCCCCTCCCTCTGCATTGTGATAGACAAGGTATCATCCTAATTGGGGAGATTATATTTAAAATATCTCCTGTTTAATTTTACTGACTATCTGCTTTACATTCATTCATTTGCTAGTTTTTCCCATCACACACCTCCATTACCTAGCTACATCTTTGTAGCCATTCTTACCAGTGCCATTGTTTGGTATAATTACTTATTTTACTTTCATCTCCCTTATTAACCAGGGTGGTTTTCGCTGGGAGAAACCTTCACTCATGAATGTGAAGTTCTTGAGGAATTCCCAGTTATTCTTTGTGTTTTGCCGGTTTTTCTGCATTGGTGCTGACAGCCGTCCGAGTAACTGCTCTGAAGACACACTTACTGACAAAGCTAAGGGAGGGAGGTAAGTGGCACAGAGAGAAGAACGATTTCAGAGGCTGAGGAGAGGCCAAAGCGTATAATGAGATAATCTCAGAGCCCTGCAAGTGGCTCCTCCTTGCTAAAGTCCTTGAAGGATGGAGACTTTGGTGCATCTTTACATCTCAGGTACTTTATCTTATTAAAGTTGATGGCAGAGATGAATAACAGGGTTTTACAGTGGTGATTACCAAAACAATACGAGAGAACTTTAAGGTCAGTCTTGACTTCTGCCATTAAAAACAGTATACCACACATTTTTTTCATTAGAGTGAAGGTTATCACAAACAAGATTTGTTCCCCCAATGGAAGATACTTTTCTTTGTTCTGTTCTTGTTTAAAATTATTTCATAGTGTCGAAAGAGCGTGGATGCTCTAAGTCACCTTTACTTTCTGTTGTCTGCATTGGCATCAAACTTTCACTCTCTGAAAGGTCTTCCCTAACGTGACAGGTTTTAATTTTCTTCTGAGTTTCATTGGTTTCAATAGAACATATTACTCTATTTCTTCCCTTTGTTCAGTACCCAACTTTTATGATAATCTTCCTGCCTAGTCACGGCTGGGTGAACTGAACATCTTTGGGTTGCATTTAGAATGATTTGGACTCAAATGAAAAATGTGCTGGTAACTGCTGAAAGTCCTGTGTAAGTTATTTGAGCTACAGAAGACCTGAAAACCCACTAATGTAGTAGGAATCTTCTCTGCTTTTCTATCTCTATTGCGTTGGGATGCTACAACAATTCAGCATGTGACAGACGCTGGGCAGCTGGGAGGAAGACTTTATACCAGCTGTTGTGGCATGATCAGTAATGTGGTTAAACTTCTTTACACTGCGTGAAAGTTGCTCATGGTATTTTATTTTATTTTTAACTGGAAAAAAGTGTTTACGTAAAGCACTGAGCTGCTTAGCAGTGAACATAAAATGTATGGTATTGCTGGGAACGGAGCTGCCCAGAGGTGAAAGCGGTTGCCTTTCAAATGCCTCTGTGGGTAAATCCATCCAAGACTCTTTACTGTACTTATCTCTTCCAGCAAAAGCCTATGAGTAAACAACAAGTCAGCTTTGGAAATATCTATGATCTGGTGATCTAAATGGATATAGTGTGGCAAATACTACATAAAACTCATCTACTTTTTTCAGCTTTATGCCACTAATCATATAGATTAAGGGCAGAGTGGAAAGGCTGGCAGTTTGGAAACTGAAATGCAGGAAAAGAAGGAGTAAAAAAGTTTCATGATGATATCTGCACTATTTTTTTCCACAGAAATGCCACATAATTTTGGAATCAGTTAGTCAGTACATCTAACATTTTCTGCTTTCTCAATACAGACTATTATTCTTTGTTGCAATCTGAAGTCCAGCTTGGAACAAGTGAGGAAAAAACCGTACCTTTCAGTACCATATCTGCACTAGGCGCATTTTGACCTAGGACTAAGTATATAATGGCATATTAGTGGCACTAATTGGCAGTTTTGTTAAGAATCTCTACTTGCTTACAAGCACTTCACCAGCCTCTAAAGGACCTATCATAGATATAAACCACAGCAGAGTTGCAGCATCAAATTGTCTCTTTCCAAAGAGCATTGCCTTTTTCTCTGTTACAGGCAGTCAACGAATTGCTTTATTTTCATGCAATCCTTTCAAATGGAGAAAAAAATAAAGAAAGAAGTCATCCAGGATAGAAGCGGTTTTTTGTTTTGTAGGACGAATCCTCTGTCAGGAGTGCGATGCTTAGCACCAACTGGTTGCACAATATTAGTGATGAATTACACCAGCCCCTTAATGAGCAGCTGCAGAGGGGAGCAATAGCACATGGGTGCTAATTCCACCTCAAACTGTCCACTGGCATCGAGGTGGTTTTAGAAGAAAGAGCTGTCATGCTCCTTGGTTCCTCCCTGTGTTGGTTTTGGGTCAGGTCTGGGTTTTGAGGATGCCTACCTCCTCCTTCCTAAACCTAGGCTCCACTGAGCAGGAGCAGACCTGGAGCTCAGTCTGTACTTCACCTGGGTGGGAATGAGCAAACTCTACTGTGCACACTGCAGGAAAAAAACATCAGCCTGGAAATTCTCAGAGCTGTTATCGACCCAGAGTATGATATTGTTTTTATGAAGAAAAGGTCGAATAAAGTGGGGGAAAAAACCCAACACAAAACCACAAACATATAGCAGGAGTTGAATAAAGGTTTCAAGAACTGATCAGAAAAATCTCAAGAGTTTAGCAATGTAAAGGCAGCCCAGTGTTTTAATACAGAAAAGAAAAAGCCTTCCAAATCAGAAACAAAGAAGATTTTTCAAAACCTTGCAGCTCTTCTAACTTTAGTTTTGAAAATCAGTTACCAGAGGTGACTGTATTTCTAATATGGTTTTATTTAAAGGCTTTTAAACAATGTTGAGGAAAAAAACCTGCTACTCGGCTTGACCTTAGCTCGGTGTGTTAGCAGTACACATGGTAGGAGGCCTTTTTGGTAACGAGAAGCAGCTGTTACTGCCCTCAGCACATAATCTACAAAGCTATTCAGTGGAAGTGAATAACTATTTATTATCCCTTTTCTTGCAAAACTTTTAGGACTAAACAGTAGGTTCGTAAGCATGCCAGAAGTAGCACCTCATTTTCCATTGAATAAGGTCAAAACAAGCCATCAAAAACTGATGATCACCTACTTTAGGAAATAAAAAATGCATGAAATATCCAATGCAAAGTAACCACACATGGACATCTCACTGTCCAGCACTGCAAAGTGGGTAGCTCCTTGAACCTCACTGCCAGTTGCTGTTTGGATTTTTCCTGAGTGACATCACTACTGAATTTACTGTTTGGTAAACGATACATAATAGATCTCCTTGTCTCAAAGGAGATTTTCAAAAGAAAGGAAAAAGATCCTCAGAGAGCCTAGATCAAAGGCAAAATTCGCTCTTAGGACATGCTCTCTGTGCCATTTGTCTTGATAGTGGCATTGAGAGCCAGAAATTAGGCTGATGTTAAAAATCAGGCTGCTGTTTCATCCACAAAACTTATGCCGTTCATGGGTCTGTGTGAAAATCTGAAGGACATGTTAAACATTACCCTTAGTAAGTTGTAGCTCTTTCTCGGGAAAGTCTGAAGTCAAAGTTTTCCTTGCTTTGCCAGACTGAAGCGATAAGAGGCTTCCTAAACCCATGTGTACAAAAATGATGAAAGCTGATATAATAACTGCTGATGCCATTGCATGAGGATTAGGCTAACCTGAATTACAGACGTTAAATCTTACAGATCTCCTCAGCTATCAACTACAATAGCTTACAGAATTCCTTAGCATGGCAAATTAAAAACAAGGAATTTGTGCAAGAGAGCAATGAGTCTCATATGAATCTGTTGCTGAGTACTAAATTCTCAAAAATACACAAACATAAACTTTTCAACATAATTTCGTTAATTCCATCTAATTCAATGGATACATTTGTAGAAATGAAACTGGAAAGTTCCTTGATAACTAGCTTTAATTATAGTCAGATTCTGCCTGCTCTGTTGTCACCGATATTCCTGGTATCCATTAGACTGAAGTCCAAAGAGTTACATCAGGCTTAAATCTGTCGTCCAGCACCGACTGTTTTAAAAGTGGAGATAATGGAGAGTGGGACTTTGTGAGTAGGTGGGCAGACAACAGGAGTAGCTGGAGAACCGTCTGAGAGGTGTGGGTATTTTACATCTCCTGGAAACCAGGACACCAGTTAAAAGGCATAAAATGTTAGAGATGTTGGATAAAGCACAGTGAACTTGTATTGTAGCATGTGATTTTAATTTGTTTTAAGAAAGAAAAAAAAACCCTTAAACTAACAAACCAAAAGAAAATTGACTCCTTAACAGCAGTTCTGATTTCTCTAAAATAAAGTGGAACAGATTTGTGAATACATTGTTTTAAGTCAATTTCTTTACCTAACAGACAACAAACTTGAAGTCAGGCATGGCAAGTCTTGGATATCCATTGTGGTTAATAGCAGCAAAGTTTCAAATACAAAAGAGTCTTCTAATGTTTCTCATGTAACAGGGAAACTGAGAAAGCTAACTTGCTTTGAGGGACTCATTACTTGACTTTCTCTTGCTTTGCAGACTACAGTTGACTTGGATGACTGACTCAATCCTGAATCTGAAGTAAATACCTAAAAATGTATTTAAACAGTTGTTCAGAGGGGGGTAATGCTGTAGATTTTAATTAACATGAGACTATGGCACAATGAATTTTTGTTTCCACAGTAGTTGCCACAGAAACGTGACCCACCTCTAACCTTAAATACTGCAGAATAAGTATGAAAATGACAGAGCAGTATTTTCCATTTACTAGTACTGGGAAAATTGGAAGCATATGTTTAAGTTGTGTGTCTTTTTTTTCTCTTTCTGTTTATCTGATAAAATTCAAACGTGAGCAGGTTCAGGCCTTATTAGCTCCTTCAATACCTAAAGGACTCCTTCTTACACCCAGCTGCTTTGGTTTTCATATTTTCCTGGTTGCCTAATTATATAGCAAAAAGAAACTCCTGAGTTAGGGTGTAAATAGGTGATACTTCCCCCAGTAATGCTGAAGCTCGACTGATTTCAGCAGAGATGCTCTAGCTTTGCCTCCCTGTAAGCAGCACGAGACCCACCTGCTCCTCAAGAGCTCCAGTGTCTCAGTAAGCTCTTGGGGAAGCATTAGCCACCAACTTCACAACAGCGATAGCAACTGTCCTTGAGGTCCTCTGGGGAAAACACCTACTGTATCACAGAGAGAACAGGAAAATTTGGATACTACCGGTGCAAAGAGTGGGGAAGCCTCACCACCTTGTCTCTGCTGCATCAGATGGTGCTAATGGGAGGTCACCGTCCCCTCTACTCCACCTCAATCCGAGTCATTAATTTTGAGTGAAACACACCTGGGCTGTGAGGAGCACTGGGTTGCTATTAGAGATGTGTGGAAAAGGGATTGGCTTTAGTGAATTCTCATTATCCTGACAGAAGTCCAAGAAGGAACAAAGCCACAAGTATAAATGTTAGATGTGGGCTGATATTTTAATAGTTATTCTCCAGCTGTATATGCCATCAGAAGGGCTTTGCTCAGTTATTGCTGTTGCAACGTGTGGACTGAGGTTCTGTGTTAGCCAAATAAACCCAGCATGTCCCTCACCAGGAGATAACAGCACCTCTCCTCTGGATCTGGTTGTAGAAAGCTCATCACACACATGTTTATGCACTGATGAACAAATGAAACACAAAATCCATGCTGCCCACTGTGGTGAAATGTTCTGTGTCTACTGCTTGTTTCCTGGTCTTCAGTGCTGGATCCTCTGGTGATTGTACACAATTTTCATGACTCCTAAATTTATTCGGTTTTGCCAGACTGGTTTAGAGAATATAGAGCTGAAAGTACCATCTTCGTACCCGCTTTATGCATTCTGGGTTGGCAGATTGGCTGAATATGATAAAAAAGCAGAGTGAGTCGAAAGGTTACAGCTTCTGAGGTTTTCTACTTTTAGAAAATGTTGTTTAGTTAGGACTGGAAGGAACACTGCACTGCTGAACAAGACCCATAGGCTCAACACTGGGCTGAGAGAAGTATGCTCCACCGAGCAGCATATACATGTGGTGGGCACACTGATTTCAAAGACTTGTCCACACGACTGTTCAAAGACATGTAGTGGTCTATCTAGTATTTGGGTTTTTTTTCTTTCTTTGTGGTTTTTTTTTTTTTTTGGTTGGTTTTGTGGCTTTTTTTTAAACTCCCGAGTTCTAAATTTTACTTTATTTGAAATCTGACTGGCAGTACAGGTCACTGAGTTGAGTCACAAATCCCTCACGCTGATGTCTCTTTTTCAGGTATCAAACGCATGCATGTTTAATGAACAGAGACCTTCAGGCTAGAAAAATAAACATTCAGATGAGACCCTTTTCCCACTGCTACCACAACCCTAACTCACAGACAAATGAAAACCTGATGAAGGATATATGACAGGACCTATTCCACTCCCCCTCAATGACCTCAATCTATCATGAATGTAACTGGCCTGTATCATGGCAAGCAACCCAGGCAACTGTCAGTGCTGCCGATAAATTACCACAGTCCTAAAGTTATGAGCTCCCTGCAAATGTTGCCATAATTCTTGACGTTCAAGTAGTCACACGCCTTAGGGTTGCAGGAGTTTTGAACGAGGTTTGCTCATGTTGGTGTTATGCTCGTTAGATCAAAAAGAAACGTGCCCCCTCACAGAGTAAGAAATGGGAGCAAGTTTATTGTTGCTTCATTCTTGGGGCAAAATGCCTCCTTTGTTCTCCTGCCGGTAATAAGCTGAGGCACCCACCATCATGAGAAGCATATGACAGATGCCTTTCGCTCTTAGAAGAACAGAAGGTTTTCTAAAAAGAGTGGGGCTTCTTGTTCCTCTGAAGTAATTGCCATGTAAATAGTGGCTGGTAGGTAGTGCTGTGCTGAAGACAGCTTTGGGTCTGTTTTGCAGAAGCGGCAGTGCATATGTGGGAGTTTGGCTGAGCACTATTCCTTTCAGTTATTCTATCCCATTTCTGTCTCTTTCATCCTACCCACCATGAAACACAGTCAATTTTCACTCATGGAGAGACATTTTTTCCCACGTTTTAGCCACTGATTCTCTACACTGATATAATAGTCGTAATAATAACAGTTCATTGTCATGTAGATTTCTCCAGTGTAAATGTGACCTTGCCTGGTCCAGCACAGTTAGTTTCAGTAGACCCAAGCCCAGAAAATGCTCTGTGCAGGGATAACAGCAGTCTTCCTGGTGGATGGCACTGCAGTCAGTCCTTGCATCACAATGCAGTGCCTTGCAGCCTCTCTTTGTGTAAAGCAGTGTTGTGACCAATGTGTTCATTGCTTTGTTCATTCCTAACCAGGTGGTGTTGTTGCATTGCAGAACTTTTAATTTTTGAAGTGGAACAATGCAGCCATTGCTTCTACGCTGGGAAGAGAGATGCTTATGATTGTTTGATGTTTCAGTTCAATCTCGTTTTAGTTTGGTTGTAGTTGGTTGGTTTTTTTTTTTTTTTTGTTTGTTTGTTTTTTGTTTGTTTGTTTTTTTCTTTCCTGCTATTACGTTTTAGTGGCATTATGCTTGAGGAAGACAGCAGCTCTCTTGATATCCTCATCCTACTGTAATCTGTCACTTCTGTCTTTTTCCTTCCTTCAGGATGACAGATACATTGCCGCTGAGCAAGCAGAGGCTTCATATCAATCAGTCAAATGTAGTTCTGCTTACACTGAATAAACTACACATTTATTGGCACACACCAGGATAAAAAAGCAAGAGAAAATAGAACTTAATTTTTGAGAAGGGGAGACTTTCCAGATGCACAGACTGATAAACAAAGCATCCGTATTCTGTTAGTAACAGGAACTTAACCTTTATTTTTAAAATCTTCTTTGAACTGTAGTAGTAACAGTGTTGTTACGGGTGTGAAGGTCTGGTATTAGAAATAAAAAGTTTATAGGGAGGAGCTATAGCCTTTGTTACAGCAACCGGCAGATTATGAAAACAAACAAGGTTTAGGGCATGAAAAACACCTTTCCCAGGTCTGAAATGCAAGTGTGAAATACCAGACTAAGGTGAAACCAAGTCCTCTGTTCTTCCTTTGTTTATAATAACCGATTATCAACTTGTGAGAAAAGAGGGTAACAGCATCTGAGAATTAAGCTAGCAGAAATACTGGCCAAATATTTCTTCTGTGATCTTGGGGTGAGGTCACTATCCATGGAAATTAGCAAGGAGCAATATACCTAAAAAACTTAGGAAAAAAAAAGTCAAATAAGAAAAAAGTCATTAGGTATGGTGTTTTGAAAAGGAAAGAAAAAGCTCTTTTTACATCCTGTTGAGACAGACATATGTCACGGAGTCTGAAACACATTTATAGACTTAACATATTGTGATACAGCTGATAGCAGAGTGTAACTCTCCTACAAGATCCTGGCATCCTCTTCTTTATTTTATTTTACCTTTTCCCCTCACTTTGGCATTAGGTGGATCATAATAGCCCTCAAACTATCTTGTCGCCAGTCTCCTGGAAGACCCATGCACAGATATAGTCTATTAACTAGAGACCCCGAAGTCTGTGAGATCTACTCAAGTGTCTGAACATTAAAGTGTGAAAATAGGCAGATTGGGGCGTATATTGATAGATTTGGCCTGAAACTCATATTGTTTTGCCAAAAATCTCATACTGCTGCTTTTATAGATAGAGGTTTTTCACCTTGCCAGAAGCTTTTCTGCCCAGCAGCAGCCATTTCAGCACTCTCTTAGTTTTTGGGATGAGCTGGACAAGGGATGAAAGGACTGATGGATACAAGTCTCCTTACCCATGCAAATGCCCCAGCCACTGGTGGAGCTCTGCCAGTGGGAAAATATTGCCCTTGAATCCTATAGCAGAAAAGGCCTTTGTGTGGGTCAAAGAGGGGATTTCCCCCACCCCCTCCCTTGTCCTGCTACAGCTGGATAAACAGGGTTAATTTTAATGTCTCTTGTTACTCAGATCCCATTCCATATGTCCTAATTAACCCTGTCTTATTCTGGCTAGAGGTTTCTGTTAACACCTCCTTTTCAGTATTTCTTGCATGCTGAATAAACAGTCTCATGTACAAAGCTCCATTAACATGCAAATGCCGAAGTTACACTTTGTGTTGAACTTCATTAGTATGGAAAGATGCATTTCCCAATGGGAGGTCAGTTGGACAAGACTTAGTGCAATTATACAGTTTTGGTGACAGCTCGATATCACGTGGGTGAGTACTGCAACATTTTCTCTAGAGTGTTTGCTTTTGTGGAAAATTAATTTTCTTTGAAAATATACTACATTCATTTGCTCAATTTTTTTTGCTGAATAAATACAATGGCAAGCAATCTTGCCAAACCAGTGACTTTGAAACTGGTTTATGAGAAGGTTAATGTAAAGTAAGGTTTAAATGCATAAAGAAGAGTTTTCTAGTACCTACTTGCTGTCATACACTTTAAAAATATTTTTTCACTAATAAACACATGTGATATCGTGAGATATACATGTCTAGTAAAATAAATTTGGCTTAGATTTTGGTACTGATTTCCCAAAGAGTCAAACAGAATGCTTGCAAACAATCTGCAGCAGAGTATCTAAAAAAAAAAACAACCAAAAAAACCCCCTAATCATATTATATAATTGTAGATATTAAAATCTGAGTAATTTCAAATTCATATAAACAAAATGAGGAGAAATTGATTAATTTTCTTACTCAAATTCCTTTCCACCTATGATGTATAGCACTCATTATAAATTATTCACTTAGCTGTGGTGAATTTAGAGTGACAATACTTATTATCTTTAATTCTTACTCAAAAGACAGATGTTTTCATCATCGTATTCATTCTAATGTGCAATAAAAACAATATTTTGCCTGGAAAATTGTAATGCAGAAGACCTGGGCTCAGCTGTGTTCTTAACCTTTCGTTTAACCTTGAGTGCCTATATTGTTCATGCAGGGATATACAATTAGCTGTATGCCCAATTAAAAATGTTGTGATTCTGATTCACAGGCATGATTTTTAGCTTCAGCAGTGAAGACATAGACAGTGAAAATATTCAAGTTTCAACTGAAAAGTTGCAGCGATTTTTGGAAAAGAGGGGTAGGAAAGAGTGGTGGTGCTTGCCCTGAGCCCTGTCCATAGCGTGGTGTGGACCGTGGTGGGATCTAATGGTTGGGCAGAGCCGGAGAAAGATGCTGTGTACCACCCTTCTCTGGACGGCCTGACGTGGTACTAGTTGATAATCTTTCATGTAAAAGTGAGGACGTGAGGAATGCTCTGGGAAGTCAATTAGCAGCCCTGTAGGATTAGCATCATGGGTTCATCTGTGTCATAGAGCACAAATGAGCAGGGTGGTGGCAGCTTACATGCTGCTGCTGCTGCTGCTGCGGACTGTGGTTACTATCAAGTGATTCAGAAGAACAGAGGAAGATTTCAGTAATGGTGTTTTTTCTTCAGTTAACTCAAACTGCCTATGATGATGTAGGGAACTTGTGGAGCCAGGGGCTTAACTGCTTATCAGCTGAGGTGATCATATTATTTACAGGAAGTTCTATCCAGTTTGGACGTGTGGTGTGTTTTGGGATGCAATACTACTCCGTGACAATGAATCTCTTGGCTTTATTATTATCTTGTACAAAAGAATGTGTTTTAGTGTTTATTTAGTTGCTGTCAGGTCATTGAACTCTTGTTTTTGTAATTATTTTGAGACATCACCAAGCAATGACTTTTGCAGTCCCTGTAGTCTTGAAATGTGTGTATCGTTTCTCTTCTGAGCATCCTCTGTGAAATAAGCATGCCAGATATTTAGTTTCTTTTCTTATGGAAGCCTTTTCATGTTGTTATGCCATTCTTTTGAGATCCTTCTATTGTTACAGCATGTCTTTTACAGTAGCCAGAGTTGTAGACGAGTATCCCACTGATTTACTGAGTGACTCCATAATCCCTTTGGTATTATTTTGTGCACATATGCTTTATATATCCTTAAAAACCACATCTGTCCCTGCACATTTCAAAAGATACTTCCACAGATCTCTCCATAGTGTCACCAGAATTTTTTATGAATGATATTCTTACTGTAGAAGACATTATTTCTTGCAATACGTATTGTTTTGCATGTCTTTCATCTGCCAGGTTGATGTATGGCTGTAGCTTTTTCAAATCCTCTGAAATCCTTCAAACTGTTTGCTCATCTCAACAAATTGAAGTAATTTTGCTTCTATTTATATTTTTGTTTTGTTTTTTCTTTTTTTCTCTTCTGACTCTTTCTGCCATTCTTGAGTTCCTTCTTCAAAGATGATCTTGAAAAGCACTTACTGCCAAATGTACTGCATTAGCAACATGGCATCTACTTCTTTCACAGTTATTTCTGGACCCTGTCTACTATTTCCTGTGAAAAATTGTCTATTGAAGCATTAAATATATACTGCATCAAAAAATTCGGCTAATAATTTCACTCAAAGTATTTTTAACTTTGTTTTATGCCATTGATACTGGGCTCCACTGGAAAGCTGTGGTACATGCAACATCGTAAGCATTTTCAAAAAGAGAAAAGGCTAGATTGTTTTCCAAATGAAATACTAACTTTCTATGTAGTGTGAAGACAGGTAGAGCTATTTTAGACTAGACTTAGTTCAAAGTTGTAAAAAGACAAAACTCCACCATGTCTGAATGGGAATCAGTGTGTGGGTTTTGTAGTATGTTGGTGGGTCGTAGAAAGCCTGGCTGGTTGTGGTGGCCCATAGAAAGGCTGGTTGCAAAGTCTCTGCGTGTCAGGGTGAGAAGGCAATTGTTTTTGGCAAAATGTGTGGATTACTGGCAAAAGATGGGGTTCCTCAACTGTGCATAAAGATTAGAATGGAATGGTAAAGAAAGCAGGGAAAGAATTTCCAAACTGAATTTTCCACTTTAAAAAGTGGAAAATGAGGAAAAAGTTGTAGAAAGTTCCAGATTAAATTGTGTTGGAGCATGTGTGTTGTGAAACAAATGATTTGTGTTTGCTGTGGAATTGTATTTTAAGAAAGACCTTTAGGGATCTGTAATGTCTGCAGCTTACTACTGTGCACTGTAAATAGTTTAGTTTAACAGAGAAGTGGTGCCAAAACAACTGCAACTCTAACGTCTCCACTTCTACCCTCTTCAGAGAGCTGAGACTGCTTTGGGCTCCAGTTGCATTTATTTTACCTTGTGATATATTACAGAAGTCCCCCATCTCCTGGACTGTCTTGCTGTTTTTCTACTGGAGGTGCATCTCAAATAACGGCAGTGTAATTTGATTTATTTGAAGGTTTGAGTGCAGAACTCCTCAGCTGCTCCCCTGGCAGCTAACTGATTTCAGCAGCACACATCAAATGAAAGGGAGAAGGGGCTCTCACTGTGAAGAAGAAAGCTGGCAGAACCTACGTGTTTCATGAGAGAGAGTAAGAAAGTGGCCAGTGTATCTATCTATGTTGTCTTTTTAATCACAAGATTTTAAATTAGTTGTGTAAGATCTTTTAGATAAACTTAGAATGGGCAAATCTGAATTAAAGTCTAATCAAGAGTTTAGATAATTTAGATTATCTAAATAATGGGCTTCGAGGCAACCAACTAAAAAAATAACACTCCCCCTCCACCGCCTCCCCCTCTACGATAAAACATAGCAGCACAGAAGACCAAGAAGCTTAGCTCTGGTGGAGACCAAAAGCCAGCAACTTCGCAAAATCTCTCTTCTTTATCCTAGGAGACACCTTTATTTCCTAATTTTCAAGGTTAGTGAGCTTGTAGCCATTTACTATGTGACAGTACTCCTCCGATGTACACAACTCTTCAATGGCTCCTACTTGCTAAGAGATGAAACTTTAATTTTCTTAAAAAATTGACAACTGACTTGAAATAAATTCCGCCCCCCACTTCTTTTTCTTGGAAAATTAAAATGTTTATACTAAATTTTAGTGAAATCAAACTCCAAATCACAATTACTGTTGAGGAAAACACATGAAAATTAAATATGTCTTTATGATGATCTAAGGTAGCATTCTGGCACACCATCTACAACTTTCCATTCATTTCAGCAGAATCAAGATTTCATCACTCCTTTTAAATTTTAATTTCTCCTTTGTTTCCCCTGTAATGATTACTAGCAACATTTTCATTACCAAACTATCAATATAGAGATCTGAGGTCTTCTCACTCCACATAGTTGTAGTCCTTTACAATGCAAAATAATTTTTCCTGTAGGAAATTCCTATAGGGAATTAACATTTCAGGGAAAGCTCTCAATCTATACTGTTCCAGACACAAAAGAAAGACTGCTTAGACTGGTTTGATCTGGAAGGGACTCTTCCATGGGCATGCCATTTTCTTAAAAAAAATACATTTCAATATCAATTTTCTGATGAGATGGTGATCTGTCGCTGGGATGAAGGCAGTACGGAGACAGACCAGTGTTATGGACTTCCATATTCAGAAATAAAAGCATCCGTGTTCTTCTGTCAGCATCTTTTTGTTCACATCAGGATGCTAACATTAAGGAAGTAAACTTTGAGTACTTGCATATTGTTTTGAATTCTGTACTGAAGGAACTGCTGGGCTTTTCTTATGAGCTACCACCTTATGTAGAAACCACTATAGTATAAATGTCTACCAAAATTCTCATTTTCTGTGGAGAAGAGAACCCACTTGTACCTTTCCAAGTTACAATAACAGCTCATTTCTAGCATTAAGCATCACAGTAAGTGCGTATTACACGTGTACTCTACATGAACTGCATTTTGAAATAAATGAAGTTACATGCTCTGTTCTTTAAATTAATTTGACTCCCAGCACAACATATGTAATATCTCATAACAGACTGCAGACAGGATAATATTTCTGCCATTTGAATTACCAACAAATCTTTTAATTTATGAGTTTTACTCCATTTTTAAAGGATTGCTTGGCCAAGTAGTTTTGTTTTCTTGTTAAATATTATGCAGAGAGTTTATTCCTTGAAAAGTTACCAAGGGCACACTAAAAAAACCTTACCTTTTAGCAGATTTATTTTAACTGTATGATATGGGAATTCATAATATTACCATGCAGTTTAAATAGAAAAAAACCCAACAAACCTGTTAGAATATAGAGTATTATGAGATATTTCTAATGAGTTCAGTTTAAGAGATTCTGAATTCTGGTCTGTAGAAGCAACCAAAGATGGTGCCCTTTGGCAAATTGGGCACACCATGTCTTGGCTTCCTCAGAGTCTACAAGCATGCAAACTGTCAAAAATCAGAATGTGGACTATATATCAAGCTTTGGGCTGATGCTAGGTTTTCCTATTGCCTACACTCTCTGTAGTTGCAGACGTGGAACAGTACAACCAAACTCTGTCCATTTTTGTGATTCAGTATCTGCTGTGCTGAGCTACATCAACCATCTGATGACTGAAGGGATCAGCTAAGGCAAACTTACAATTCTATGTGTGTCCTGAAGCCTCAGTTTGACACTTGGCTGTGACATGGGTCTAAAATTCATGTTGGGTTTTGCTGTGAAACACATTTCTTCTGGTTGACTGTCCTCTCTCTAGACGGGTTAAGAAGTTGCAAACTTGGTTTTGTTTTGGGTTTTTTTGGGGGGGGGTTGGGGAAGGGGAGGAGGTCTGAGTTTGCCTGGATGTGTTTGAATGTTTCCAGTGAAATGAACAATCAAAATTTGTTTTAGCTTAAACAGCAGTTTTCTTAGTATTTAGTGTAACCCTCTTTCCCCCAAAAATGTAAGTAAGCAAACAAGTGTTTCAAGTGAAAAAATTCAGGTGTCTTGTTAGGAAAAATGTATTCAAAGATTTGAAATGAAAATTTGACTTGTTCTTACTTGGATGAAAATATTAGTCAACAGTTAATCATGGTCTTTAGCTTGATACTCCTTTTGCATTGGATCTTTTAATACACGTTTCTGCTCAAAACAGCAAAAATATGGAGCAGGGGGCAGGGATGGACTTGGGTCCATGTTTTGCCCATGATTGACATAAGGTTCTATCTTAAAGCCAGAGGGAGAAGTCAGTCCAGAAGGACTTTTTGTAGCACAGAAATGGTGGAAGCAGCATTAGCAATTTGAAGAGATTAAGATAACTAGAGATAACTAATCTTATAACCCTGGTGCAACTATTGATTGGAGGAAGAAGAAGGTCTTGAGTTTTTGAGCCTGGGTAGTGCTTAGACTCAGAACACTTGAATAGTTTTGAACTCTACTGAATAATGAATAATTGAATGTAACCTTTTTTGTTCACAAGATTTTCATTTACAGTGTGATCTCCCCAGTAGTATTCTTTATTTGTACACTGTGACCACACTGGTGGCACAATGGCCATGAGTTATTCATAAAATGCCACTGTTGCTGCAGATATCTAATTTCTAGTAACTCACCTCACTTAGGGATTTTGCTCTTTAACTGGCTTATTAAAACCTTAAAATGACAGCGCAGTCCCACAAACTGCAGTAGCACAGCTCACGCATCATACTGTGCTTTGAAAATTTATCCCTTCCTGTTTAAGCTATTGCCCTAAAGAAGTGTGCCTCAAGATCTTGTTATATATAGCTGAAGGGGTAAGGAAACAGAGCATACAGCAAAATTTCATTCTTAATTTGTTACTCAAGGATCTTAAAAATAAATTTATTGTTTTGATGGGATTAGAGAGTAACAAAGAGTTAGAAGCTTTTGCTTTATTGTGCTTTGTGGGCCTTTATTCACTGTTACAGCCTATATGCTTTCTCACAGGCTTCCATCCAAGCATCTGTCTAGGGACAATTAGGCAAGTATTCATTTTGAGTATACATTATGAGGCAATTAAATAAGAGCTGCTCTCCTCAGAGAGGAGATGGAGTGAGATCTGGGACATTAATTACTGAGATGTCATGAGAAACTGTAGTGAAGTAAGTCATCTGGTTCCAGCTTGAACTTGCAGCCAAGCTGCAAACCCACTGCAACTCGATACAGCAAGGCAGATCCAGCGATAGCCCCTTGCTTAGCCCAGCTGGAAAAGGAAGGGAAACGGGAGTAAGAAAAAGAAACTCTAAGCTTCTTAACAATGTTGAGAGACACGGGAGCCCTTCATGAGCAAATAAAGCAGTTACCATTAATCCTTCGAGAAGAAAATGAAGGGGCTACCAAAACTTACTCTTGGTTTTCATTTCCATGCTGGCTTGTGAGATGGTCTAGTGGACCCTTTAACCTAAGAAGCCTCAGAAACTGCTAGTAAGTTTTTAGGGGGCTAGAATGGCTGCTTGCATGTTACCTGCATGCTTCAGTGTTATGGTTAATGATATTAAAAGAATAATAATAAAAAAAGCTTCCTAAATTAATCAAAATTTTAGTTTTAACTGCTAAAACCTTGAACCAGCAATCTGCTGCAAACTCTTTTGTCTGGCATGCTTCAGTGAAAAGGTTTGAATTCTCCATGGTCATGAGGGCCAAAGCAGCAAGGAAGGGTCTATAAAATTGATGATTAATTTCATGCTTTATAAGTTTGTTCAAAATTTTCTTCTGAGGAGGGTGGGATTGACTGATAATTTCAATGGCTCCTTCCTCTGTTTTGTGTGACAGGGCGGCAGGCACAATAGCTGTAATAAGTCATTCACACCTGATGAAGAGGAGGCGGAGGAAGAGGTAGAGGGTAATGCTGCGGCTGGAGGACCCCACTGGGATCACCAGCAGCAACATTTTGAGAGGAGACGAGCCGTGTGAGTTACAGTGGTGCAACTGGTGTCAAGGCCAGAGGAGAAGCTCTCACATGGGTCTGAAGAGGAGTGAACATGTCTCAGGAGGTCATGTGAACTTGGGCATAGCATCCCTTTAATGCCATTACATGGTTTCCAGTCTACAGCTGGCTTGTGCCCATCTGACTTGGAGAGTCAATGCTGGCCTAATGCTACCCTCTGTGTAGATGTTCCCCAAGGTGCTACAGTTTTAAATAAGACCTAGGCAGGAAGGATTAAATATTCAAATATTCTGAAAATGGAGGTGACAGGCAAAGGACATGATGGCAGAGCGCAGACCGGTCATTGTGCCAAACCCATAACCTAAGTTATGGGGTTGAGCATTTGAAGAGAAGGTGGAGGAATCATCCGCGATGACTGAAGAAATTGAGCTGATGGGAAGGTTGGAGAAGAACAGTCAGACCTGGTTTTTAAGGGGTTTAAGCTACCAGGTGGATCTGCACTGGGAGATGCTATCCAGGAGGTAAGACATCTGTAACATTGGGGAACGGGAATTTATGAAGTGGGTGTAGTGTTGCCATAGATCAACTTCTAAACCTCCTTTGAACAAATACCAGGGAACTGTTCTGAGAGAGAGAAGGTAGGAACCAGACCCAAAAGATGACACTGAAGAAACCTTCTTGATTTCCCTGAATTACTTTTATACGTGTAACTTTCCCTGTGCACTGGATGTGCAGAGAAATTCAATGGGCCAGCACCTTCCCAGTGTGCTCGTTTCCTGATGCCAGCCCCTGACGGTACTACCCAGTCTCTCTAAATCATTGCTAGCAGACAAATGCCACAAGAAAACTGACTGTGGCCCCAACTTGAGTGTGAATGTATGATCAGCTGACTTTGCTAGCAGAGCCAACAAGTAGTATAGGGAAGAATTTAAACGTGTTTTATTTTAGTATCTAGAAGCTGATTTCTGTAAAAAGTAGCAAAATGTCATGAGAATTAATAAATTTAACAGGCCCCACAAGGAACTGCCTTCTGTGAGGCAAGAGGACTGTGCACATTACAGCAGGGAGGTCACTGCTAATTGGCACATAGGAAGTGAGGTCTGCTCCTTTCATTTGCTCCCATTACACCACCAGGAGCTTCTGAGCTTTGGAGCCTGCAAGCACCCTGGTTTAGAATCTTTGCTCCCCCAATACAACCCCTGCAGAGCGTTTGGTCAACTCTTGAGCCCAGCTGAGCTTGAGCTGTGCTTTAAACCACGCCTATGTTTTCCCTTTGGCAAGGCAGGGACAAACCCAGTCTTGGATGGAAGTCAAAGCTCCCCAGAGCTGTTCTCACTTACATCCAGCTGTTTGCAGACCTCTGGGGCTCTCATGATGAGTAAGGAAGACCATGGGCAGCAATGATCTGTGAACGATTGCTCTCCATTCTTCTCATTGTGCTGGGACAGGGTGAGGGAGACATGAGATCTGCTACAGTGATTCCTAGAGTCATGAATATTTCCCATAAGAAGGGATGTTCTCATGCAGCTGCAGTGAGCACTTTGGTAGCTCAGAGGAATGTGGAGAGACATGGTGGGAAATGGGCTGAAGGGAAATAAATTAGGGTTAGAGGACCTGGGTGTTGTGGAACTCAGCTACCTAATTTTGGCAGGAGGAGAAATTTTTTGCATGACTCAGTTCTGCTTTTCAGAAACATTAGCTGTGAGTAGATGCTTACAGATGAGTCTTTACATTTTTTGGTGGTGGAAAAAAAAAAGCAAAAAAGAGTAGCTTGCAAACTCATTGCTTAGCTTTCTCTCCTGTTAGATTTAGGCTAAAAAGCAAAGAATCTTGAAAGCCCACAAATATTTGTATTTAGCAATTCAGTGGTTTTATCTCTGCATGAGACCAGGCTAGGATAGAGAATGTCTTGGAAAAACAGATTAAAACAGCTCTTTAAATAGTGGCTCCCAACCCCCTCCCTGAAATTTCTCATGGCAATTTAATTAAAATCAGAGAAGGAGGTCTGACTAACACCTCTGAAACTCAGGGACATAAATACCTAGTCTGAACTTCACTCCATTTACGCAATGTACCCAAGTTGAAATCCTGAGCAAAGTTAAGCCTGAATCCAATCACTGTGTGTCAAACTAATTAAAAATGTGTGTTTCTTAAAATTATTATTATTTCTGAATTCTCCATCTAGGAAAGATTGTGGGAAATATTGCAAAATATATTTGTTTAAAGTAGTCCAGAAAGTCCAGTCAGCGACCAAACCGTCTTCTAGCTAAAAGGCTGAAGCCTAAAACTATACAGTCTGACAAGACAGTCAGTCTCACCTGTGTGCCTGGCAAGATCATAGAGCAGATCATCCTGGAATCTCTGCTAAGGCATGTGGTAAATAAGGAGATGATTGGAGACAACCAGCATGATGTCACCAAGGGCAAATCATGCCTGATAAATTTGGTGG
>VXBW01000480.1:163707-203004 GCA_013400375.1 Thinocorus orbignyianus
CAGCTCTGAGGAGAAGGACTTGGGAGTACTCATGGATGAGAAGTTCTGCATGAGCTGGCAGAGCACACTGGTAGCCCAGAAAGCCAACTGTATCTTGGGCTGCATCGAAAGAATTGTGGCCAGCAGGTTGCAGGANCTGGAACAGGTTGCCCAGAGAAGCTGTGGCTGCCCCATTCCTGGAAGTGTTCAAGGCCAGGCTGGATGGGGCTTGGAGCAACCTGCTCTGGTGGGAGGTGTCTCTGCCCATGGTAGAGGGGTTGGAACTCAATGATCCTTCCAGCTCTAACCATTCTATGACTCTATGAAGTCTTTGAATTAACTGCACTCTCACTTTGATAGTGAATGAGGTTTTTAAACATCCTCTTCTGCTTGCTGAGTGATTTTCTGAAGTTTGCAAAGTGTGTTGCTGCAGAATGTTGTGATTTGCAAGAGTGGATCATTGCAAAATGTAGGAAGCAATTGTGCAGATTTGGACAGCAGGAAGGAATCATCAGCATCAGCCAGGATCACCTGTACTTGTTTTTTCTGGTGTGAACTCCCTCACTGTGAGCTCTGCTCTGGGGTGGGGACAATTAGGGCAGTCACATGCCATGCAGTGAGCAGCGGCAGTGGGAGGAGGATATGAAGAGGATATGCAGGGACATGTCTAGCTTGGATCTCACTAGAGAAATTCAATTTGTCCTTTACTTGCATGCAGTTGGAACCCGGGACAGGTACCTTCACCCCTACTACAGACCATCCTGCGGAAGAGGAGGGTCATGAGAGAAAATACTTCTCCCTGAGCTGTTAAGCATGCGCAGTGGCTCATTCCCTTTCCTTATGCTTCCCGTATGGCATTGCTAGCGTGTAAGGGGAGGTCATATAATGGAGCTGTAGCAGCTGAGAGCTGGATGTCTTGTCCCCGTGGTACTCAAGCCCCCTTCACATCCTGTGAAGAGAAACAAGCACCTCCAGGAGGTGATTTATCACACCCATCCAAGAACCCTGGCTTAGGATGGGATGAATTAGTCATGAGAGGTGAATGTCTCTTCTCCGTGACCATAGAGGGAGAAGAGGCTTCTGGTTTAGGTAAGTCTGTGAATTTTCAATTTAAATCAGGTGAGATGACACTTGCCCTCAGAAACTAAATGAACAGAGACACAGAGTTTAGCATAATGGTTGCCATAGCAAATAGGAAATTGACAGTAGTGTTAGGCTGAACTGGAAGGCAGGAAGCCACAGGAGTAATCAGAATTTCTCTTAATGCTTAGTAATGCCTAAAGCAGTTATTGTTTCAGGAACCAATTCCCCTTGCAGCTCATCTTGTTCTCCCATAGCATGAGTCACTACGACTGGTTCTCTCGGACCTGGGCACAGCAACCGCTCACTTTTTGAAGACTCAAAAAGTGTCTTCAGTCTTTGCCCAGGTTCAATAGACGTCCTCCTATGGTGTCTCAGGACCAACCTTCTTTTACCCCTGAAGTCACCACCAGCACAATCAGTTGCAACATTTCTCTCTATTTTTCATACTTCATGTTTTTCTGAAACTCCTCTGTATTTCTGAAATTAGAGCACTGCTTTTCCTTGATTTAAGGGTCCTTAACTGGTGAACACCTGAAAGAGATAGGTTTTACCTTGCCAGAAAAATGTGATATTTTCTCATGCTTTTATGTGATTAAATTTTTGTGTGTAAAATATAGCAAGTCTTTTGGCCAAGTGTAATACAAATGCCTTAAAATAACCTTGCCTTAATCTGAGTATTGATTGTCCTGTGGTATTTTAAGAGCCTAAGGTTCTTTAAAATGTGGAAGTCAGAGATCTAGAGATAGTGAGAGTAGTAATGCATTCAGTGGCATATCTTGATATAAGAAGAAGTTTTCTAAAGGTGTCCCTTAGAAGTGTCAACTGTGTTATCATGCTGTTGAAGATCATAATTTAGTGGCAATTATAACCTGAAGCTTATCATTAACACAGTACAAACAAACCGGAGACATAAGAGAAATTGCAAGGCTCATGATTTCCTAATCCTGGATGGAAAACAGCAGTGCAAATGTATGTGAATACCAAATCTGTGACCAGACATACCCATGAAATGGCAATAAAAGCCAGTGGCACAGACTCAGCCTTGACTAATCTTGTTTAAAGGATCTAACACTGAGTTACAAAGAAAAAGAGAAGTCTAATAAAAGCATCCAAGGATTTTGAAAATTGCTGATGCAAGGGAAAACGTGAAATAATTTCAGCATCAGTTTGTGAAGACACACATTCAAAGGACCTGAACAACAGCGAACGCGCTTTACACATCCAATGAGAGGAATAATTAATAATCTCTAGCAAAAATGCAAGCTGAGCACACTTTAAAAATGGGCACCAGCATGAAATATCTTATTGCTTCCAATCCAAACCTCATTTGTTAGCAGCCAAAATATGTCATGTTATAATAGTTTGCTGACATAATAGGAAATTTTTGGTGCTGTGAATGCTCAGTTCCCTGCATAGGAGATGAAGAGGAGACACACGCAGGCTTGAACCAACATCTATGTCTATCTCCTGTATTTATTACTGGATTTTTGTTATATTTGTCTTATTGAAACTGGTAGGAGTTTTTCTTTCTGAATGAGTGAAAGATGCTATGCTTCTTTGTTGAGACACATAACCTAAAGTATCAGGAGCCACGCATCAGAAACATAATGCAAATACACTAATAATAAATTCTTAATATGAATGATTAGGTTTTATCTAAGAACATTTAAACCCCCACTTTTTCTGATCAGGAAGATCTACCCTCCTGCCTATAAACATATGTGTTTGTGATGGAAGAAGAATATCTAATTTTAACTATCTTTATTGGACTTTGTTGACACTGTCACACTGAGATGATCTTATTTTCTGTTCTTCTAAAGAAGCCAGGACTTAGGAAAGTCTTTATAAAACCACAGAATTTTATCCAAACACAACTGATGCCATAATAAATTGCTTTTCTTCATGAAAAAAAAGAAGTATTGGAACATTTTGTTTAATCTTTTGGGTTGGAAGGCAGTAGTATTATCTCTGTTATGGATTTCTGTCTGGTCATAGTAAAATGAAACACTAAAGACATAGTTACCGTGTATCCTCATTAGTCAGTTTCAATATAATTATAACTATTTCACTGTTTTCATTTGTGCAACTATTGTGTCCAGAAGTCCTCCTCCGAAACAAGAACACTTTTGAATTGGGTGCTTTCCAGCTCAAGAATGAAAAGATGATTCCTCCCTCCAAAAGCTTGCAGCATGGAAACAATAAGCCTGTATTATTTGGCAGGAATCACTGTAATCACAGCATTTCAGCAACTGCAGTTCTATCAAGTGACTTTTATGTCACTTCCTCAGGAGAACAGAGTGCCTGCGAGGTATTAGCAATTCGCCTGTCTCCTGTGAGAGTCATGCACAGTTCTTGTTCTTTCTGAAAGCTCAGAATAAGACATTTTGAATTTTGAAGTTAAAAACAATTCCCAGGCTAAGTGAAATTTCTACCTTTAGAAAAAAAGTTGCTTTGTGAGCTGAGCTGAGGTCCTTTATGATGCTAAAAGCTGACCTCCAAACTGTTGATGTTGTGCCTTTTAGCCAGTTCAGCATGGAGATCTCTGTCTGTGTGCGCACGCACACACACACACTTTCTCTTTTGCTCTCACTTCTAGCCTCTTATTTTTATTTACAGGAGCAGACTACCTATTAAGCAAACCTCAATACATTAAACATTAGTTGCACTGTCTATGCAAATAGTGCATACTATGTCTAGTACATACTGTCTATGCAAAGGCTCTGTTGAAGAGCAACTCTGACTAATGATATACTGGAAAAGAGAGCACTTGCTTCACTATTCCACAGAAACTTTAACAATATGCCATTAATAGACCATTTCTAGCCTATAAACTTCTTCCTGTGGCCTGAAACCCTGACACTCCCATACCTACCTGAAAGATCAGCTTCAGCTGCTTGAAAGATTACCCAGTGGAGACGTAAACTGGGCTGCCCACACTGCCAAGGGATATAAACCTTTGCTCATTCAGCGCAATGGGACAATCAGTAACTGTACAAACTGGCAGATGTGGCGTCTGGAGTGTTTTCCCCAGCCCACACAAAGACTGAACAGCACAGGTAGCTCTCAGAGCTTTAAGTCAAGCCTTTGATTTGCAAGAGCCTAACAAATTTCAAGCAGTCATCCTCTTCAGTACCAATAAGACTTCAGGAAACCAGATGGAAGGAATATTCTCCTATCAATTTTCATCTGACAAAATATGTGGCATTCTTCTGAGTAAAAATTAGGTTACATGGTACAGGTCTTTTTTCTCAGCTGGGCAGGATAAAACAAAGATAAACAAAAGTGGGCTTTGATGGGGCTCTGAGCAATCCGGTCTGGCGGGAAGTGTCCCTGCTCAGGGCAGGGAGGTTGGAACAAGATGATCTTTAAGGTCCCTTCCAACCCAAACCATTCCCTGTTTCTATGGGCAACCTTTGTTCTCAGATAGAAAAATGCAGTTAAATTATCATCTTTGTTGCTGAGCCTACATGGACATACGTATAACTGATGCATCTTTTTTCTCCGTCAAGTGTCTGAATTTTGCGAGAACATGCCTTTCTTGAAGTCTCTGAATCTTTGGGGTTGAGTGAGCTCTGTTGGAGTAAGTAAAAAAAGAGTTGCTGGGAGAGCTTCAGAACTGTGTTTCCTCAGCCAGAAACAGCTTGACTGAAGCGAGACCCTGTGGGCTCGCTTGAAAACTCCTCTATTTTACTGGGATGTGACGGGAACTCATGGGAGAAAACTGCAGCTGAAGATGCAGGAACGAGTGGTGAGCTATACAAAATTGCTGAAATAGACAAAGTCTATAGGAATTTAGTTGTAAAATTGTAAAACAATCTTATCTCTTGTCTTTCAGCAACCATGTTTACTTGGGCATCTACTTATCTATCTTCAATTATGAAGCTGATGTTTTCCCTCAAGCAAGAAACAGAAATCTACACTGTTCTCGAATGTGCTTACAATTTGGCTGAATGCTATCAATAAACCAAGAGTGCAGACTGATCTAAATGCCTATTTTAACTAAGTTATCTAACCTGGGCAATTAAGTGACTATAAAGCAATTTAAGACTTGGCTTCCTATGGTCCTTTCAATTCTCTTGAATGGATATGTTTTAAAATAATTTATGGAAATGCAGTACAGTTGAAAAAATATTCACTCAGTTCCTTTCTCAACTGCACTATTTTGCAGTCTCCAGCAAATTGGTATTACTCTTCCTTGTTTCTGTAAAATGCTCAATGAGTTCAAATGACTCTCAAATCTACTGAGACAGTTGAATTATTGCAAAAATCTGTCTCGGGCTGTAGACATGTGTTCTTTTGACTCCCCCTCCATCCTACTGAAAAATAAACTACTGTTCTTCATGGCTTATTTTGTCTCTGTCAAGGAAACTTTCTGCTCTCATCTCAGGAGAATTGTACAATAGCAATCTGATCCTGACCTTTCTACCTCTTCTTTGAATAACAGATGAAAATTGGACAGTGAAAAGTGGTGTACAGCCCATAACTTGTATCCCAGACACAATCTAATGACACTCTTCTTCTAGTAAAAACAATAGTTGCAGCAAAGGTTAAAGTAAACAGGTTTAGCTAATTACCTCTTAATCAAATCCAGTTATAATTTACTGCTGTCCTCTGAAACTCTGTGCCTACTAAACCATTGACTTTGGTTGGATTAGCTTATCTCTGATAAACGCAGTGTGATTAATTTCTCCCACAGTACAGCAGCATGTAAATATCAAGCATGAATAATATATGGCCAAATAAACTCAACTCACACACTATCACAGCAGAACTCTCCAAGGCCCTCATGTACCAGGCACTGAAATTGAATACCTTTTCTTGCAGAAGGTGACGGCGGGGAAGCAATCATTTTTATGTTATTCTTTGTCCCAGAGACAAAAACCCAAAACATCAGAAGTGAAAAGCACAAGCACTTTCACAATGAGGAAAGTCACGCTGCAAACATACAATGTGTGCTTCTGCACGAGAAAATCCTTGCTATAGGTGTGTAAATCAGGTGTATATTTGTGAACACAAACAGATTTGTCATGTTAAGCACATTAAACTTTGAAAGTGTGGTTTTGAGCACCCCGAGTGACTAATTTTTTTAAGTTGTCTTTCTGGAACATGAGATAATCTGTTTTCCGAGTAAGTGAGAGGGAATAAAGAGAGCTCAATTAAAAATCCATTTGAGATGTTTATATGAGACCTGAAACTACATATACTTCTTGAGTTTATACTTTGGTTTCAAGCTCAGACTGGCTTAATCAAAACATTTGTTACTTTTTGAGCAAACTTTAGACTACTTTTTAAAGAAGCTGCTCGGAGGTATGGTTGTGTGTCAAAACAGTGAGGAAGCCATAATCCCCCAGAGCTTTCTTAGAAGCCCTGTGAAATGTAGCAGTTTCGACTCAGTTGCAGTTTGTTTTTTTAACTTTATACAAATCCAAAACCTGAGGCAGACAGTAGAAAATGTCAGCATAAAGCCCTTGTTGGAGCAAGAAACAGCAGGGCTTGATGCAGCTCTGTCTGCTGGCGATGCTCTGGCGTGCTCAGTGGGATAGAAGCAAATTACCTGACCTGACTGATCTTAAAAAGAAATCTTGCCTTGCTTTAACATTAAATTTATTTCAGTGCTGCCTGCTTACCGCAGAGCAGCAGGTTGTCCAAACAACAGCAATTACGGCAAAACACTGCAGTGACTCCAACTCTATCTCTTTTCCCATGCTCCTGAAGAGCTGCTGTTACACCCAATGCTTTTTGAACGCTAATTTGGACTTCTTCGTTGTCAGCCACACGTTGCTTGCTATTTTTGTTTGTTTTAGCAGAAGTGAGGACAATGCTAACACCAGCCTGCATTTAGTATGCTGGGAAGCCCTTATTGCTGGGACATCTGAGGAGGAATTCCTCTAAATGTGAAGCAGTGGATTCAGACTTCATCGCTGCTGCTCAGGGTGGTTTTATGTGCTCTATAGACCTTGGGGTTCAATGATGAAGGGAACTGTGAAAGGTAACCAGGAAAAACAAACTAGGCACACCAGGTTTGAACATGATAAACAAGGACCAAAACCTCCACCAATTACCACTCTATAAACTGAAAGGATCAAACACGATGGGTCTTCAGCACAGTTGAGCTGGTCAGCCTGCCAAAAGAACACAAAATTTAAACGGAAAGAGCTTGGATGTAAAAGTGGTCCTGAAGTGGCTACAGTAGAAAACTACTTTGAAGCTGATCCACATCCTTGCATGTAAATTAACAAATCCCTTCACTGGGAATCGTGTTATGGTGACATGTACCCTATAAACAACTGATGGGCCAAGCTTTAAGAGCCTTCAAACCTTCCCTCTGTTGGACAGATTTGCAGTTGCCACTATCCTTTGATTTTTTCCCTTTTTACATGTATTTTTGTTAACTCTTCTGTTTTGTGTCTTGTGAAAATAGACCTCAAGTTCAAGGCTGTGTACGGTGGTTGGATTCTTCTCAAGCCATTGGAGTTCCAGCCAGTAAGCAAGAGTCCCAGGACACAGGCCAAATTAATTCCATCATCATCAAATGGAAACAAAGTGCCTGAGACAAAGTGACTGAGAGGTCAAGGAAATCTGCAGCTGAGATCCAGACTGGGGCCAGTTGGGAATTCAATACATTAAAGGTGAACTAGGGGGCATTTTTGGAGCTTGGGGTACACTCCAGTGATTGCACGCAATCTTTCATGCTTTTTGTGACTTATCTCAGATTTATTGTTGACTAATGCATACAATGAAACAACAAGAATTATTTTGTTATGTGAATTGCCCTTCTTTGAATTAAATTTGTATAGCTGATGTGATGAAGTGACTTTTTTAGGAAGCATTTTTAAACTGTGCACCAGTACAGGAGAGCTTCGTGTGTCCAACAGATCTGGAGTGGCCTTGTCAGAAGTCAGACCAGAGTTCAACCTATTAAACTTTGGGTAGCTGCAAGACTCTACATGAGCTTGAATTGCACATCTACCAATGCAAACCTGATTGCTGCTTCCATTCCCTTATACAGCAATGAGCAAGGCATGAAAGAAATTAATGCACATGTTTTAAAACCTGCAGGACTGACATCTTTCTGGCTGACTGATAAAAACTTTCAGATGATCAGACAGAAGAACTGTATCTGGTATGTAGTCAGGTTGTCTCAGAGACGCATTATTATTTAAGACTCAGTTCCATTCAGTGGCAAGTCCAGGGAAACAGGGAAAAAACATAAGCTAGCTTTTGGGCGAAAACAGCTGTGAGTTTTCAGTGCAATTGTAATCTTGCACCTTAAATTCATGACCCTTTACATTTGGTGTCATGTGAACCCTGATTACTCATCCCCTGAGGGAAACAAAGCCTATCTGAGCAGCTCTCACACTTTCAAACTGCCACAGTTTTCGTGGCTTTTAGCCACATAAAAGTAATAACTGTTCCATAAGATAATGCTCAGTGGCTCTTGGAGACGCTTTGGAATAGGACTTATTCAGCACATTTGTACGAAACTCAGTCTCTTGTTTCTTCAGTGTCTGAGGATTGAAACAAGAAATGTAATCTTATGACTGAAAACTGTGCCTCCACAACACTGTCTTGTACCAAACCTGATGCTTTTTGGTTACCTGTTCAGATGACCAGCTGGGTCTCTTTTGCCAGAATGGGGCACTGGAATACTCTTTCAAAAAAACATATATTGTATACTACTGTGCCCAAGCCTGAGGAACCTGATGAAATTCAGCAAGGGCAAGTATAGGGTCCTACACCTGAGGAGGAATAACTCCCTGCACCAGGACAGGTTGAGGGCTGGCCTCCTTGAGAGCAGCTCTGAGGACAAAGACCTGGGAGTCCTGGTGGACAAGAGGATGACCATGAGCCAGCAATGTGCCCTTGTGGCCCAGAAGGCCAAAGGCATCCTGTGGTGCATCAGGAAGAATGTGAACAACAAGGTCGAGGGAGATTATCCTGCCCCTCTATTCTGCCCTGGTGAGGTCCCATCTGGAGCACTGTGGCCAGTTCTGGGCTCCCCAGTTCAGGAAGGACAGGGAACTGCTAGAAAGGGGACAACAGAGGACCACCAAGATGATTAGAGGCCTGGAGCATCTCTCCTATGAGGGAAGGCTGAGGGACTTGGGTCTGATCAACACCTGTAAATACTTAAAGGGTGGGTGTCAAGAAGATGGGGCCAGTCTTTTTCCAGTGGTGCCCAATGAGAGGACAAGAGGTAAGGGTAAACTTGAGCATAAGAAGTTCCGTCTAAACATGAGGAACTTCTTCACTCTGAGGGTGGCAGAGCACTGGGACAGGCTGCCCAGAGAGGTGGTGGTGTCTCCATCTCTGGAGACATTCAAAACCCACCTGGTCAAGTTCCTGTACAACCTGCTCTAGGTGGACCTACTTTGGCACAGAGATTGGACTAGATGATCTAGTTGCTTCCAACTCCATACTCTTCCATGATTCTGTGAAGCCAGGAATACACCCAAACTAACTGGAGTCTGCAAAGCCCTGAGTATTCTACTCCCTGCCTTTGGGGTCCTACTTGCTCCCATTTATTTTAGCTCCTCTCTACAGGTTCTACAGCCAGAAAGATAAATCCTTTTCTTTTGTGTTCCTAGGGGACAGTGGGATGTGTGATGATGTGGATCTAGTGTGAACTGTGGCATCTGTCTGTACTTGAGGTCCCCACTCTGTCAAGGAATCCCATCCTTAGGTGACTGTTTTTCAAACTTAAGAGTCTCCAGTAAAATTCCAGTAGTTCTTTAGGATTAACATAGGCAAATAGAACTTGGGTTTCAAAACGGTTCCTCTGTGGGAGAATTAACTCCATTAAGCAATGCTGAGTCTCTTTAAAACAGATAATTCTTGGCGGGTGTTAAGAGAGTAAGTGTTGCAAGTTATTTGCATTAAATTGTGGAGTCCTATTGTGCTAAGTAAATTTTATCTTTTTTTTTTTTTCTTCTTTTTTTTTCTTCCCTTTTCATTAGCACATAGAAAGCAACACTTCCTTTCTGCACAGCACAGTTAGTTTTACCTTGGGGGTTTTTAAACCTAATTTATAAGGTTTGGAAAGATTGTCAGCTGAGTATGAAACCAATGAATTCAGAGCCATTAATAAATGTAATCTGCACTGTAAGGGCTGCATCAATTGTAAGTTTGAAAGCTTATTTCCAGTGACACTAGCTCTGAAGAGTATTTTACATTTGAAAGGGTGTGGAATTCGGTTTCCGGCATTTCTAATGAAAAGCACAGATTAAAATATATGTGTGCTTTCCCCTCCCATTTTATTTTGGAGGAATTGTCTATGCAGCCTTCATGAACAGTGAGAGAAAAGAACTCAGCCCTAGGCACATGACACTGGTCTCTCTTATCCATTTGTCAACAGCCACAAGTTCATGGTCAAGGCACCAAGAGAATAACAGCATCCTGGCCTGCATCAGGAATAGCGTGGCCAGCAGAGTAGGGAAGTGATGGTGCCTCTGTACTCAGCACTGATGAAGCCTCACCTCGAGTGCTGTGTTCAGTTCTGGGCCTCTTATTACAAGTAGGACATTGAGGTGCTGAAGCATGTCCAGAGAAGAGCTATCAGGCTGGTGAGGGGTCTAGAGAACAAGTCCTGTGAGAGAGGCTGAAGGAAAAGGACATTTTCAGTTTGGAGAAGAAGAAGCTGAGGGGAGACCTCCTTGCCTTCTACAACTACCTGGAAGGAGGTTGTAGAGGGGTGGATGTTGGGCTCTTCTCCCAAAGGAATAATGACAGGACCAGAGGAAATGGTCTGAAGTTGCAGCAGGTGAGGTTTAGATTAGATATTAGGAAGAAAGGCTTCCCTGAGAGGGCAGTCAGGCACTGGAATGGCCTGCCCAGGGAGGTGGTGAAGTCACCATCCCTGGAGAAATGTGCAGATGTGGCACTTCAGAGCACGCCCTAGTGGCCAAGACTCTAGGGTTTTTTTGTATGTGTATGGTTGGACTTGGTGATCTCAGAGGTCCTTTCCAAAAATGACAATTCTGTGATTCTGTGAGTTTCACCATTGTTCACACCCTAGAATTGCAAATTGACAAACATAGAATGGTTAGAATTGGAAGGGACCTTAAGGATCATCAAGTTCCAGCCCCCTGCCATGGGCAGGAACACCCTCCACTAGAGCAGGTTAGTCAAAGCTCCATCTAGCCTGGCCTTTGAACACCTCCAGGGATGGTGCATCCACAACTTCCCTGGGCAACCTGCTCTGATGTCTCACCACTCTCACAGCAACAAAATTCTTCCTAAGATCTAATCTAAATCTCCCTTCTTTCAGTTTAAAACCATTACCCCTCGTCTTATTGCTCCACTCCCTGATACAGTGTACCTCGCAATCTCTCCTGTAGGTCCCCTTCAGGTACGGGAAGGGGCTATGAAGTCTCTCTGGAGGTTTCTCTTCTCCAGGCTGAACAACCCCAACTCTCTTAGCCTGTCCTTATAGCAGAGGTGCAAAGCTGAGTCTAAATCTTCTTTGTGAATCCAGTCCCTTTGTGGATGCCAGCTGTGCTTCGAAATTTTTCTTAGGATCTTAAAATCACTTTGTAGGTCCAGCCCTCGGGCACCTTTGAAAAATCCCACCATAGGAAATGAGGGTTTTTTCACCGTAAGTGTGAAGTAGCATATAATTCTTACCGAGTTTAGTGAAACTAAGATCATGTGGCACTTTTTATAGACTGCCAAAGGGTTTAAATATGGTCAGTAAACCAGAAGGTGTTTTAAGGGGAGTAGACAGAAGGGGGTTACGTCTGCATGGGCTCATTGCCATCTGTATTTAAAGCATGGGGGGGATTGTGATGCCTTTGGGGAGGAATGCAGCTACTTGCACTTTATTTTATTCTTGTAATTTGAGTGTCGAGTCACTGAAGCTGAGGAGAGAAGATTCTTTTTTTTTTTTTTCTTGCCTCTGAACATTCAGGTAAATAAATAATGAGACTTTTCACACTGCTTTTGTACAGACAATTAACTCATTGACTATCTTGGCCTTTCAGTGATTACTTGTATTTCCAATTCATTATTTTAAGCATGATGAGTTTTCAACACTCAGCTTCCCCTGGAAAAAACCCACTATCATACATTAAGGTTTGCACATGAGTTTTCTAGTAAAATTGACTGTGAACTATTGAATGGTACAGGTTGAAAAAAAATTTGAACTCTATAGCTGTGTGGTTGCCTGTTTTGATGTAGTGAAAAGCTCTTACAACCAGTTTACTGTCATGTACCTTTTGGTGCCTGTGATGAACATTGTGGGACTTGTGGAGACAACAATTGCTTTTGTTTTGTGAAGGAAAAATATGTAACAGTATATTTGTTTTAACAAAAAGTACCCTGTGAAGTGGACTCCTGGGGAACTGAAATTTTACCATACGACTCCAGGCTGCAACTCTTAGAAGTTTGGGATGGTTTGTAGTCTACAAATGCACTGACAAATGTGTGATTTAATGTGGAGAAACACTAGCACAATGATCCTTTCATAGACCTCTTAAAACATTATTGTTTCCTGTCTTCTAGCGGTCACTTCTGGAAATGTGAATGTAATGCTGAACCCTTCACTGGTTTTAATGTCATCTTTGCATAACTGCTCCCTTTTGGAAAGAGATGTACAGGTGTTAATCTACTTATGTATTTCATCTGTGTTACTGTTTTAAAGAGGTCGATGAGAAAATGGTCTCTGTGTTTCGCATTGACCAACTTTCTTTTCCTTTTGTTACAAGCAGGTTTTGTGAATACATCCAGAGAGATTTCTTTTGCATACTCATGAAGATCTCAAGGAATTAATTCTTGAGTTTTACTCCGGACAGCAAGATTGCAGTAAAGCGGGATCAAAAACTTTAACTCTAAGTTTTGCTTTGAAGTAGACTGGTGTCATCTGGAAGAGTCTTCTGGATAATCGAGCTAAGGAAATAGCAAACTTTGTTCTTGTACTCACACAAAATCTTGTTCTTGGGACTCAGTTGCATCTCACTCACAATTCTTGGTTACTGAGCTCCTTAGATGACATAGTTGATGAAGGTCTGCTTACATCAGCTATCTATAGCAGCATTTACTTACACGAAGTAGAAAGCTGCTCCTGAGGTTTTGGACTCAAATTTTAATTTCAGCAGGTTGGTACCTTGAAACCTTAGGGCCGTGTGTTTTCATTTCACCTTTTTATGTTGCTTAAAAATTTAGTTGCTTAAGGGAGAGATGGTGTTATTAAACACTGAAAATATGGAAAAGTGAAGTTTTTGAAGCAAGTGATGCCCATTCGGGGTGACAAAACTAAGAAATTATGTATTTCTTCCCTGAGGAGTTTTCAGGATCCTTTCCTTCAGCAAGACGTTTCTTTCCACATAAGCCTCTTGATCAGCTCTTCAATTCTGCACCAACCCTACCTAGAGACAGCTGCTCCCAGGGGTGTCAGCACATGCTGGGAATTACTGTACATGACGTTGCATCAAATGCACACTTAATGGCATAAATTGGTGCCCATGGGCTGAGCAGCTCAGGTAAGTGATACCAGTGAGCAAATATGTACTTGCTTACAGTGCTGTAGACCGTTCAGAGGAGGCTTTGGCAGAGTGGGACTGTACATGTGCAAAGGCAGATGGTGAGAGGGGACTGATGGAGCACAGTAGCCTGTATGGCACCGCTACACTAGGACCTTCAAACTTCGTCATATGTGAGGATGCTCACGCTCCTGTGATGCCTGATGGACAAGCTGCTTGCAGGTGCCAGGGCAGTTTCTACTTGAACTGTATGCTTGTATACTGTGCTTTTTGCCCACCAGCTTGCCTCCTCATGGATCTGTCAACTTTGTGTCCTCCATCTGCTATTCTGCAGCTTCTCTTTTCCTAACATCTGTTTGATTTGCCAGGAACTGGATAGATAAATGAGGTGTGACTGCTGCTGAGCACTTCGAAGCAAAGAAGCTTGTCGATGAGGTCATGCTGCGGTTTTAAGATCCTGACAGTCCAGGCCATGGTTATCAGACCTGGACTTTCTAGGTTCGCAGTTTGATTATAGCAAATCATAATATTGCCTTGATTTATCTTCATGGATTACATTTCCACACATTCAGTGCTTTTCTAGAAGATACAAATGACATCAGTAAATTTAAATGCAGAGAAGAATTAAGCAGAACAGTTCTTTAGATGTTTTGATGTGAGCTTTCTACTCCTGTACTTTCTGCTGACTCAAAAAAAAAAACCCAGAAAGAAACATTATTCTCAAAAATTAAAATAAAAGGCAATCTTCTCCCTTCCCCCCAAGTCTTTGACTGTCTTGCTAGGGGAGCACAGTGAAGCAGAACCAAACCTGACACAGGGTTCATCAATGATGAATTAGGATTTTGAAGCTGTCTTTGCTGAAAAAACAGGAAACCTCCATTTGAATTGTTTTAACAAATGTTTTTCTTTAATATTTAAATTCAGGAAGAGGATCTGAGGGCAAAAGAGATAAGAACAACTGTTTCACAAATGCAGAAATCAGTCTATTTGTCACTGACAACTGAAAAGATCTCCTTTTCCACACTCTGTCTGTGCTCAGTCAAGTAAATGAAAAGTGGCTGTTAATTGCAGCCTCAGCAAAGGCATTAACAGCTTTCAGTGTCATGCAATGGTACGAGATGTAAGTGAGACAGAAACATGAAGGGACTGCAGCCTTGCATGTTTAGACTCATCGTTTAGACTGAAACCCTCCCAACATCAACAGACATAAGCTGGCACCAATACTGGAGGAAGCAGTGTTGTCCTCTCCCTGCTCCTGTCAGCTCCTTCTCGCTCCTTACCAGCAAAATTATCCAGGTAGTCATGAAGCAGGAGCAGACACAGGTTGAAAGGATCCATCAGTGTCTGTCATCAGTCCAGCTCTCATGTTCGGTCCTCTCCCTGGACTGGCTTCCCATGTCCTAGAGTGGTGTGGGGACAGGAAAGACCCTTGAGGGACTGAGGGGAGGGCAGGGCTGTAGCTGTGCCTGCTTGTGCCAGATGAAATTCTGCATGCCTTTGGGGATCTTCCCATGTCAATTGTACTGGCAGATGAGAAATCTGAAAGACATCGTGCTAGATGTTCATTGTTGCTACCATTTCTAGTTGGTGCCATCAAGATGTTGGGAAGGCTTGGCCGAGGACTTGAAGCCCACTGCACTTTGTGTCATAGAGTCACAGAATGGGAAGACGGTCCATGCCTGAAATCAGTTTAAAACAATGAATCTTTTCTACAAGACTACAAGTGGAGGAGAAGGAAGAGCAGTGTCATCTTGTAAAGGATGTGAAAGCAATGGGGTGCAGGAATGATTCCTGCAGGTCAGCATGCATATCTTTGCTGGACAAGCGAAAACGCAGGAGTCCCATGTCCTAGGAGAACATCATATTGCAATATCCAAGACTGAGAAGAAAAAAGTTTAGGTAAATGGAGAAATATAGATGTATCAAGCACCTCAGCAACAGAAGATATGGAAGGATTGATCTCAGCCTTGAAGATCTCGGACATGAGCCTGAAAGACAGACCAGGATGATGGGGAGATCAGAGAGCTGACGTGGGCTGAGGGAGAAGATACTGTTTTGTTTAGCTACATTGAAGCTAAAGAAGAGGTGCTGCACAAGGAAGCATCAAAGAGGTAGCCTGAGATGAGGCAAAACATTTTAGATGGGTCCAGCTAGGCAGAAGGAAACAGATAAGAGCAGAAAAGATCTACAAGTAGCCCGCATAGAGATGGCAGTTGAATTCATGTGAATGACGGATGTTTAAGAGAGGCACAGAGGCCCCTGAGCTGCAAGTGAGGATTTTCAATGCAGAGAACATGTATATATATGTACACATAAATTATATAATGTTCTCATTGAAAAGCTCCTCTCTTTTCCCAAAGCACATAAAAATGAGTGCTGTCACACTGTGGTTGCCATGATGGAGATTTATTCAAGGTATAAAGGAATTTCGTAGCCAGCTATGCTAAGCTGCCTCTATGTGCGTCGTGCATGTCTGCGTTCGAATAAATGAGCAAATGATATCATGTATCTGTTTTACTTCATGGTTTATACATGAAATACCACTGTACCTGAGCATGGGAGAAATCAAATAACTATTTCCCGTCAGATAAAATACCAGAGTCTTTCCATTACTACAAATAGTTCTCAGTTACAACTGAGAAACTAAGAAGATAATTAATCTTTTGTTATATTCTACACAAATTGAGACAAAACTGAATATATTTCCAGTATTGAATTACTTCTTCATTTATTCCAAGTTAAAGATGCTAATTAGTATCTGTATTTTCGCAGCCTTATCTGATTATATTAACCTGACAAAAGGGCAGCCAAAATTCAAGATTAAATTTCAAGATAATGCTAATAGACTCTTTATTTGCCCGTCTTTTCTGTCTTTTGGCTGATTTTCATTAGTTCATTTATAGGGCCCCTATTAGCCCATAGTTATTTCAACACAGTATGCAACACAGAGGTGGAAATTTGATCTTGATGCTATCCTCCACTATTTAAAATCTGACTTCAGATCTGCCTATTGCTCAAGGAAAGTAGGAGAATGCAAACAATGATCTAAGATTCAAGAAAACAAATAGGCAGAGAAGTAGAAAAATCTGCTTTGAAAATGTTTTCTGGAAAGGAGTAGTAGAAGAATAATGACTAGGAGAAACAGAGAAGCATCTTATAGAAACTTTCTGGAAGAAAGAGCCACTCCGCAACATGCTCCAAAAATCTCTCAGTCTCTCTTCGAATTACCTCTCAAACCTTAATGCTTTCTGTGGGTTGCATGGACTATAAGAAAGGCAGAGAAAGACAGTAGTTTTTTCAGTGTTTTCAGAATTATTATCAGTTTGAGGATTAAAGATTCAACACCTGAATGATATGCTAAGATCAGAAACTCAGCTTGAGTTAAAGTAAGGGTACATTCCTGGCCCTTTTGGTTGTAGAAGAAACAGTGACAGTATGTATATTCAAGGCTATAATAAAAGAAATAGGCTGTTTTTAAAATATCATGGAGCTTCAGCCAGTGTTCTAAGGCCCCAAGTAATGATTTTTAAATGCCTAGAGTTTGTACTAAGGAAATGATTATTTTTGTGTTAATTTTTGTCAGAATTTGTGATAACTGGTAGCTGGAATCAATTTACATCAGTAGACGACTGGAGTTTCAGCCAGCTGGGATTTTCAACATCTTCCCTCCTAGAAGCTGCTCCAGGTCCCCAGAGTCCAGAAGCACTAAATGTGTGTGTAGGTCATGAAGGAAGCAGGTAGGAGTTTCTATGGGGCCAAAGGAAAAAAATAAACAAAACTATGGGGTAGAATAACATCTAAGGGAAAGAAAGAGTACAAATCAGTATGCTGTCAATGTCGGCTCTGTTGGTAAGAAATTTGCAGGTAATGGGTTGGGCCATCTCCAGGTTTGCCACCTCTCCATAGTATTTTGCACAACGGTGTTAGTGCATATATTATGTGAGGGGCTGTTTCACATATTTGCCATGTATGGATAGTCCTTCTGCAAGAAGGACTGAGCTCTGACTTTTACTTACACTCAGGGAGATGTTTTACAGGGAGAATGAAAACCCTTGTTCTTTTGCTGCTCAGACACAATGGGAACACCAAATTATGTATTCTGTCTACTGCACGTTATATCTCAAGCACTGTATCTTGGCTGCTGTAAATGGAAAAGTGACTGAGAAAATTAATGTTTCCTATGGAGGAGCTGCAAGAACTTAAGTAACTCGGAAAAGCTAAATCTCATCTACTGAAGGCTCATTTATCTGCCCTGCTGTCCTTAATGAAAAATATGACAAATCCATTCCCACAGGAAAAGTTTTAAACTCAAGGTTACATGCAGCTCCCACCTCCTGGTGTTTTGTTTCTGCCTCATGGTGGCAGAAGAAGGGAATTCCTCTGGCCAGCATTGGACCTGTGCAAGTACAGACATGGTGAGCTGAGATTCATTTCTCTAAAACAGGTCAGATGAATGGTACGTTCCAAGAAGTTGTTTCTGCCCATGGATGAGGAAGAGACTTCAGGTGGCTGGGTCACATGTAGAATTTTTTGTTTTGGTGGTGACTGGAGGGTTGGATCCTTCCCCTGTTGACCTCAACCCTTGCAACGGGAGTAGCTTTTCCTTGTTGGGGTTGTGTTGAGCAAAGGCTGTGCTGCTTCGCTGCTGAGGCTGCCCTCCTCCCCTCCCTCTGAGATTTGTATCTGTGACTGTGCCCTAAACCCATTTCAGTCAAAATGGGTTTGCAAAAAAATTTCTAACCCAACTTCGCTTGCTTGAGATGCATTTTAGGGGGTGCAGGAGCTGATTTGCACTTGTAGTGTGGGAGCAGCCTGGGACCTACTGGGATGGATGGTGCTGAGAAGCCGTGGGTGGTCCGGGGTTGCAATGGATCCTGCTGGGAGAGGACCAATGCCTGGGACCCATGGTTGCCCCAGCTCAGGTCCTGCCCATGGACCACCGCCTGCCAAAGACACAGAGGACAGGCTGAGGATGATCAGTTCTATCTGTTTTAAGTTATTTCATTTCTTGTATGAAAACAAGCTCAGATAGAGGTTTTCAGTGTGGGTTTCACTGGTCTGGCTAGTAAAAGGGGAAATAATTCTTATGGATAGTGAAACAGGAGCAGAGGAGCTGGAGCAGGGAGAGTCCCCTCAGTGAGTGACTACGTGTGCTAGTTTGCTTCCCTGGCAGAAACTGGAAACAATCTGTCCTTCTTTAGATGGTCCAAAAACCTACTTACAAAAATCAAACATTGAAGCTGATTTAAGCTCAAATAATTTGAAGTGGATCCGGTTTATATTTTCGAAAGGATTTGATGCCTATATACATATATATATATGGATTTATATGAAATATTACATAAAAATTAATAAGAACACTAGTGAAACCACTGAACTGATCACAGAGGTCATTAGTTTACTGAAAGTACATTTTAAATTGTGCTAAAAAGACCAACAATTAGAAATTGGCAAGAGCTTTTTGATTTAAAACATTTCTAGAAATTCTGATAAGGAAATAGAAAAATAAAAGTGTCCATAGTTCAGTGTAAATGCTCTCAAAAAATAGAAATAAAGAGCTTTTTTTAGGAAAAGTATTTTTCACCTAAGCTGCCTACCTGAAAATTTGATAGATTAATGTATCAATGTGTGCATTTATATCTCCAGGTTTTAAACGCTTACTCTGCCAATTAGCTAGCTTTTTAATCAATCTTCTCATTGCCATAGTTGCAGATTTGTATGCTTCTACATACACCCACAGTCTTGGCACTGAAACCTGAAGTTATTGTGAATCAAGATCCTCCTTCCACTGATAAATATTAAAGTATATGTAAGATTTTTAGCACTATCATTTTTTGGGTTAGATGTGTGTAAATGTTTAGGCATCCTTGACAAAAGGGCAAGGGAAAAGTTATGTATTTGTGTTTGGGTTGAGCCAACAGAGGACACATCTGGGATTTATGTAGAGAGTTGGCTTGCAAAATGATTCCTTAATAAAAACCAAGAACCTGGTATCCTGTTGTATTTACATGCAATGTTTCTGCCATTCCGGGTAGAGAAACCCTTGCTTTTTCTTGCCTTTAAATAACGAATTGACATTGCAAAGCATTGATTAGGGCATCTGTGACAGACTGCTGCTCATACAACATTCAAAACATTCTGGCTATAGTACCACATACTCGTTGGCCTGCCAAGATTTCTTCTCGTGTAACAAGCCAGATCCTTGGCTCCACAAAGCACTAGAGGGCAGGCTAGACTAGAGTTCCCCCCCCCAGAATGAGGCATAAAAGAAATTAAGTTCACAATTCTACTCAGAAATGCAACTTAGAGCTAGAAAGAAAGCCTCACCTTGCACCTAAAGCCTTTAGCAGACATTAGACCACTTTACAAGGATTTTTTTTTTTTTNTTCCAAGCACAAGCAGCAGGAGGTTCTGCCAGGAAGCAGACAAGAATCATGGCTAGGTGCAGCTGTGCACTGCTGAGGAGAAAGACTTGACCCCACGATTCCAGTGGGAGATCTGCTTTTCCCATCCCACCAGCACTGATCCTGAGAGCTGTGCTCCTCAGCACCCTGCATCTTCCCTGCACCGTGGCCCTGCTCTGGTGGTCAGCTGAATATGCAAACTTGCATAAAGGCTACCAAGGGCACGTATTTTGAGAAGCACATTAGTCTGCATTGTCTTTTCTGACACAGTAGTGATGGATGGATGAGATGAAAGGAGTTACCAGTCTCTGCTTCTCTTTAGGTCTCAAGAATTTTCTTTCTGAGTACAACAAATCCTGAGTTCCCAGGATAAACAGAAATTTGGCTGAGTACCAGCCAAATAAAAACTCCCTTAACACCTTAGGATTGTGAGCTGTCTGAACAAACATCCTGGGGGGAGTTTTCTGAAGTTTTCTGCTTTTGCTTGACCTTGTGTCATGGGAACTGAAGGAGGTTTGATATTGATTTTGGGGGAGTTGAGTTGCTGACTTCTCTGTATACCATAGTATAGGTTTATAAATACAACATCCTGAGCTGACGGGTGAAGCTGAGGTGTGACCTCTGAGAAATAGAGCACAAGGAAGTGACTTTCCTTGGTTAAGAAGAGATTGAGGTGAAAGAGAAAAAAGTTCCATTTTTCCAGGTAAAATTTACATATCAGCATCAACCTTCTGTGCATGTTCTGCAAAGCACTGGTTGAGAAATGAGGGTGTAAAAGCAGATAGAGTGTACAGAGGACATCCTGAAGTCCATTGGACGTGGTGGACAGATCCCAGGTGGTGGACAGTCTAGCCACAAAGGTACCAGAGCAGCATCACTGGCCTGCTCATGAGGGGCATCTGCCCAGACCTACTCAGGTGCACAGCTAAGGTTTAGATTAAAGAATCAAACATGTTTAGAAAACATTTATTTCCTGTGTTATATGGCACCATATAACCACTCAGAGAGGTCTTCTGTAAGCCAGCTGCCTCCTGGCTCTTATGGTAGACTTACGATAATGTCTTGAAATTTTCTACAAACACGGCTAATCTGTGCGATTTCCTTTGTGTACAGCACAGTGTGCTCTTCTTTGTTGTTTCAATCAACATGTATGCAGCTCTCACTGTCAGGAGAACTCATGACTACTGAAGAACAGGCTGGATTTAGGAACAGAACGATGGAGTTTACATTTGAGGGCTTCCCCAGCACTGAACAGGACGTAAGAAGTTCTTGGTTTAAGCATTTAGAGGGTCCTGAAAGCCTGAAGGAATCAAAGGTACTGTGAATTTTATCCACAGTTGAATTTTATCCTCCTACCATGAATTTTAGCCTTTGTGAAAACCAACACATACTCCAGCTGCTACTTCAAATAAAAAAGCCCAGAACTGGAGTATCTGGTTAATATGTGGTGGTGCTTCATTCTGAAATTCCTCCTCCGAACCCCACATTCAACTTTAAAACCAATATTCCTTTTAAAGACCAGATTTCAACAACACATTTATGCATGTTCTTAACTTGACATATTTGATCATTGCTGAACTGAAAACTAGATTGTATTCACTACAGCATGGGTTCCATTTATTTGATCTCCACAATATATTGAACAACCCCATTATTCATATAATGTATAGTATGTATAATAATAATGTAAAATGTATACTAAAGTCCCATCTGGTACTACAGTTAGTGTTACATAGTATAATTTTACAAATTATATTTTCTGTATTACATATTATGTACTGTATATTATGCATTAATTAGTGCTGTTATAGTAATAATTTTACAGGATAATATTGGTTGTTTATAAATTACATGTAATATTTGTAGCTAATCTATGTCTATACTTATTAACTTATTAATATTTATTTTACTTTGAATATATAATGTATAATATTACATACCGTAGTCTATAGCATTTAGCATACAACATGTAGCATATAGTAGAGTATACAGTATGTGGGTTGTTAGAATATTTTTGTTGAGTTACCATATCTGGAGGTATTCAAAAGACGAGTTGACACAGTACTTAGTGCCATGGTCTAGTGTTGTTTTTTTTTTAATCAGAGTTAGGTTGATGGTTGGACTAGATGATGTTAAAGGTCCCTTCCAATCTAGACTGTTCTATGGTTCTGTGATTCTATGTGTTATAGACGTGAATATAACAGTGCAGCATAACTTGTGTTATCTGTATTTTGCTCTACATTTGACATTGTGAACACTGGCACTTCAGATTAGTTTTCCAACTGCTCTCTAGTCAAATGCATAGAAAGATGTCACTAAAAGCGCTTTTCACATATTTAGAACACTGAGTCAGTAGTCTCCTCTCTCAGGAAGAGGGTGTAAGATAGTAATAAGGGAATAAACAGGTGAATGGTGCTATGGTGAATAGGTCTGGTGGGCTTTAGTTACTGTACAGTTAATCAATTTCCTGACCTTTTTTTTTTTTTTTTTTTTAAATCTCCATATGAGCATCCTGGGTCTCTCATCCTCATCCAGGAAATTTAAAATAATGTACACAAGTTACATGTGAATTATATGCATAGCAATTTCTTTTGTTATCTAGAGCTTGATTTCTCAGGAGTCAAAATTAGATTTCTGAAGTCAAAACTGCACTTGAAGTCAAACTATGGGCCTTTTAATCTCATTCCTTACAAAACGTATTTACATAACATTTATATTACATAGTCCATTTCTATTCTATGTGCTCTGTTTTGTGTACATTTCCATATAAGAAAACCAGATAACATCCTTGCTCTTGAATTGTAAGTTTGATCCTTGTTCTCAGAAACAAGCATGAACTATGTAACTGAACGATTTGAAGCACGTTGGGTAAATGGAATATAATCTTGTATAAATATTTAAAATGTTTTCTGTATTTATAAGGACTATTCCCTTGAGGGAACACAGCCTCTCAGGGTAGGAGTTAATTCAAAGCTAAAGCAGAGCAGCTGACTTTTCATATTCCCCCACACTGCTGAAATGTTGATTGATTCAGGAGCTAGTCTAGAAAGTGATGGTGTTAACGTTTTAAAAAAAAAAAATTACTTAACCTCAGTAAAATACACAGAAAAGGGAACCCCACAGTAAGGTCTAGTCCCAACAGAGATGTCACACGGAAGATGAGTGATTACGGATGAGGAAAGCGTGCTTGATGGTTTTATGATAGAATTTTGCTGTTTATCCTTGTTCTGCGCGAGCTGGAGGTTGCCAGCCAGGAAGGAAGACTATTGAGACCTCCTGCGAAAAAGGAAGCCTGTGGTCCATGAGTTAAAGCCTGCCTTGAAGTCACCTGCCTGGGGACAGTGATGCACTCCAAGAGGGACACACTTCATGCTGCCACCTGAAAAAGCTAAGAGATGAGTGATTTAACTAACAAGAACTGCAATTAAATGGAATCTTTGCCATCCATAACTTGGCCAATATTGAGTTTCAAGCACAGACTAGGCAAGGTAATATGCGCATTTGCTGTGTTAGACTACGGCAGTGCCCCAGACCTTTCTGAAGTGACACTGCAGCAGATCAGAAATGTAATTATCTGGAGGATAATACACTCTCGATCTTTCTGGGCCTTACTTTCACTGTTAAAAAAAATTAATGATAACAAAAAGAAATGTCTCAGAGTGCTGAAGAGATATGCCATTTTTTTCATCAAAAAAAGACTTTTATGAAAAATACTGTTTTCATACTAAACAACAGATCTAAAAAAATTAAATAAAGCAGCATTTATAATGTTCTCCTGAAAGAAAGGGCCAACATTCTGTTGCCGTAATTGTTAACCAAAAAATATCTGTAAAAATTGGAAATAATCAGAATGGTCTATCATTTTTATACTGAATCATATTTAACAATTTACGTTTTATGGGAAGTGTCAATATGTTTTTTAATATTGTTTTCTAACAAGAAGAATGGAAATATAATTTTTTTTTCCAGATAGAACAGCAAGTACAACCCTTCCCTTCTGCAGATCCTGCTGTGGGTATTAGTATTTCTAGGGTTCAGCTCCTTGATGCTTTGGTTCCTTGGGTAAAAAATTACACAATTATCACCATTATCATAAGTAAACTGTATAATCTTCTAATTCTCCAACTTATTTTTGCAGTGTTCTAGGATTATGCTTAAAAGTATCATTGCTTCTTAAAATGATGTGAAAATACTATTTATTAGAAAATTCTCAGAAGAAATGCTGCTTAAAATTTTTCATGTTTTACTGGTTTTGCAGTGATGCAAAGTTTTATTTTAATCACTTAAGTTTTGAACACGGGGCTGGATGCTCTTCTGGTAAAATGCTCTACTTTTCGTTGAATTGCTGCTTGAAGGACTTACCTGAGATGGGAACATCACTATGCTGGGAACCGTGAAAACAGTTTGGGCTGAGTCCTGGCTCACTAAAGGCAGCGACAGAAATCCCATTTGGTGGAGCCAAGAGTCAGATTTCACCCACAGTGAGAGACGGTCCTTGTCTAGAAACTCTAGACCTCACCACTCTTGTGCCTTGGCAAGTGGCAAAAGAAACCTCTCTAGCCACCCGTACACAGGGTAAATGCTCCAAGAGCTTCCTATCAATAGGACTCAAACACAAACAAACAAAACCCAAGGATGTGGTCCATTCAACAGCCCAAGTCCTTTTGTCTCTTTTCTGGAACTCTTCACAGGCCCCTTGATTTCTAATTGAAATCTGTAAAATGCCGAATTCATTATTGTCTCTCCATTGTGCTTCTAGGCAGAGGCAAAGGCTGTTATATGTCACTGCTTGGTATTGGCAGCATACAGTTAGACAGATAGACGCAGACTTCATTTAGTGTTGGAGAACTATTCTTCCTGGAGTTTATTGTTTGTTTGGTTGTGGTTTCTGCTTTTTTTGGGGTGGTTTTCTTTTTTTTTTTTTTTTTTTGGTTTTGTTTTTTTTTTTTTTTTTTTTTTTTTTTTTTTTTTTCTCGTCTAGAACTCCCTGCATCTTTTAGCTCCTATTTTGGAAATACCTTCATGGTAGGAGACTCCAAATTTCATAGTTTCTACAATGTTCTCGGGTTGTAAGGTTTTCAGTATGTCTTATATTTTAAGCTTAGATGATTCCAAGGATGAGAAAAGTCACAGGTGGACATGTCTTGCATCACCTTCACATCCTTAGTTATGCTGGGGATACATGGCTTCCAGAAGAGGAGGTAAAAAGACTTCATGACTTGGTAAAAGAAACAGAATATTTGTCTATTTGCCCTTCACAGTGCCTCTTGCTTTCCCTGAACAGACACATTTCAGAGACAGCAGACTGAATCTACTGCAATTATGGGTATGGGATGGCAGTTTTCATCTCAATGAAGTTGTTTAGATGTGAGAAGCAAGTAAATGATGTTACTAATCTAGCCTGTCCCTCTGTTATTCTGGCAAGCTCTTTTGCTGACTGAGATTAATTTAAGTCTGCAGTAGGTTTGTATGAAGAAGTAGTATTGACAGTTCCAATCAGAAAAAAAGGGCCAAGCTTTTGAGTATGCAAGTTAACTGGTTATCTTAGATATTTTAGGAAATCATTCTGCTTTTCCTTACAAATATTGTCTTATTTATAACCTGAGAACATCACACCTGCCAGTTAAAGCATCTTTGTTCTATCTGTCCCTGTATTTACTCTTTCTTGTGAATTTCTACAAGAGGCAATGAAGAACTGGTAAGATCAACATTTCATGGGTTTTGATCCATGTTCTGTTTCAGAAGGGTAAACAGGTAAGATTCTCATCTACCTCCATTTCAGGGTACCAACAGCAACCCAGTTGCTCTTTTGACTGATATATTTTGGTTGATCTATAATGCGTCCCATTTGTGGGATTGTGAAGTTTTAGAATAATGGATTATTGAAAGTCTTATAACTGTTTTTTATCACATCTTATTCTGTCACCAGATTTCATATTTCATTAAGCTTCTCCAGATTCCAGTTCCATCATTGTTCCCAGAGTTCAGGGGAAGAAAGCCAGACAAGACTGAGAAACATGAAAGGAAAACATGAACAAAATAACCATCTTAAGCCAAGTGTTGGTGGGAGGTGCTAGGCATAATAGGGTAATCCCATGTTCCTGCAATAAAACAATCACATGATAGAGGATAATGAAGGAGTCACAAATAATGGTGGGAAAATCTTCTATAAAGAACTTCAAGAACAAATATAATTACCAAAGGCATTATTAAGTGTGTGGAAAAGCACTTTGTCCAGCCTTTCCTATGATTTAGAATGTTTGCCAACGGTGCACACACAATTCACCAAGCCAATAAAAAGCAAAGACTACAAAAATGTTAGCAGAGGGAGGGAGGAGCCTGTGTGTTGTACCTCAAGGGGCGTTTTGGTAGTGCTGGATCATCTTCTTAATTCACCCAAGTGTGATTCATACTTGTGCCTGGAGCAAAGTTTGGTGTAACCTTGCCAGCCTGTACTGCAAGCACCATGATATACTTTTTTCTGTGTCTTAAAGCTACCTGTCTTACCTTTCTACGGTGCCATGGCCCCAGCTGATGTGTCCTTCCTGCTGCCAGCATCATAACCCATGAAGGGTCCTCACAAGATAAAGTTCAGTGCTTTCTTTCGTCACTTCTGCACCAAGTCTCTTTATGGATGCTGGAGCCAAGTGTTCCTCAACTCTACTAGCTGGCCTAAGAAAGAACGGAGAGGTTGAAGTTACCACCCCAATGAAGGAACCAGTTTGGAAAACAAACAGGAGAGTAGGCAGCCAAGTTAAGCACCTCACACTTGCATGGTGACTGTTTTGGCATGCCACCAAAGTCTGTGAAGAAAAGAAAGGGACAGAGGAATTTTCTTTTGGCTGAATGATGATCTGTCATGAATATCATGTATGAAAACTATCTATCTGTTACTGTCGAGGGAGTCTTTTACAGATACAAGAGAGAAAGTCTATTCAGACTAGTCTTCAGACTACAAAACCTCCATCCATCTACAAGAACAGTGCCGCAAGTCTTCAACAGGAAATCTGCCTGACAAAGTCACAGGACTGTTCACGTGGGGCCAAGGGCTGGTTTGCAAATCCCCAAAGCGTTCCATCATGTTAAGACCTGTGTTGATATGATAAGGGCTATGTTAGTTTTCACTAGCTGGAAACTGTATTTTTATTTATGTCATAGTGTCACAATGATATATGTCTATATTTGTAAGCCTAAATATATATATATAGGAGGACATATTATTTTTATTTTTAACTGTAGCAGTCTAAAATATTCCCTGTCATAACTAGAGAGAAGTTAGCAAAAGAGGAAGTGAAGTCACAAGAAAGTTTTAAGTCAAATGAAATAGGATCTGAGAAAGATCTCATTGAAGAAATAGGCACTAATTAGGCAGCAAAATATTGTCCCTAGTCCCCATGACTAGAAATCTGGCATGCTTTATCATGTATAGTTCTCCCATTTCTTTTAAAGCTGGTGTCAGTTTCTGATTTAAATATGTACGTTGTATTTAATACAATGAATAAGGTCAGTATTTTCACGGGTAAATTGTCCCCTGTAGCCTGGGGGCTATTTCTGTGCTAAACTTCATATCCTTTTACAGTCCTATCATAGGACTGACTATACAGGAAGCTCATTGTTTGTGAGTTACAAAAAGAAGCCCAATAGCTCATGAAACAAAACAGTTTTTAGCTCTGTTGCACATCCTTCAGCAGAAGCGTGTTCTCAGAACGGTGATTTATCACTGCAAAATGGTGAGTGGGCCTAGGGACTGACAGTAGTGTCCCCTAAAAACAGCTAGTTTCAAAAGTCTCTGCTTACTTTTGGCTGAGAGCTCCAGCCTATGTTCAAAAAGCCCCTCGTGGTTCTTGCAGAGACCCTGCCCGCTAGACTGCAAATCCAGACAGCTGCCAGTATTTGTCTCACTGAGTCCATTATTTTATCTTAGCGTGCAATCAGACAAAGTGAGAGAAAAACACACACACACACAACTTTATGAGCACTGAGCCCACATGAGGCACATTTGATATTTTGGCAGTAAGCTTTCAATTTTCCAGCTGTGCCAAGTCAAGAAACATGCTAGGAAAAGAAACTAGTGCATAATTAAGTCTTCCTTTTTTTTTTTTTCCCCTTCTTCTTTTTCCTTGGAGATTTCTCAGTTAACTTTAATTATTCTCTTTTTCTCTCTTTCTCTCTTGGCTTAGGAAGTCGCTTTGTTTTCATTTTTTTTTCAACTGAGCTTTCTTGCCAAACAGGTTTGTTTAAGTTCTCACCATTCTACTGATTACTAACAAAACAGTTCAGCTTTCAAATACCAAGCAAGAAGAAGAGTTATATAGTGGGGAAAAGGAAACGGGGATGCAGCACTAATATTTATTTTATTGCTATTGATGTTACGTTGTCAGTGCTGCTAAATGGTTCCTGCTGTTGGTATTGCCATTTCAGCCATGGTTCCTCCCCTTTTCTCCCTGCTTGTGGCTATCATCTGTGTCGTTCTCTACATTCGTTGTATGAGATGATCCTGCTGTTATCTTCCCACTCATCTTCTTTAGAACACAATCGCTGTGGCTCCTTGCACAAGTGAGTGGAGTTACAGTAGGAAAAGGACAAAGATGTTAATAACAAAAGTTCTCATACTGTGGCTTGCCTTAATCACGATGTGTTTTCCTGCAAGCAGTAGGCACCAGGAAGCTGAATCTGGAGCAAGGAATTATGAAATGTAATGACCAGTAAAGAAACTTCTGACGCAAGATTGTAAAACCCTCAGTGAAAAATCCAACATAAATGTGATCCTTAAAATTCTAGAGCAGAATATCTATATATATCTATCTATATCTATATCTATCTATCTATCTATCTATCTATATATATTATTCTCCTTTCCTCTCTGTTGTGTTGGGGAATTTTTGATTTTTGCTCACTTAAAGGATAATACCAGTTTTCACTACCTGAGAGTTGGGACTGCTCAGTCTAAATGTAGGTCCTTACTGTGAAAAGCTATGATGGTGAGAGCCAGGTCTTGGTGTTGATAACACACTGCAGCTACTGGTGGGAGTAAATAATGTGTTTTGCCTCTTCACTTTCCTCCTACAGAAGCACCAGGCTCTAGTTCCAATAATGTGAATGGTGTGAATTGGTCACCATATTTAATCTTAGTTTAGGGATGTAACAGGGAATTCATAGTCCTTGAACTCATACGAGAAGAATCATGTAGTCATACATGTGCCAAAAATTGTTTTTCAGGGGGTGGATTTACAGGAAAATCCACTGAATAGTTTTAGGTGAAGGAAGGGATGAATTTTTAAATTTTAAAATATGTTAAAAGTTTTGGTTTTTTTTCAACTATCAAATATTTTTTTCTTTAAAAAAAAACTTTGCATTTTGCTTTCCTTTTTTATGTTGAGTAAGTTCAGAAAATGAAAAGAATTTGTGAGTTAAATGAAAGAGGAATCTTCTCTCAAAATGCAATATTTTCAGAGTTCTCTTTAAAAAACCACAAAGTTTAAAGGTATGCCTCTTCCACCTGAGCATTTTTTCTCCCTCATTTAAAAAATTTGTTTATCTAAAGACAAGAACTGTCTTTCCCCCCAGGCCTCATTAGTATCTCCTATGCTGTCATTCACACTAAAACCTGTCAATCCTATGTCTTCCTGAACATAGAGGCAAAAGGTTAAAAAGAGAAACTATGCAAAAAACCCCAACCAACTGCAGTGTTGGATTAGATGATCTAGTGTTTAGAAAAAATGTAAGAGAAAAAATATTTTTTACCATATACTAAATGGATCAAGAAGTGTCCCTGCTTTACCACATTTAGCTGTACGTATTCAGCCAAAAGCTCCATTAATGTCCTTTGACTCTTGTCTGCATATTCAGATAAGATTTTTCTTGGGATCTCAAGAAGAAAGACTTGTTGAACACTGAGATTTTATTTTTACAGTAACATTTAAATAGAGATTGAGATTTGCAGAAATGCCTAGGAGACCCAAATACTTCTTTTCCAGAAAAATGGACATTTTGCCAGACAAAATGTTTTCAATCCATTTGAAAAAGAACTTATTACATATACCCAGTGTTAGGCAAGAGTCTGGTGTTGGTGATATTTTTTCTTTATTTGTTTTATATGTTTTCTACAAGAAACAGGAATCTGAAGCTTGCACCACAAACTGGAAAGACAGCTCAAGTCAATTCAGACAATGAACAACAGGGAGGAGGAATGTATCCACGAAATTAGTCAGGAGGGGCATTTTTGCCCACCAGAGGAGAATTCCTCTTCGCCAGCTGTGATACCATTTAACAATGACAGCTCTCTGGTTTGTAAGTGCAGCATGTGTTTTCAATGCCTTATTCACAACTGGTTTCTGAAATAATGATTTAGGGTCACATCCTGATCGCTCGGTCTGCTTGTAGTTGCTGTGCCTGTGACAAGGCAACTGCCAGGAGGAAGATGAACAGGTTGGTGGACGCCAAGGGAAAGTCTGAAGTGTTTCAGACCTTGGGACCATCCTTAACTAGTAAGAGTTAGGGATAAACCTTCTCCCTGGGTGGCCTGGGTCATACCATGACTGTCTTTGAAGTGCACCGTGCTGGCCACAGTTGATGACAAGGTATTAGATGAGACAGCGGTTACTGTGTTCGTAAATTGTCCCTAGTATTTTGCTCTGAGGGCAATACCTTGTTAACCACTTTTTACTGGAACTGCTTTGGGAAGGGAAGGGTTTGGAGACATTCCCATGAACTCTGTTACACCTTCTTCCCCCAGCCCCCCTGAAATCCAAGTCCTGAAGCAGCTAGCATGTGTCTGATGAAAAGTCACTAATGTATACGCTCATCTAAGTGAGATGTAGCTGGATATTTACATGGCTTAAGGAATGCTTGGTCTTTCTCAGGGCCAAGAAAAATAAAGTCACCAGCCATCCCCCATAATGAAAAATGAGGTGCTGCTCCCAGCCATCTGCAGCAAGCCTTGCAGCATTGCTTGATTGTTTGTTTGTTTTATTTATTTTTTATAATGTTCTAAAACTTGGTTCAGATTATTTTGTTTCCAAAGCCTTTGCCCCTAAAGAGGCAAATAACCTTTTTTCTTTAAAAAAAAAACAACCAAAAAAACCCCTCACACACACAAAAAAGTACACAAGGGACATCTGTGCATGATTTTTGAAAGAGCACGATACAGGAGAAAGCAGGTTAGTTTGGGACAGGCTGGAACTACATGCTGACAGCAGGAGATGCAAAGAGGGCTATTGTCTTTGTTAAAAATAAATAAATGAAAGCTGGAAGAGATTCTTTCATTAAATTGGAAACAGCATTATCCAAGGAGTTTGCAGTATCAATTAAATCACGTGCTTTAAACTACAATTTTTGCCATGATAGCATTTCTTTTTAGGACTCAGGACAGAGACAACAGCAAAGGTCTGATACTCGTCTGAGCACAAGGAGCTGAGGATATTTTTGAGCAAAGGATTAGCTTTTATGAAGGCCTAGGACAAAGGTTTAGGGGGCAGGGAACTTGTTTTGTCAGTGAAAGAGAAAATACTTGCAGGGGTCTGCAAGCAGCACCAATGCTGTGGGCTGCGTTTGTAGAAAGGTAGATGTTTCTATATGAGATAAGGCCATTGCTCTTACCCTGTAGTAACTCCTCTCTGGTATTGGCAGGACCAGATGATTCATGAGTAGATGCAAAAATCCCTGTTGCAAATAATAATGAAAAATCACTGATTTGAGAGATTCTTATTTTTTTCTTATTTTTTTTTAATAGGGTGTATATTATTTTCACGGAATCACAGAATTTTCATGGTTGGAAAATGAGATCATCAAAAAGAACCCCCAAAACATGCCCCAAACTCCCACAATCCCACAAAAAACCAAGCCCCACAAAATGAATCACCCAAGTCAACAATCTTGTTTTCTTATTTAACATCTTGTGTATCTAGATTTAAATGCATTCCTGAAAAAGTCCAAAAAATGCAGACTTAATTCCTTAGTTCTTCCATAATAAAATGTACTGAACAGTATCTTATAGCAGGATTTTAATTGTAGTGTTTCCCTTTAAAAGTACTCCATAACTTGCTATAACATAGTAATATTCCCCCAAAATTAATTGACACAAGTGTGAAAATATATAAAATTAGGCTCTTCTGTTTGCAAAATAAAGCTTTCTGTCAATGGTGTCCTAGGTGGGTGTCAGCTATAGGTATAAGATAGTATTTTTGGTACAGTATGAGCAGACCGACTGCATATTTAGAAAGTACATTCTGTCATATATTGGATTGATTGCACTGTTTTAGGAAATTGCTGTAGAAAGTGACCATAGCAGGTTGACAGAATTAGAATGAATGAGCCCTATCCCCTCTGCTTACCCAGGGGTCTTCCATATGGGGAGTGGATGAAAAAAGGCAGTAAGAAGGATGTGAAGTTTGCAAATTACATTAACATTTTCATGTTATTTCCTTTCTCACGTCTGTTCAATAATATTTAATCACTTTTCTTCTTACTGAATTTCTCGCAAAACCAGAAATTATGAAGTAGAGGAAAGCTGGAGATATCATTTCTTAATATTCAGACATACCCTAAAGTCCTATTTAGCAAAACATTAAATTAAGGGGAATAATGAGTCCTACTCTGGGAAATTATCTTAAATTTCTGATGGGCTTGTTCAGAGACACAAAAACAGACTGATTGCTTTAAGAGTTTAAAGAAAATGTTTTAAAAGTTTAACAGTTAGGAAGTGGTAAATTCTGCTGTTCTCTAGTCTTAATTACTTATTTTAGCCTGATGGCATCTTTGTGGGAGTCATATACACACTTGTATGAATTCTTATTGGTTTGTCTGATGTCCTGGCATTGGAGGAGTTAGCAAACAACCCCAGAGCTGTTTGGGGTGGTTAGCAAAGCGCTGAGACCTCATTAGCACAGCCTGGCTGCTAATGTATCTGTCCACAATGCCCTGTCTCATAATTGCACTGGCAACTCAGGGAGCTGCCAGCCACATTTCATCAGAGGATTTCATCAAACTGTTTTCATATGGTGATCTCCTCTGGGAATCTATGCTCTTGAGTGTAAACATACAGGCAATGTAGGTGCTGCATCTCATGCTTTTGCCGCAAGCTTTATCTGCGAGCAGCAGTGAAGGGGGAAAAAGGGCCCAGATGGACATTTTTTTGCATGCAATATGGTATTTTCTCCCTCCTTACCTGCTTCTTTCCGGCTGAGTATGGTTTTTCCAATGGTGTATGGGTGGAAATACCACCTGTTGTAGGTATGAACTCATTGGTATCTTCAAATCCTGGCTCCTGTCTCTGCCCCAGCAGCTTTGCCTTGTCCCATACCTCTTTTCAGAGACAGGTTCTGCCACAGCACCCGCCAGTTTGCAAATAAAATGAGGCATTTTCTTTTTCTGTAGCTCTCCTGTAACTTTTTCACCCAGAAATTTCCCAGGCCTGCCTCTTCCCTAAATGTGCCTTTCATAAAAACCTCTGCTTGTATGAAATGAGATAAATCCCCATTTGTGTGAAACAAGAACAATAAACGGATGTCACGTTGTGTGTAATACTTAAGTCTTTAATTGCATCCCCCCTCTTAAAAGTGAGGGGAGGTGATTGTGATAACAGGCTGTTTATCTTACATTTGTCGGCAATTAGCCTGAGAAGGTGCTTGTCCTGACAATTTTCTGATCAGGAGCCAGGATGCAAGGGAAACTCTTTTGTTGCAATGCGTTTTCTTACCACTATTAATCTGCTCCCTTTGATTGATTATTTCACATATGGATTGCTACCAAAGCAGGATTATCTACAGTACTGATAGTGAAAAGTAGAGGGGATCTGGTTTATTTCTTGCTTGATTTACAGACGAGAAACGCTTAGAGGGAAGAAGGAGTATATGGATGACTTTCTTTGGGAGTGTTCAGCTTCAAGTACAACTGATCTTTCTCTGATTAATATGTCTGAGGAAGGGGTATCCAGCATCCAGGGGTATCGTTGCTTAAGGCACAGGCAACCACAGGAGAGAGAGCTCCTGCAAAAGGCATTGCGTCAGCTTTACTTAAATTCCTTAAGTGTCCTTTTAACTTGGCTGGACAGGGAGTTGACAGATTCTAGAGGGCTTTCAAAAGCAAGGAAAAGCTGGAAAGACACAGGTGATATTTTGAACATGAAATATATTGAGGTGCCTCACAATATGAAGTCATAAGGGCATGGTGTTAGGTTTTATTTTTCTCCCCTAAGTTTTAGACTGAAAGGACCTTACTGATGGGTATTGCACCTGGTGTTTTCCACTTATTCTAACAGTTCCTTGTCTAACATGGTTGAAAATATTTACAAGTCTTAGGACATCATGTCTTAAGTCCACCAATGATGTACTCCAGGTGATGTCAGCATAAATTTGGCTTGACCGGGGAGAGGAAAAAAAGAATGTGAAATTGTGTTGTCCTTAACCTTTAAATGAAGCAAGATAAAGCTGCCAAAAGTTCATACTGCTTTAATTTTTTCCAAAGACAACTCTGAGAAGTATCTCACTGGTTCCCAAGGTTCAAGTTAACTGTTTTCAAGAAAATGAAGAGTAATCTTGATTAATGTTAGTGAAAACATTTACGATGAGCAAACGCACTAAAAAAATGCTGAATCTTTATCTCTGGTTCCATATGGTAACAGATGAATAGTGAATATTTTTTATAGAATTTTCTTAAGGCCAGAGAAAGCATATAACAATTTTTCTGGAATTTCTTGCTACATGTTTGTCAGCTGTTTTCTAAAACAGTTTATTTTAAAAGAGCAGCGCTGGGTTAAATTGTTCAACTTTAGAAGCTGGGCTTGCAAAATGCTGAGGATGACCCATTTGACAATGTAGGTACAGATCACAACCGTTCAAGTTCAGCATTTGGTTTGTGAATTTTTTCTATTGATGTTTTATGTTCACATGCACCAGACTCTCAAATTACAGTTCTCACCCTGAGATGTTTTTTCTGGGTCACAGTTGAGTGAGAAGACCAGGCATATACAAAAGGTGTGTAAGGTATACACCTTAGTCCAGTTTTCAAATCTGTGTGGACGGATCAGCTGATAAAAACTTCCTACTTAACTTACTGTTTATGCAGGGGAAAGTGTTTTATTTGGTAGATTTTTTTTACCAACATTGAGAAGCATAGCAGAGGTGAGCAAACCAATTTTTCTTCTCAGGGACCTGCACTTACGCCAGAAATTTGCAGGATAACAACACTGCAACCCTCAGAAATTGATGCTCACTTGAATAAATCCATGACTGAACTAAACAGGTTTTCAACTAATTTCCAAGTAAATTAGTTGGTTTTGTTAATGTGATTACATACTCCTGAAATTCTTATTTTCAGCTTGATTCTCTTTGCAGTGACTGATGCAGGACCTTTGTTTTGTTAGAGCTGAGGTCTATTAGCTTTAGGCCATTTTTGTATTCCCTTGTCCCAGTAAAACTACTAGAAGCAATCTGTGGGTAAAAAGGTTTCTCCAGAAGAAAAAAACCCAACCAAACAAAAAGAAGTTAATTGAATATGTACTATTCTGCATGAAACTGGTAACTGGGCAGATGGATTTGAGATTAAGTTAGGGAACAAAAAGATGCTTATGTAAGGGGATAAGTAAACATAATGGGATAGAATTAAGAAATGGAGGTTTTGGAATGTGTATCAAGAAAAAAGCTTCCTGACGAGTAAGATAGTCTGAAAATAATCATTCACAGGAAGCATTGCTCAAGACAATTTAACTTGATGGGGCAGAAAAGCCAAGAAATGACTGAGTGAATCCAACAGAGCTTTTCTGTCTCCTTACATACACCGTTGAAGAGTGAGAAAAGGGAAATGAGAGGAGAACATTTTTGAATGGAGACACTGAAACCAGTACTCAGGCTCCCAGTGAAGCCAAGATGTAGCTTCAAAAAAGGATTTGCGTGCACGTGTATAGACTCTGTCATCCAATGCAGGTGTGAAATCCTGAGTTTCATGTCCTGGCTCCTACTGCAGGGACTGCGTTTTTCAACAGCACCCTGCTGGATAGACTTTCTCTAAGGATGGAGGCTCACACAGCAGATCCTCCAGAAACGTGGTGGCTGACAGGAGGCTTTTTGGATCTTTTCACAGAATCACAGAAAGATATGGAGTCAGCAAGGATTTCTGGAAATCATCTAGTCCAACCTCCCTGCCAAAGCAGGTCCACCTAGAGCAGGTTGTACAGGAACTTGACCAGGTGGGTTTTGAATGTCTCCAGAGATGGAGACACCACCACCTCTCTGGGCAGCCTGTCCCAGTGCTCTGCCACCCGCAAAGTGAAGTTCTTCCTCATGTTTAGATGAAACTTCTTACGTACAANACATTGCTGGTTCATGGTCATCCTGTTGTCCACTAAGACTTGCAGGTCTTTGTCCTCAGAGCTGCTCTCCAGCAGGTCAGCCCCCACTCAACCTGTGTTGGTGCAGGGGGTTATTTGTCCCCAAGTGCATGACACAACACTCGCCCTTGTTGACCTCCATCAGGTTCCTCTCTGCCCAGCTCTCCAGCCTGTCCAGATCTCACTGGATGGCAGCACAGCCTTCTGGCATGTCAGCCACCCCTCCTAGTCAAACTTGCTGAGGGTACGTTCTATTCCTTCATCCAGGTCATTGATGAAAATATCACACCAGTCTAGTTTCAGAGGTGATGGTACAGGATGCTCTCACCTCTAGACAGCTTAATTACTGGGGCACTCCCCCAGCTGGAGTGTCTGGGCAATTTCCAGGGCAACAAACAGCTGAATCCAGACCCTTCAGTTCCACATGGGTAACTACTCTATGATTTAGACTTGTGCCTTCCAAAAAGTGACTTAAGCATCATTTGTGCTTATTACCAACAACAGGGATTTGTTCCTGGCTGCATTAGATGCCCATGGTTTTGTAAGGGACCAAACAGAGAAGACTATGAGAACTGTGGCCTCATCAGATTGCAGAGGGGATGAGCGGAGGTAATGGGAAGTCAAGTTGCAGCTGAGTGTTTACATGGAAATAGGACTCTTGGTGCAGACAACGCCTCAGGCTAAGGCTGGAAGCACACAGTGATGTTAGTTGCTGCCAGGGCTAAATGACAGCCAAGTGTGAGAGGGTTTTTTTTGGCTGGGTAGTCTTAGATCCTCTAGCTAAGAGCTAAGTTATGCTAGGGAGCATTATCGTTTCTCCCCATAAGAGACATGGGAAATGAGAAAGACCTTTCTCAGTTCAAAGGCGCTCCAGAGTTGTCCGCACTGAACAAAACTGCAGTTTTGCTTTTCAAATGTAGTTTATCTTAAAGTTTGATTGACTGTGTGAAATGACCCATGTAATGCCTGCTAAACTTTTTTTCGTCAGACCAGAAGGGAAGAGAAGCATCTGTTGTCTTACATGTATTAATGTGGAAGTATCTGTATTTCCTGACAGACACATCTGTACTGATGCAGGCATTTGATCAGTTGAGGAGTCCCTGTGGACATTAGACAGTGAATCTGATGGGATTCAACCACGTTACAGCTTTCTTCCTTCATGGATTTGAAACAATTTACAAAAGCAAACAAAATAACCCCTGCCATAAACAAATCCATTCCCATCTCTTCTCTAGTATCCCTGATTAGGCTTTTTTGTGGGTCACTTTGCGCTTCCCCACAAAGCCTGCTAAGATTTTTTTTTTCTCCCCCTCGTGTTTAAAACAAATGGGAGTTGTGTAGATACAACCACACACAATGTGTTGGAAAGCTACATGCCTAACTCTTTTGAGCTGAATTACAATGGGTTTGTTAGAACAAAGAAGTAGAGACACAGCTAAAGCCTGAGACTGGAGACCACTGAGACTTTTATAGTTGCACCATGCCCAGTTTTTCTGTGCACAGCATTGCCAGGGCTCAGGATAAACCATACATGGAAATGCAAGGTGTGTTCTGTTAGGTCCTTTATTCCTCAGTTACTGAAAAGGTGAGGATAGACGTAGGACTTCTCGTTAATTAGAAAACAACAAAACCCCACCAAATTTAAAACGTAACATTTCCAGTGAGAAAGCTGGGGGGATCTTCTGAGACTGGAGCTTTGTGATTATTTCTCCTTCTCTGCACATTCTTCAAGAAAAAAGTAATTTCTTCTTATCAATTAGCATTCATTGAAAAAGTTGTGAAAAGTGGGGTTTTTTTCCACAAATTTTTGAGAGAATTGTTAGCATTTTATTATAGGGCATGTTCAGCACAAATTTCAGTGTCAGTAATAGAAAGGGACATATTTATTTCCACATGTTGACATTTTTGGTGCATATGTGTAATTCCAATTTTGATTAGTTGGCTCTCTATCTGAATTGGGGGTTGGGGGGAGGAATAATTCAAAATTATTCTGTTCCTTTCATTTGAGTTGTTCAAAACCAAATTGTACTCATTTTTGTTGGCATAATTGCTCATCCTTTAGGGGCCACCCAGCTTATGTGCTCATTGCATAAAGACCTGCAGGAAATGTTACTGTCTACTCAGAAAGAAAGAAAGACCATAAAGTTCCTTTCTCCATCCTAAAATAATTTCAAAAGCACCTGTGGGGGAGGAAGGGTAGGATAGAACAGGAACAGAGCAATGCATATTCACTTTCATGTTTATATTAAGAACAAAAGATAAGGGTGGAAACCTGCAGCTACTGGGAAAACAGCTGTACAGGGATTACTCACCCTTGGTCATCTGCGTGTGCCGTCATCACCTCTCCATCAAAGGTTAGCAATGAAATGGTGCATCACATCTGGAAGGGCCAATGGCATGATTGTTCCTGAAATCACATTAGAAAAACTAGCCTGATTGGGTTAAGTAGTGTAAATATATCTTGGTAACCTGGATATTGTTAATGGCTAAACAAAGTCAGCTGACATAGCCCAAAGCAAGTTACGAACACTCAGAGGAACAGTTGTACCATCAGACTGGATTTCAGGAAATTTAGGAAGGGGACGGCAGTGCTGAATTTGTGGGTGAATATCTGCTTCCAAGGCAGGATCCGAAGTGCCTACCTACGTTCCACGGGGGAGATTTTTCTCAAACAGAGTAACCCTCCTTAGGTCTTCACTTTTATTTCCAGAGCTTTGGTTTTGCTGAAGTGGTACCAATTGTGATGCATGATAAAATTACAAGAATTCGTTTAATGACAATCGCATAGTAGAACCAAATTCACCTCATAATCTGTTCTCTTCAAATCATTAAAACTTCCCTTCTTCCCCCTTTCTCATCTTTTTTTTTTTTTTTCTGTTGGTGCTGGGGTTTTTTGTTTTTGTTTGTTTGTTTGTTTGTTTTTGTTTTTTTGAACATAGGCTTCTGTAAGGCATTTAATCAGGAGATCGTCCCATATTTCTCTTCATTTATGTCTGTGGGCTTCTAGATATGTCTTTTGGACATCTTTTTT
>VXBW01000480.1:209549-220880 GCA_013400375.1 Thinocorus orbignyianus
GCCAGATGATTTACTGCCGTTGATGAAGCAGGAGCACTGGTGTATGACTCTGGTTGCAATCGCATATGCCATTCCCATCAGCATGTAACATGTGGTCTGGGGTGGGTGGCAGAGGTCCAAGCCTGCCTCCCATATGCAGTGCACTCTAACAACGCCAAGCACAAGGTCAAGAGCATCCGCTGGGGGAGGTAGAGCAGCAATGAACCATACTTTATCCTTGAGCTGGTCCTCCAAAGGGATCCACTCTGCTCTGAAAAACCTGGAAAAACCTACATATTGCCCGACAGAAAAAATAAAAGAAAAAAATCTGCTCAAAATGGAATCAGCTGCATCTTGACAGCTCACGTGGCTGCAAGAAGGAGCTCAAAGTCTCAAGTTTGCTCTACAGCACAACTGGTGGCTCTTTGCAATGGTCCTTTGGTAACACGCTGCTGCTGTTTCTCATATGCCTGGTCTTCATAAGATAACCAGAGCACTGAGTGATTGTAGGTGGGTTTTAATTACAGCCTTAATGTGTAGGTTGCCCTCTAAGACAGAGATTTGTCTGCAGTCAAAATACCCTAGAATCTCAAGAAACCACAGTAAATAAAGAGGGAGGAAAAACATCAGAATTTCATTAGAAGATGCTATTGTTTTTCTTTCCACTGAAAAAAAAAACCCAACAAACCACCCAACCTCCTATTCATTTATCCTGTTGCTTATTTTGTTTTAGCTTTAGGATTCAAGACTAATCTTTTGAATTGGTCTTGGATTTTGTCTCAGTAACCTCTCCACTCCATTTACCAAGAATGGCAGGCCCACTCTAATTGATTCCAAGAATTGCAACTCTCTCTGGGAAAATTGGAAAATTTTGTTTAAAAATAAGCTGCTCTGCATGCTAGTTCTTATATTCACCACAAGCTTTTCCTTTAGGTGCTCATTCTCTACTGTACACATGAAGACAGAGATCACCCCGTGCATACTATGCATGTCATCACTGAAGACTCCCTGGGGTAATAAGGTGAAGCAATTCTCCAAATAGAGCAAAGCAAATTTCTGCCCAGAAGTAAGCAGTAGAAATTTAGGAAAGCAGGCCTCAGAGACAGAGAGGGGCATTTTTCTCCCTCACTGAGAGTCAGGTGAATACACTTCTCAGGTGTTCGCTAGCAACTGACAGTTGAAATATTCTTGGGTTCAGTATTATTCTGTTTTTTTAAAGCTGTAAGCGATGCCTAAGGAACACCAAAGTTGGAATGCCCTTACATTGTCAATATTTTCTAACACTGATTTGTTTTTACTGAATTGCTCACTTGGTCCTCTGCTTCCTGCAGGCAGATTAAAGTGTGGTTTTGGTCTGTATAAGTTCAGTTACCCTGTTGTCACATCTCAGCCACAGGATGTTGCTGACATTGACAAGTCTGTGAGGTTTCCTCTGCTGTGATTTTGGTTCCAAAACAAATTCTCATTCAACTTCATCTGCCATCTTTTGGTTGCCAAAGTATCTTGATATTTCCACCTTCCTTATGCAATATTTACCTTTGGTGTGAAATACTGACTTTTTTGTTTGTTTGTTTTTTCCTACTCAGGTAGCATTTTATTGTTTGTGGGTACTGGAACTGTTGGCCTTGTTACTAATGTAGTTAGAGGGCATAGGTCTATGAAAATAATCAGCTTAAACAATTTTTTGATGACTATGTCACACATTCTAATGCATTCTGTGATTTTGATGTCATTGTCTTGTCTTCTCTTTGCATTATTGCTTCTCATTGTTCTTTCTTTCAAGCAAGCAAGTGCCTAGTGGAGCTAGATTTGTGTGCCAAAGCATGTGTACAGCTCCTGTGAAAGGCACAGCTGGCTGGGAAACTCTAGTTGCTGCTGCCTGTGTCCCTGATGACATCCCTCAAGTGTTTGAGTAGATGATCTAACAGAAGTTAAGGTGTGTCCCATGCTAAACATAGTTTTATATCGTATTTTCTCCACAATGTCCGCAAGNTTGGTTTTTGTTTTTGTTTTTTTTTTTTTTTTTTTTTTTTTTTATGTCTTCTTAGCTAGCTTCATAGTTTCTGTGCACAGTCACAGCACAATGGCTCTTCGCAGAGTGGGTCATCTTGTGAGTCTCTTACAACATCCATATATTGGTTTGCTTTTTCCTGAGGTTCAACATTTCTTGATAAAATCTTTTAAACACGACATTTCAAAGGACTGAGAAATCCCCTTTGAGTGTTTCCTGCAGCCTGCTTTTGTCTTCTAAGTCCTTTGTTGACAAAATCAGGTAAAGCATGGAGCAACTTTAGCTCTATTACAACCAATAATATCTTTTAATTTTTGTCCCCACTCTTATTCAACTAGCAAATCTGCTGCCTCTCTCGGTGTCTAATCAGCACCCAGTTCAGGAACATGTCCCCTTTCATAACTACCAGCCTAGGGACTAAAATTTGGTTTGTGTGGCTTGTGTTATGGTCTAATTATTATTGTTCTTTTAATTCATATCTTGGGGTAGGATTACTCGAGCTTCTGAAAACTCATGTTTGTGTGAGCCAACTTATTTGCAACATTATGTGCTGTGTAATTACCATGGGCTGTGGAAAGAGAGCCAAGACAATGCAACATTCAGGCTTTGTTTCTTCATCCAAATAGAGGATGACGAAGGATATATGGATGGATGAGGAAATCTCTTTCAGTAGCTACCTCTTGGAAGTAAACCAGCATAAATGTCTGAATACAAACTCCGTTTCAATGGTTCCTGGCATAATGCTTGTCAATGATAATGAAGGTGAATCCTTGGCAGAACTTGCTGTATTTTGCATTCTTGAGATAGAGACCAGGAAACACAAAGGTAAGGGTTTTAGAAACGTGAACACGCAGAGCAGGCTGGAGCAGTCTGGTGCCACTGCCTGATAACACTGCTTGCCGTGTGAAATTTGTTGAAAGATAAAAGGAGAGAGAAGATGTGTAGGCTAGAGGTCAGGGCCCTCACCTGAGATTGCTCAGCCACTGTATCATTTTACATTCATCAGTAAAAATGTACAAACTGAACCAGAGCCCAGGACTCCCTCATGTCCCCTGTCTTCTCAGAGGGCTGTGCTACCTTCTGTAGTACTTTGTACCATTTATTTTTAAAATCTGTGTAAATGCTGTCCTTAGTTTATACACTCGTATAACATGAAAGGTAGATTCTCAGCTTCATAGAGAAGAACATTCACTGTGGGGCAGCTCCTGGTGAAAAGAGAAATAATGTGTGTATTTATTGCCCTCTTGAACATTTGTGCATGATGTCCAGCTAATTCTAAGAAAGCCTGTGAAAACCCAGGTGGAGGAGGCTTGGACCTGTCCGTACCCTGCCAGTGTGACTGGTGTGTGTGGGAAGCATGAGGGAAACAGAAGCCTGGAATTTGTATTGCTTTGCTAATATAGCTCAGGGGTTCTTTTACCCAAACTCAGGTGGAGTACCAGTGACAAATAAAAATCTGCTTCTGTGAAGGAACTGCATACAAACACTCCTGAAATACTTGTCCATTTTGTAAACTTATGAAGGGCTTTACTACTGTTTTTTTCTCTCCTTTTGACAGTATCTCTGTCTAACTCTATTCCCAACATAGTACCCTTCTTTAAAATATTTTTCTCAGATCTCTGAAGGGTATCATTCAGACATGTGACTGCTTCCCAGAGCTGATCTGACAAATCGGCAAAGCCCACCCAGAGGACTAGTTAATAGCTTGGGAGACATCCCTGTGTGTGCTACCTAAAGTCCAAAGAGAAAACGGTCCACACAGCCTGATTGGACTCATCATTGCAGATGTTCTAGCAACTTCGATGTTTTGGTATTCATCTCATGGTGGAAATAATTGTTTTGTTGGCTCTTTAGTGTGATAAGAGCATGCTCATCACTATTGGACAGTTGCAGAACAGGATGATTGGAGTGCAGCTTTATACAAAGAGAAAGAGTGAGAAGTGTAGGAGGCGGCAATTTTTATTTTAAAGCAGTCGCACATGGTATGTTTTGAATTTTTCACTGGCAGAAATAAACTCTTCAAATAGGAAAAGATCTAAAGAGTTTTCACTTTCAGGTGATTTTCAGAAACCAGAGACAGCTGAAGGCTACAGCTATTAACATAGCAAAGCGATGACAAAAGAGAGAAGTGGTAGAAGAAAGGATCGATCAGCGAGGGACTGCGAAAGGAGATGGCTGGATTTGCTTTGCCAGTTTTCCCTTGTAGTTACTGTACTCATATTGCGAATTTAAAGATCTACGTAGATCCTACTGATAATGTTTTAGGGACAGATTTCTGCTTTTTATTTCTTTGAGCTGCAGCTTTAATCAGGTTAAATAAGAAGGGGGACAATTGCTTTTTGCTAATTGGAATTCACTTTGAATTGGTTGTAGGGCTTTGCTTTCCCTGGGTGGTGTCATATCAACATTGCATCTGTGCCTTAAGGTGGATCTGCTTAGAGCATCCCCTTGTTCTAAGTTCCCCGAAAAAAGGCTTTTAAGTACAAAAAGACAGGGTTTATTTGAATTTAAAAAGAGGTGGGGGTGGGGGGAGAGGGAGATGTCGAGGGAGAGGGGGAAGCAAAATCCATCTTTTCAAGCAGTGTAGGCTCCGAACAGCTAGGAAAGACAGTGCAAAAGTAAAAAGGTTTGTAAACAAAGCTGCCATCACCATCTTCATCTTCTGGTGAGCCCTGGTTCTGAGCCAGCTCCGTGACTTTCTGAGCAGCAGTAAGTGCTGCAGCTTGCCTTTGGTCCCCAGGAAGTCCCCTCCATCCTGCCGGAGCCCTGATGGCCTGTTGCCTCTCCTCCCTGCTGTCTCCGTGCTGTGCTTCTCTTGCTTACCATTGCAGCCTGGGGCAGCCTGTTTCCCCCAGTCACACCCAGAAGACCCCTCAGGGGAGCAATCGTCTGATCCTCCCTCTCACGCATGGGAGCAAACCACAAATCCAAGAACAAATGCATAGCATCAACAGCATCCATCACGGACGTCAGCACTGAAAAGGGACCTTCGAGCCTTGTGTGAACACTTTTTCATCTGTTTAAGGTTTTGGTCTTGTTCTGATTTGAGAAAAATCATAACAATTTATTGTGGTCCAGACAATTATTCTGTCGCCCGATGGCCCTTCCCCACCCAGGAAAGGGGAACCGGGCAACTCAAAGAAACAAGAGGGTTGAAATGTAAATAGATTTAATAGAATAAGACTAGATAATCTACAATAATACTAAAGAACCAGTATTAATCCCAATACTGATATAAGATATACAAGAATTGTACCCAGACAATTCTCTCAGCAGAAGTTGTGTGCTCCCAGCAGGGACAGAAAATGTTGGACACTGTGGGTGCAGCAGCTTTGGGGGAAAAGAAGGCCTCAGGGGTCTAGCACTGGGGCAAGGAGTTGTCTGGATCACTGCCATCAAGGGAGAGAGAACTACACAGCAAACTTATCTAATTTGTATAGGATGTGAGGTTCATAATATGAAATAATCCTGTTGGCCGGCTTGGGTCAAATGCCTGTGCCTTCCTCCTCCTCATCCCCGCACCTGACAAGGCTTGAAAACGCTGAGACCTTGAATCTCACGGAGCCTGGCTGGCCATAAACTAAATATTTTCATGAGTTCAGACACTAGAGTCTTCTAAAAGTGCATTTTCTCCCCAGCATTAGAAGAAAAGTTAGTCCCAAGTCTCTCAACCCAGGACAGGAGAGCTGGGGAGGGACTCTTTGTCAGGAAGTGGAGTGACAGGACGAGGGGGAATGGTTTTAAATTGGAAGAGGGGAGATTTAGATTAGATATTAGGAAGAAGTTCTATACTGTGAGGGTGGTGAGGCACTGGAACAGGTTGCCCAGGGAAGTTGTTGATGCCCCATCCCTGGAAGTGTTTAAGGCCAGGCTGGATGGGGCTTTGAGCAACCTGCTCTAGTGAGAGGTGTCCCTGCCCATGGCAGGGGGGTTGGAACTCAATGATCTTTAAGGTCCCTTCCAACTCTAACCATTCTATGATTCTATGATTCTATGACAGGGCTGTCCTGTTCAGATTTGACACATATTTTCAAAGTTGATAGGGGTTTTTTCCACCTTCATTGTCCTCCCACTACTCTTGTAAAAGTTACCAAACCTAACAGCCTACATGCAGAGAATTGTCCCACTGTTAGGTGGGAATGAGATCTTGTCATCTCCTCAGCAGTGACTGACAGCCCTTCACACTCCAGAGGTCATCACATCCTGCCAGACATGCCACCCTTCCTGATGTACCACAAAGAAGATATTTTGCATCAGGGCTCACACATAAGCTTGATTTGCCACAGTCAAATGAGGTCCCAAGCCTTGGCTGGGCTGCAGTTAATGGTCCACATGTGCAATCTTGGGTTGCTTCAAGCACAACCTGGAAGGTCCATAAAAAAATTAAAGCCCGGGTACGTCACAACTGTGGTGGACTAAGAGCAGGTACATGGTTGGAGACTGTTCTCACCTCAGGTGGCATCTCACAGTGCTGCCATAACCCCAGGGTGTGTGCTGGGGTCCTGGGCAGGAATTGCTCAAAAACTCTTTAGAAGAAGCTGAGAAGTTTAACATTTTTAAAGATTTTTATTTATTTTCTCCAGGCATAAGAGGCCCAGAACAGTTTAATACCACAGCTCTTGTACAAAGTTACATGAGTTATTTGACAGCCACACGTGGCTAATACCTCAGATTTATGTGCGATGTGAAAGATGAGACTTCCAGTAATATCTGTCCCTTCCTACCACTAGACTTTTGCATTAAAAATAAATTCAGAGCAAAAAAAATACCGCTACCACCTCTCCTTACATCACCAATATTTTATTGGCTCCCTCTCCTGAAAAAGGCAGATCTCCAATCCCACTTACTTCGAATAGTTTAAAGTCACAAAGTAACATTAACAAATGCCAAATGTAGAAACATAAAGGCTTAAAAAATGAATTCCACTAAATAGGACCATCCTTTCTCCTTAGGAGTTTTCATCTCTTCTGTCTTCACATTGATAATAGATAATTAGACAGTCTCTGAGAGTGATGTGGACAGTAAGGTATGAGTTAGAAGGATTTTTAAACTTTAGAGAACTGCACAGAGCTGTTTACTAGTTATACTGCCTAGACAACTGCTTGGATAATTTATCCTCAGTTTTTACAACAATATTCGCTATCAGTCTCATCTTCAGTTATACAATACCCCTAAGGGAAGTTAAAAAAAACATTTATGATTAAGATCATTAACCTTAACCAGTGTTAGGATTTATGCTTTACACTGTGCACTAGCTTCAATGTGAAACAATGCCTTTGTATTCATTAAGTGATTTATTTGTAGCCAAGGACATTCAAAGTGGCAGTGGAAGTTCAAGGCCTAATTTTATTCTAAAGCTTCTGTGCAGGGGATCCTGCTGGTGTTTCTTAGAACTGTTTTCCCTGTGCCTGCAGCACAGCTTAGAAAGCTATACAGTGAATGTAATTTTTTCTTCCTTAAAAGGGATGCTTCTCAGTACCCAGAGAAAAAGGCAAATATCAATAAGATTATAAGGCTCATAGTAAGTCGAAGATTAATCTGTCAGAATAAAGCAAGCTTCCCCTCCTCACGCCACTCTGGTATTGGGTATTAAAATACCTATAATTGTAGTGTGGGTTTTTTTTTTTTTTTTTTTTTTTTTTTTTTTTTTAAATCCTTAGAGAAATTTTCAATATGTGCACACTAAACTTAAAGCTGGATACCTCCTGAAGTCTTGTTCTGAGGTTTGACAGAACTTCCAGAATTATCAACAAAGACCCTTCCAAAAATGAAGAAATAAGTGATTCAGCATCAAATGCTCCCAAACAGGAGAGACAATCCAGAGAGTCACCACTTAGGAAATCTCCCATGAGCTGACTGAAAGCCTACATGCACTTCAGATGCTGAGTTTAATGATTTTAGCTTGGTCCAGTGAACAGAGCATAACAGCTCATTAGCCTCATGGTGAATACTGGAGTCTGACTTAGTATGTCCTTCCTTATCCATTCCTCTAATTTCTAAGAATTCTACTTCCCACATGCAATTTAGGAGATTTCCAAAACCAGCATTTCTGAAATAGAGGTGATTGCAGTGCAGTTGATGGAATTCCCTCTAAATGATGGAGGGACTGAATATTGAGTAACCTCAACATGTCAGCACTTCCCTACCATTCCCTTATGAGAAGTCATTGGAACAGGCTCCCCAGGGAAGTGGTCGTAGCGCCAAGCCTGACAGAGTTCAAGGAGCATCTGTGTGACACTCTTAGTCATATGGTTTAGTTTTAGGTAATCCTGTGAAGAGCAGGGAGTTGGAGTCCCTTCGAGATTGAGATATTCTATAAGAGGCACTAGATCATACAACTAGAAAGTGATGAGCATTTAAATCAGTACAAGATGTAAGAGGCTGGTTAACTTTAAGTACACAGGTCATCTAGCTGACCTTGCCCAATGAACACCAGAACACATCAGCCCCTATGAATAAGAGTGATTCAGAAGACAAATACATTTTTAAATTTTCTTAGACAAAATATTGCAAAGATAACCACTTTGACAAAAATTGTCCTTCTTTAATTAGAAAGAAGATACTGACCCCTCAGTCTTTTGGGAGATTAAAGTGTGAAACATCCTTTCTTCTGTTTGTCTCACAGCCTATTTTAATCTAAAGCATCACTTTTGCTCTTTGTCTATATATCTTTCTTCCCTTCTGCCTTTGATTATATTGTCATGTTCTGTTATTGGATTTGAGAATAAACTTTTTACAACAGAGCATGTCTGTGAGTTATTAATCTACCCCAAAGTTATCAGTACTTACGTGTGGAATCAAAGGACTCTACTTTTTGGAGATATTTTCTCTGTATGCTTGAGCTTTAAGAAATGTCTTGATTAGGTAGATCTTTGTGCTCTCCTCAAGAAAGCTGAAGTCAGTAGCTAGAAGAGGCAGGAGAATGATGCTAAGGGGATGTGATAGAAAGAGCTACTCTGGCCATTTAGTGGTAAATTTCTGAGCCTTCAGGTAAGGATCCCTTCTCAGAAGTGTGCTGGATCGTGCTCAACGAGAATATCTGGAAATAGTTTATATGGTAAAAAAATAACCTCAGGTTTGTGGAGGATGTGTCATTACGTTAGCATATATGTATATTCCTGGAGCTGTAGCTAGGCACTAACTGGGAATCACAAAAATGCCCATTTGAGTATGGCATTTTTGAATATGGTGTCATTATGATGACTTGTATAAATCAAATTTTAGTGGAATTTTCCCACTAACCATAGCTGTGAAATCAGCTCAACAAATACCTGTCATTACATTTCAGAGCCAATGCTTAATTCCCCAAACTCATTCTTGACTATGGAGCTTCTCAAGTGCCTTGTATAAAAGAATCTTTTATAATGCAGTATTAAACAAATTAAATGAAGTTATTACTAACATAGTTGTGTTTTCATCTTGTACAGAAGAGACTTAGTTTGCAACTATTATTTGGAAAAATAAAGATTTGATTCAGATTTGCTATGGTTCACCCTGTAACAAGCATTGTTTATGATTAAAATCCAGTTTTATTGTTAGCATGTATTTCCTGTTTTCCATCTATCTTAATTCCCACATGTCACATAAGGACTCCTCTAATATGATGGATTTACAGAGAGACCTGTTAACAGAGCAATAACTGCAGCTTCCCTCTCAACTACTGCCTGTTAACACACGCACCAAAGCGCTGCAAGATGATCCAGGCTCAGTGACGTCTCCTTCTCCCCATTTTTCATGCAGCCAGGTTTTTGCACAGGCACGGTTGAGATCCAGATGCCTGCTGTGCATAAGCTGAGCCAGGAGCAGATGTTTGCTCTTTGCTATACGTCACCGTAGATGAGTGGGTGGACAGGTATTTGAGGGTGATATCAACAGGACAAAACAGTCTGGACAGAGCTTTCCTCTTTCAGCAAGAACTCCCAGCTAGGAAAACATAGCCTGGCAAAAGTCACCACAAATGAGCGTTAGTCTTGAACAGTATTACTGAGGATAATAAAAGTCGATCATTGGTTGACAGAAGTCTGTGAATTCTGTGCTGGTGTCAACTGGAAGGAACCTTTATTTATTATTTAATTCTTTAGGCTTCTCTAATCCATAAATCAAGTGAATTCACTTGCAGGTCCTTTAAGCCCGTCTTTCCTCAAGAATCCGCTTGAGGAGAGAGTGGATCAGAATATGAGAATGGCCAAAAAAAGGTGCTATTCAATGTGAATTGCAAGTACAAGAGATGTGGAAAGAAATAGAGACAAGTAGAAAATCGGTCAGACTCTGTGGTAAGGATCAAACCTGGGCCAGTCTTGTTTTATAGGACATTCTTGTATCATCTCTCTCCTTCTACCATGTATTGAGTATACGATTGTGCCAGACCTTGGCATACCTGTATTTTGAGAAAATACATACATTTCTGTTTACATGTTAGCCTGCTCTGAGTGAGATCCTTTGGTGGTAGCTGGGATAAATAAGTGGATTTCCATGCAGCGCTCTCAGCTACCATCAGTTTGTCCTAGATGTGTTTGCTACATCCTTCTAATACCCAGCTGGTACAATAGAAGAAAAGACTTCTAGAAAAAAAAAGAGGTCAAGTCCTGAAATGATGTGTATGAACTCCCACAGCCCATCTCTTTTCAGGCATTCACAAACCAGCGAGAGTCACGCAGCTCGAGGGCAAACATCAACCTGCTTGGAGATCAAACACAGCAGAGGCTGGGTTGTTAATAATTCCTCAGTAACAGTTTTGTTAAAAAGCATATAATGCCTGTGTAACATTGCTTTGCCTCACATTGGTTTTGACTTGGATAAATAGAAGAGTAATGTATCTGAATGGTGTCTGATGTTGGCTAGAACATAACAGGCAACATTATTATTATGATGGAGAAATTGTAGAAATTGTCCAAGCAGCCAGAGATCAGGTTACGAAAGCTAAATTCCACATAGAATTAAATCTGGCCAAGGATGTCAAGGACAACAAGGAAAGCTGCTACAGGTTCATCAGTGGTGAAAGAAAGATTGGGGAAAATGTGGGCCCTCTCTGGAAGGAAACATAAGACCTGGTTACCTAGGGTATGGAGAAATCTGAGGTACTCAAGGATTTTGTTGCTTCTGTCTTCACTGGCAAGTGCTCTAGTCACACTGCCCAAGCCTCAGAAGGCGAAGGCAACGGCAAGTATTGGGAGAACAAAGAACCACCCACTGTAGGAAAAGAATGGGTTTGAGACAACCTAAGGAACATGAAGGTGGAAAAATCCATGGGACCTGAGGAGATACATCCACCATCTTGAGGGAACTGCAGATGAAGTTGCTAAGCCACTATCCATCACATTTAAGAAATCACGGCAATGGAG
>VXBW01000481.1:0-211100 GCA_013400375.1 Thinocorus orbignyianus
AATTGATACAAATTAATTGAAATCACAAGCCAAGTATTAGAATTAGCTAACACATAAAAGGTTCAGAAAGACAATTTTTTAACACAGTTTTTCTGGCCACAGGCAATGATGACAGTCTTTCTTAGAGCACAGTCTAAGGAAAGTGTATTTCTTTCTTTAGGTCATCTTATGGTAACAGTTTTTCAGCAGAAGTTGAAATTGGTGATTTGCTTTGCCTAAAAAACTCAATGGCTCGTGTATTACATGCTACAGAGGGCTCCAAGATACACACATGGAGCTGCATCTAAGAGAGCCATTCCGGTAGTCCAGACCAATTCCATGACTTTATTTCCATGAATTATACCCCTCCTTTGTTGCGGTTCCCAGTAGTCCAGATCTCTACAGAAAACCATTTCTTTTTTTGCAATGAAATGGCACACACAAGGAAATCTTTTCCCAGTCCAAATATGTGCATTTGTAAGCTTTTAGTACAAGCACCATGAATCTTGGGTGCTTTGGCTGGGGCACTAGAAAAGGTAACTTTGTACTAGTGAAAAAAAAATATCCCTCCATGAGCCAAAAGCTGAAGCAGCATTTGTTATGGAGCCAACCTGGCAAATGAACAAGTGGAGATGGATCTTATGGGGGGCTGTCAATGCAGTAATGAGGAGAACATTCCAACAGTAAATTAAATCATATTGAAGCTGTATTGCAAATGTAATTTTAAAAGCATGGAAGGAAAACCCATCAGTATTGGTGCAAGATGGTAAGCAGCACCAATAATGACATGCATTTCACAAAAAAAATTATTCTATTATTAGCACAGGACTTTCTTATACTTGCACTCTAAATCAACACTGGCAGCTCAGTCTAAGCAGTATCAGCCTAAGTTTTGTTCCAGATAGTAAACAGAACCCATACAGATCAAAACAAATTTCTCATGCTGGAAATGAATGCTGCTTGTCAAAAAAGCATTGTGATGAGTTGCTACAGGGAGACAGCCCTACAATAATCGATCATCAATCAGTCGTAGAAAGTGCTTATTCTGCCATTATACAAGGATCTTCATTACTATATGTGCACTGTTCTCAAGAGAGAAAAGATGAAGGTTTCTTTCAATGATTAAAGCAATAGTTTTCATGCAGTAAAACACATTTAATTCTAGGGGGGAAAAAATTCCAAACAAACCAAACCTAAAACAGGAGAAAAGTACCAAATGACATACACAGAAGCGATAGTATTACCGAAGGATCCCTATTCTTCTATGTCTTACTTCATTTAAAAAAAGCAAAGTTGTAACTTTTCCAGTTTAGGAAAGGGGAAAGGACATTACGATCCACAACAAAATATTCTTGAAGAATTTAAATCTTACTATTCCTTTTCAAAATGACAGGTAATACTGCACCAGTTCAAATTTCAATGGCAGAAAGTGACCTAGTGAAATATGTGCCCTTTCAGAGTAAACAGAGGGCTGTTTAAAGCTTCATGGACAAAAATACTGAATTATATTAGAAGATTAATAATAGTAGTACTTTAAGGTAAAGGCTAAGTATCTAAATAAAATGTGTACAATCCTCAGTATAAATGCAAAATCAGAGGGTAAAAATGGTTTGAATCTGCAGAAGTTTTTTATATTATAATTCATAACCCTTGAGATCTGCAGATAATAACATTAAATCCCCTGGAAAAGGGGGGTGGAAGTAGAAAAAACATTTCTGCTGTTTATTTTTGAAACATAAGCATTTTCTTCCCCTTAAGTGAGCCTACAACCACCCTGGCACCTATTCTGCACCACTAAATAACAACTGGATGCTCATGCTTGGAAAGCTGGGTGAGGGAAGAAATTTAAAATTTATTTTCATAGTGGAAAATAGGTTTTGCCAAAATAGTTTCAGTTTATGAAAGGAGAGAACAGCTGTATTTGGTTTATAATAAATCTTACACAAATCAGTAAAAGCAAATAGACAGCACAACTGTAACCCATAAAAGTGGAAAATATTAAACAACAGACAGTGAAGTTGTTAAACTTTCCCACAGATGCTGTTGGTAAAAAGCCTCTGCAGAATACATGCATGAAATGCACATGGAAAGCAAACCTGAAGGCAAGGGGCATTGGAACGAAGCAGAATTACTTATTAGAGGAATATCCTGTTAAGGTGGCTATTCTGGGTACGGAGGAAGGTGTCTCCCGCAGTTTCCTACTCCCATTACTGAATGTTAGTGCAGAATAATTACTTGCTTGCCAAAAATGACAGGACATTGACCCTGCAGACTTATTGAATTCGTACTGCTTGCCTCCAGGCCATGTCGGGGGTTATTCAATTTTGCCCGAGGAGGACAATCTATTATGAGAGATGAGTCAAGAAGGCATCTTCCCTGATTGCCCACCAAAACCATTATCTCAGTGCGGAGGGGCCGTGAGCAGCGAGTAGACGGACGAGGCAGCGCTGATCCCGATTACCGGGGGGACCAGATCCAATTTGCATTCCGAGCAGCAGCGGAGCTCAGGGCAATCAGCCGGGGACAGAGCTGCCGGCCGCTGGAGCACCCTGCAGCTAATTGCTTGTGCTTGGCCTGGCAACCTTCACCCTCGTGAGGAGGAGGTTGATCGGCTTGATCTGCAACTGGGTGAATGTTTTCACACTGAAAAAAAAAGCCCAGTTTTTTTTCCCCAAGGGGGAAACCAAGTGTTTAAGGTGCAGTGTATTTCTACATCTCTGACATCGTCTCTTGTTACGGCGTTAATTGCTGGACATTGATGTTTTTTGGCTACTTAATGAGAAACAGTCAAGTCACAGCTTCATTTGAAACGAACAGGCTAACAAAACCAGCAGAAATGTTTTCACGGAGTTAAAAAGCAAAACAACAAAGAACCCCAGAGGGTTAATTTTTGTTGAAATATAAATACGTGATCCTTTGCAACAAGCTTGTCCCAACATCAATGGGAATCTTTCCAGTGGCTTTTAATCACTTCAAATCAGGTCCTCTTCCTAAACGAAAGTCCTGTTTTTAGAAGCTTTTTTACAGGTTCCTCAGCTTTGAAAGGAGCAGTGCTGTATTAGATACCTGAACGCAGTTGCTTGGCTTATGGAACTAATTGGACATGTAAAATAAATCAATGTTTTCCAGTTCTCAAAGGATACGCTCTTCCCAACATTGTCTGGTGCTAGTGAAATTGATCTGAAACCTGACTCAAAGCAAAATGAAACCAGTGGCAATGCTATGTGGCTCATTTTAATTTATTAGGGTTTATCTGAACCACATTAAACTCCTTGCTTGTGAGAAAATAGAACCTTAGTGCAGGAATTCACATGAAAACATAGGTATCAGAATGGAAAAAAGCAACTGTTTCCTCAGTTCTGTTACTAGAAAAGTGACTAATCAACCTCCTGGCCCTGTACCCTGTTTTCCAATATTTTGGGTAGTCTGGCAGTGTAAAACTGAGATGGGAAGGTGTTACGTCAACAAATGCTTTAACCAATCCTAACATCCAAGAAAACCTGAAATTTCATTGTCTAGACTTGAAAGTTAGTTAAAACCTATGCTAGTATGCTTACAAAATTGAAGTTAAATATACATTTCAATGCAACCTGGTAAACATAAAAAAGAAAAAAAAAACCTCTGCATTATTTTTTGCTGTCCACGTTAGCATAAACTATCACCTTTAAAAGAGAACAGAAAATTCTCACATTTTGTAAGGATCACTAAACCCAAGCACAAGGCAAAGTGAGTATAAACATGAACTAATTTATTCTGCCATGGTGACTGGTTAGTCACCAGCCTATGGGGATGGTTTAATGGGTAGAGGGTGTTTGTATCCACAAGTTACCAAACCACAGTTTGGATTACAGTGAAAGGAAACAAAGGAAGATGAAGACATTGTGGTCAATCTTGTTTGCAGTGAATAAAAGCAGCCCACATTACAAACTGCGTTTAAGACTTTTTCGTGTATTCAGACTATTAAAGTGAGTCCTTTCCTCGTGAAAACTCAATCCAGTAATTAACTGCTCTCCTTAAAACAAACAAACAAACAAACAACAAATGAAAAAACTAAAAATCTTTTAAAGCCCAGTTCATAGTAACTTTTTCCATTCACGTATTCCTTTCATGAAGCAAAATAGTAATCGTCAGAGTAACAGGGTGTATAAACACAGATATTGAGTGCTACTTGGGCTACCTGTGACATCCCTTTTGTCCAGCTGTTGCAGAAGGGCTCTGATCTCCCATCCATCCTGAGTCACCTGTACCAGTCTCACATCAATCTCTCCACTTGGACCACCTAGAATGACACAAGGGAGCTCTGTTCAGGCACTTGGTTCACATCATACATGACTAATACAGAACCGTTATAAAGGATTATATAATATTAAGCAATCACCCAAAAGCATTCAAACTTTGCTCTGAAGAAAGTTTTCTTAAGCTTCTCCTTGGCTTTCCTGTAACATCAGACAGCTTCGAAACACCAGGAAAGCTTCTGCCTGAAGTGAACCAAGGGATCCCTGGCCAAGATCCAGCTTGTCACATTTTCTGCATGTCCCAGAGCACCACATATCCCACACATTACATGAGGAAAGGTTCTTGAGCAACATATTACTATAAGGAGATAATGATAAGACTAAAATATTGCAATCTCTATTGGTGTTTATTCAGTTGAAAATCAAATCCCAAGTTACATGCATGAAAGAACTGAATTAAAGAAGACTCCATTTTTAATATTTACTAACTTCTTAATGCCTAACTTGGCAACAGTTATAACATTTTTTCAAACATATGGTTTTTTGAAGGTTTTGTGCTCTTTGAGCAGGATTGGGGAAAGTTCTGGATGGATTTCCTTTGTTTTACTTTCAAGCACATTAATGAAAGAAATTGCTCTGCCGACATCCAAAGGCTCCCTTGGCCACACTGGGCTTTGAGGTACCTTGTCCACAGCAGGAGGAAATGTACAGGTAAGGACAGGGGATAGGCTGCCTCTTTTTCCCCAAATCACATGGAGCAAGGAAAGAAGCAATCAGCTGGCCATTGCATTTTGCAAATAATCGCTAACAGTGATGGAACAGTGACAGCAGAGAATCTTCCCTGTCAACAGCAGCACAAAAACGTGACTTCCCTGCCATTCTCCTCTTCCTTGTTTGGTCTCTTTAAGTCTCCCCCTGGGAGGGCAGGATGAGGAAAGTGTGGTGCTCTGCATTTTGCCAGTTTACCTTCCTAGCATATTTAGCACAATCTGTAAGTGTTAAATATTAAATTCCCACTATTTTGTGTAGACTCCACACAAACACCATCTATCCACCCTTTCCAAGCAGATCACACCAATTCACATCTCAAGATTATGTCGGCACCCTTCTGATCTTTACAGATACCTGAAGATTATTCTCCAGATTAAATACATTTTTAACGATTCCTTCTCCAATGCAAGCATGCCCCACCCTAGAGAGAGATCAAAATGATTCAGCTAAATCTGTTTTAGTTCTATTAGAAAATATGACTACAGGCTTTCCAAACTTCTTCTAAGGAAAGATACTTAGATGCAAAAGCTAGTAGGTAGCATAGCAGAACCACAGCATTTCTGTGGCCACAGTGGCTTCACTGTAGACAGAAGAATTTTTCAGGTGATATTGACAGTCCATGGTCCATGAGGAACATACTCAAACACAAGATGGATCTGTACAAACCACAGAAAAAAACCACTGCAGGATACTCACAAACCTTCCAAAGGGCTGTTTACCAGCATTATATGGCTGTTTATGTCCATAAAGACAAAGCTTTAATGAGTCAGGAAGAAGTGTCACTGCTTGTTAAATCTCTGCCACAGATATTTTAGAAGCAGGTGAACCAGATACATTTCTCTTTTCCTTGCTCTTATTTGGCTTTCTTGCCTACTAGGTGACTAACCTTACTAACATCCCCTTGCACTAGATTCCTGAAAATTAATATTTTGTAATATTTCCTTTATGAGTGTCAGATTAACCAGAAATGACAAGACAGAGAACAGACGCATTGCTCAGCTCTGCCCTTTTACTCACAGTTCTCTCATGAAGTCATCAACAATTTTGCATGCAGGAAGCTTTGGCTGAGGAGGGGATGATGCTGGTCTCCATCCCACACTGTGAACATACACCCAGTCTTTCACATTTTGCCATGGCAGAGAATGACTCTTCTAGCATTCTACATAAAATAGTTACTCCTCTGAGGAGACTGGCCTTTTTTTTTTTTTTTTTTCCTAAAGCAACCTTCTTCCTACCACTGGGAGTGCCTGGAACTCAATCAGCACCTCATCTGGAAGGATTGACTTGAGACATTGATTCTTGAGGTGCTGGATTAAGGCAGTAGGAGTGAGGGAGATTGATCCCATTTGTAGATTTGTCTCTCAGCTTTTACATTATAGAAACATTTTTCACATTTTTCAACTCCTTTTCTGGCTGACTTTTAAGAGAGAAAATGCTTTTCCCTGAGCTTACTTTAGGCTTGCAGATACAAAAAAATATATCTGTGGCCATTTCAAGCAGTAGATCAATTTAAAATGGCATAGAATTTGATAAATCAATGAATTCACTGATTGTATCCAATGCTTCAGTTTTATATTTGGTTATCATAAATAGGGACTTTGTTTATATGTGTTTTGGAAATTTTGAATCTAAGGCAGTGCAATGAGTCAAAAGAAGCTTTTAAATTTTGCTATACAAAATAATTAGCATATCTTACTCTTTAAAGAATGTTAAAACTCTAAAAAGAAAACTTTTCTCCCAGACTCCAAGTTTTACAGAGACCTTTCTGTATCAACCCACAAGAGCAAGTTACAAGAAACTCGGTGGACACAGTAAATGAAAAATGCCTGGAAAAAATGATCAGTGGCAAAAATGTCCTTCTTCAGTGTTTTTCTACTAGGAGAATTTTGCTAAAATAAAAAAGAGGTTTTCTTCCCAGCAGTCCCTGAGTGCTAGTGCAATCTTTGGGAGCCATCACCAGTTCAAGTAAACTGTAAACACGTTAAACCTGCTACTGTTATGAATAAGGTCCTCTGGCACTGCGTATGCTACTTCTGGTCGTGGACCATAATTCTGAGCTCAGTAGTTTGGGACAGTGACAGTAAAAACGTAAAGGTCTCTGGTTTCGATACGATATTTTTTGGCATAGATGGATTTTACTCTGCATAGGAGGATTAGGATTAGAGCACAGACATAATAAAACTTCATGGCTTCTTTCCCAACCTGGGCTCTTCTTATTAGAATCACATGGAGACATAAAAAACCATCATAAAAATAGTAAATCTGTTATTATTTCAGTAATATTTATTATTTGTACATGGGATATATTGTGAGAAATATAAATCCTAAAGATGTAGCAGCAAAGTGATATTAATAAATCAATCACCCACACTAAGTTTCCCAGAGACAAGAACTGCTTAAGCAAGTAACAAACTTTTAAAATCAGCTTTTGATTGTTTTGTGCTATTTCATATGAAATCTGGTGTGCAAGGTGAAGGCATTTCTACGACAGTGCTGTCAAGGTTTGTATGCATAAAAGGTAGGAGCACATGTAGCTAGGAAAGAAGGCCATCAAACTGACAGATGAAAAGAACCCCAATGAGAACTAAATCTGTGTAAGTGAACGAGTGAAGGAAAGATCCCAGTTTTTACAATTGAGAAGAATAACTTTATCTCCTGAATCTAAACACAGCTTGTGTAAGAAGACCTAGAAAGAAGCTGGTCAAAGCCAGGTGGGGTGAATAGATCTGACCAACAGGCTGCTACAGCCAAATCAGACTGACCTGACTTGCCTATAAGGGACTGAAACAGGAGGCACCAGTAAGGGGAAATAGAAGTCATTGTAAGTTTTCGAACCAGAGGTGATGACAAAATATGTGAGAGGAAATAACAGAGAAACTAGCCAAGGTACTAGCTTGAGTGGACGAAAACAGATCTAGGGTAATGATCTAGAGGTGGTAGATTGCTTAAATAAAGTTGTCACTCAAATGAGAGAAATAAAGACAAGAATAAGGTCCTTGGAGTGTGAACATGCACTTTTGGCCTGATTGCAACCGCAAATACTGTAAGAGAAAAATCAGCTCAGCAGCCGTGATTCAAAACAGAATAACCAGCTTCAGTACAACAGGGAACAAACCTTTTGAGCTCTTTTCCTCTCCTTAATTGGTTTCTTTGACAGTGTTTTCACTCAGCCCACAGTAATTCTCTGATGTTTTCTCCCAGAAGTTTCCTCTGGGTTCTGGCAGCACCACTGAACACAGAATGTAAGAGTGTTGAGTCAAATCATCTCTCAGAACTAGCTGTCCAGCCTTGGTTCACAAGGAAGAACAAGGAGTATTAATTTCAAGGACACAGCACAACAGGTTATTGCTTGCACTCAGATAACCACAACTCAGTGGATTTCTGGAGGATGTGGTTGACTTTTCTTGGTCGCAGATGTAGGAGAAAATAAAAACATCACTTTGCATTGTTTACAAGACAAAAACTGCAGATCTGTTTCTGCACGCTGTGTCTGAAAGTGCAAAATAACCCAGTGACGCGGCACACCATACACACTGACCGACGTGTTTAGACTTTCTGTGTTGTGATCAAGTCTGAAACGAGTGGCAATGACTCTTGGTGGCCTCTAGTTATTGGACAGTCATAGACAAACTTGGAAGAACAATCACAAGTCCTCAGGTGAAGAGAGACCTTAGATAACTCTTCCTAGGGAATGTGAACCGTGCACAGCAAAGGAAGCTCAGAGTTGTGAGTAAAAATAAGGAGGGAGGCAAAGTATTTTAAAATGTGTTTTAAACTCGGACCTAGCAGGGCAGAGGCCCACAGCCTAAACATCAACAGTGGGAAAATGTGATGGGGAAGGCGGGTGAGCTCTGTTATCTGTGTCATTCGCAGATGCTGCAACACATGCAGGCTGCAACTTTCCCAAGTATGTGAGCACAGATTGGGGCAGAGGTGCACCATCCAGCCTTGCAAATGCTGTGTCCTACATCCTCCCCTGTGCTCAACACCTGTCAGAGTCAGGAAAGGGGTTCATCTCCCCGTTCTGCCACCAGCATGTCTCCGAGGTCCATGCTGCATAGCAGGTTGTGGCCCTCCTGATGCTGCCTCACCTGGAGCACCCGCTACAGCCAGGGTCAGCTCCAAATTCATATTCCTCTCGCATAGCCCAATACACTTCCAATTTCAAAATTTGTTTGCTACAAGCTTTCAGCCTCTTGCTACTGTACAGACACTTGCTAAACTTGCCATATCTTATATTTGAATTATTCTAAAGCATTATTTTCTGCATTGTTTCTCTCACCTTTGTCAAGAAGCCGTACAAATTCTCACCTCACCGTCAGAAACATTCTTCTCTTCAGGCTGACTGCGTAAGTCCTTTTAAGGAAAAGAGGGGTAAAAATTAAAAAGTCTGTATTGTGCTCCAGCAGCTATTTTCCTTTTTAATATGGGAGCACCAGCACCACTTGCTCAGTTGTTTTTGCCTAATGTTCACTTAAACATATGAGTGAGAAAGCCGGTGTATAAAACATTATGCTAACACTTGGCATCTGGAACAGTGTTGCAGAAATTAATAGCTCCAGCTTGCAGATAACATTCATATTATTGAACCTATTGAACTGTTATATTTAGAAAGATCATTTAAAGGAAAATCTCACAGGCTATTGAATCTGAAGCTGTTCCAGACACTATGTGAGGCTTTTTTTCCCTCTCTTTTCTTTCCCCTGCAGTGGAATTCTCCACGGCAAATGGACTAAAATATTTTGCTGGAGGGGATACTTTGCTTTCAAGATTTATTCCTTTGCACCACAAATATATCAAGGAAAAAGAAATCAAAGACAATAGCAAAAACGTTGAAAGAACTGGAAAGTTTTCTTTCAGTCTCAGGATGAGAGTTTGACAACCAAGCAGGGATTGTTTGTTTTATCATGTGAGGGGGGTTAATTTTTACGTTAGGCAGCTATGATCAAATTGAAATTACATATTATTTTATTTTAATATTAGTTGTTTCTCCTTTGATGCCATGTCAGGGGAAGAACTGCCCTTCCTACTTATCTCAGACATCTGCTACAGAGGAATTGTCTGTTAATTATCTTGACAGATACAACCTGCAAGCTTGTTTTGAGGAGCTGTGATCTATACTATGTAAAATATATCAAAGCATTACGTGTAGTTAGCATGCTAGCAACATGTATTTATAGACACTTGTTCTCTACTTTTCTCCTACCAATAGTTTGTATGCTGGGTTATCATTTGCCCTCATATTTGCAATATGATGGTCAAACAACCATGCGTACACCCTATTGCCATCTGCCTTTCTCCGAGGGTCGAAATAGGTATTAGGCTATTCAATAGTCTGTAAAATCCAAACCTGAGGGAATATTTTGCTGGTGATTTCACTTTGTGCGTTCTCCCCTTCTTCATTCTCTTCATAAAATATCATGCATGACTTTTCTGCCCTTATCAAATGTTGATATTGAAAACAAACAAATACATGTTATTATTAAAGAGATTGTTGCCAGGAGGTAGAAGAAGGATGTGCTCCTATGAGATTTGCTTACATATTCTGCAGATTGTAGCTAGTATAGCTTTACATTTATTGAAATTGTCTTTTCCCCCGAGTTCTAAGAAAATGTGCCTAAAGCTATTATCGCATCTATCGACTCTGTGGGATTTAACGGACGTGGCTCCTGCTCCCAAGTGGTTGGAAAATGACCTCTATGAAGCAAAGTTCAAGCAGAGTGAAAGCTCTGAGACTGAGATTAGAGACCTGTCAGTTGCCTGGTAGGATAAAAGTGTAAAATTATATGTGACGCTCAGTTCAGTCACATCAAACAGCTCAGAAATGTTTACTGAATGAACTACACAGTTGCTAATTACACTTTCCCCTTAAGTATTCACATTATCATGGGCAACAAATACCCAGAGAATCTGGAAAGGGAAAGCTTCTAATAAGTATGCAAGAATTACAGCAGGCATGGTTTTGCACCTTAATTTTCTTACAATGATTATCTGTAGTGAAGAGGCAAATTTGGCCTGTCATCGCATACAGTGTCTCTGTATCTCTGTTTCAGATCTTCTGAAAAAAATATATGATAAATTTTAAACCAAAACACAGGAACAGGAGCATATCTACTAACATTAAAATAAACACAGCTTTCCTCACAACATGGTACAAAACATTGCCTTAACCTTCTGACCTTTAGTGACCAAGATGTTCAGTCTGGCCAGATATATAATGTCTAATGATTACAACAGCAATTAAAAACCTGATGAATCAAAGCATACTGAAGTTGCTCTTCTATTTCTTCCTGTAGGAAATGCATTAACATTGGATCCTGTGGATTTTTTTTATTATTATTGCAACTTCCCTGTGTTAGAAATCAGCTTTCTCTTGATACTCACTAACTCCAAACTTTGTCACATAATACAGAAGTCCTCCTTCTCCAAGGCCCCTGTTCTACACCTCAGCCAATGCCCACAAAAACCTCCGGCCATGGACATGATCCAAGGAGCCAAAGCAAAATGCAGGGGCCCCAGGGACTTCTGAGCTGAGCTTTGTGTGACAATTGTGCTACATTGACACGAGATATTTAGGGCGAGAAGGGAAGCCAAGGCCAGGGGAGGCTCTACTGCTGGTGTCCACATGCTAGAAGACATGCTCCACCGCATCTACTTCCAAGCCCATTTACCAGACTGAGACACCAAGGTCATTAATCAACCTACAGAGAGAGAAACCTGGGATAATCCATTTCTGCAGGCACCCAGACACGCAGCCATACAGAAAGAGAGGTAACTATTTTGGAGTTATGTTGTACTTTGGTCAAGAAAGGACAAACCAATTTCATGGAATAACTACAGCAGATAAAAACACAATAAAACTCACAGTTATACTAAACTACTGAGCCATTCTGGAAGAAACTACTGTTTTGCCACCTGAATATTTCTACTGTCTACACAAAGTGTATTTAGTTAAACTGTTTTATGTTAGCAAGTTTAGACAATAAATTATTTCACAGAAAGATATTTGCTGTAACAGTTATTGTTGAACAAATCTAGCTTTATCTCTGTCTCTGAATTTAACGTATACCTTTGATTTCTTTATTCTTGTAATTTTTCTCAGATAAAAAATAGCTTTTTCCTGATCTTTGCTAATTCCAAATTCTGTAACATCATAAAAAAGTCTAATTAACAAAAGCAGAACCTTAATCTTCTACAATATATTCAATAACCTGCTAGTAAAAAAAATATGATTTTTTCTCTCCGCTTTTATATGATCTCTAAAACATGTGCTTAATTAAAATTGATCTCTCTTACTTGAAATCTTTACACAGTGACTTAGAGAAACATGGCCTCAAACATCTATGTGAATTTACATTAGCAGAAGATCTAACCAATAATATGTAATTGCTGTTACATAGTGTCATTTACACTTAATGCTACTCTCTCAAGCATTTTAATCATGATAAAGCATTCCTTCTTTCCAGCTGGCTTTTACAGACTGCTTGATTAAACCCCCAAAAGTGTATTAACCATTGTACCCATCACGATGATCAGCAAGCAGGACAGGTTAGTTAAAGTTTTAAAGGGGCAGGAGGTTTTGCTCAATATGGATATTCTGGAATGGTGGGAGTCTGGTGCTGAGTTCTGGCATCCAATTCACAGTTACAGGTCGCAAGGGGCACATCCCACAGTATTTTCCCTGTTAGCTAAATTAGCTACACCATGAACTCTGAAGAATTAACCCAAAATGGCAGTAGCAGGGACATGCGTGCAATATTCTGCCTTTTAAGGCTGCATCTTTTAATGCTCTAACATGAGAAGTGTATCTCAGGTGACTTAGCAGAGATCCCAAGGAGCAGCAACAAAGCCACACTTTGGACTGACTGATGTATAAAAAAATACCTCAAGTCTCTCTCACATGTGATCTGTTAACAAATGGTGGAATTCTAATATTAAACCAAATCAAATTTTGGGTAAAGAGCCACGATCAAGATAGAACGGACAATGTTTTTACTAAAAGGTTTGGAAATCATGATAAAATAAAGCACTTTTAAAAAGTTATGCACATATTTTGTGGTCAGAATTCAAAACCCATAAGGAAAGAAGCCCTTTCAGAGGAGGTGATTTCCTGCAAAGTCTGCCCTTCAAGGACAATTTGCAGAGCTACCTCTGCTCAGAGGTTACACAGTCCTAAATCTCTTAATAACTTTCCTATTCTTGACTGCAGAGAAAACAAAAAAGCCTTATCATTTATTATTTGAAAATGAACATCCAGGTCTTCCTTCCCATTCTCCTTGTTTTCTCCCTTCCTCATATTCATGGGGTATTGGCAGTAACAGTGAAGAATGGCTTCTGAGGCTCCTGCTAATCACGGGGTGATGGGAAGTGGGGGAGAAGCTGAGGGAGTGCAGCAGCGACGGATCCCCAAGTAGGTGTTGACAGGAAATTCTTGTTCAACGCACATTTTCTGTGGATGCCCCTGTATCAGACAACATGACCTGGGGTAGATGTAGTCTGGAACCGGATCCCAAAAAACCAAGTCTAGCTTCTGTTTCTGGGAACTTTTCCTTTTTGACTTTGATGATTCCTGCCCTCCACAATGAGAAAAAGACATTTGGAGTTCCTTATGATTTTGAAAGGTGTTTTCGAATGTTTTAAAATGTTTGTTTCATTTGTTTTTCATATAAATTATTTTCAAAAACTAAAGACGTGAAGGACATGCCCTGGGATTGACTTCCTGTGGAGCAGGAATGGAATAAATTATGTCTTCACTTTGTAAAAGGTGATCTTTCCTCCCCTTTCCTCCCTACCAGTGCTATCAGCATCTGCAGGTTTATAGCCACAGGGAACAATTGATTTTTTTCCAAATAAGTTTGGACATTAGAGTATTTGGCTATCACTTCATTTATTTCCAATAGATGGTGCCCTCTTTTTGTAGTAAATGTTGAAGCTGAAAGTATGTTCCGTAAACAGATGCTACGATGGTTGGGAAGTATCAAGCATTGCCTGTGTTCTGTTTGTGCTGGAACCAGTATGAAGCACGGGCTTTCCCTCTGGTACTCAGGGGGAAATTGTAACTGGCTAGTTGATGACTTGGGAAAAGACAGGTTTAACCTTCAACAAATATTTCCTATGTCAGACATGAATTATACACTGAAGTCAAAAATGATGTGATGAAAAGAAAACCAGATAAAAGCCCATTCCCTTCACAGATGCTCAGTCTTATCTCTGCCCTCCTGACAGCTCCGCAGCCCCTCACCTGCAATGGTCTTTTGGCTTAGACAGGGCCTTCATGCGCAAATCAAACAGCAGCTTGCAATGCCCTCTCCTGCCTACTCCATCTAGGTTTCTTTCTTTCAAAAAACCATACCTGATCTTTTTTCTGTATTCTGAAAATATTTTGCAAAATATTGTTTTTCTTTGAAATTTGCCTTCAATAATTCCCACCCTTTAGCTCCTGCCACACCTGGTACCTCTGGATGGTCCAGCTGATTGCTTGTAACATCAGAAGAGAGGGCACAGCAACCTCACAGCTTCCCTCATCGTGATCAGGTTGAGACAGTCCACCAGACAATTTAACAATGGCTTTGCCCCGTCACAATAAACCACTTTATAGCACTCTTGTCCGATTCAAATTGACCTGCAGGGCACATTTCAGTAGCAGCTTAATTCACTTTCTCCCTTCCCGCGAGTTGAAAACGGTAGGGCATTAGTTGCCGTATAATGTGACTTCTGTGTCTTGTTTCTCCTATTATCTAGACTAAGTAAATCATAACAGCAGCAACATAGCTGTGCGTTGATTCAAATGAAGAAATATGGTGTGATGCTAAAATAATTCCTCTAATTTATATATAGCAAAACCTCATGCAACATCTCACGTCAACGGCATCCCAAATCAAGATGTGCAGTCTTGAGAAATTGTTTGATTAACTTCTGTCTTGTAAAACATCTTCTCGTGGCAAGCACTTAAGCCTGTGAGAGCTGCCAAGTTCAAGCTAGTGTGGCTCATGACATAAGTCTTTCTGCATTCCTTTGGGCCACTCGGTAAGAAAAGCTACTGTTTTGCTGTCACTGTCACTTCGCACAGCCTGTCTCTAAAGCTCTGTTTGTTGTTTCATTCTGTTCTATGTCTCCCTCAGGAACTTCTTCATTTTAATATAAATAGAGCGCTTCATCATGCAGTGCCAAAGACTTGTAGAAGGTACAACTCCCAGTATTACTGAAGACGATGCATACAGATGAATTTGGCAGCAGATCCCAAACAAATGGCCTTAATGAAAAGGGGCAAACTTCCTAACCCAAAGGTACAGAGGGGAAGTGTTTGAAAATAATAAAGGAAAGGGGAAATGAACACGTCCTTCTGCTAGCCATTGGTTCAGTTGTTATTCACAAACATCACTAGAAGCAGATAATAAAGCCCTTTTGCCATACTTCACGAATACATCACGCGGTATGCCTATTTTTCAAGTTCATTTTGAGTGGGATTTTTCTTTTAACACGGAAATTAATTTTCCTTCTGAATTGGCATGATTTTTAAAAAGCCTACAAAGTTTCTAAGCAAAAAAAAATTGTATTTCCTTCAGAAAAGTGTGTTTTCAAAAAATGTTCCTTTTGGAAATTTTAATAATTGGTTTTTAATGTTGCTTAAAAATTTGCACACTATTTAGTTTTGTCTTTTTTTTTTATCCACCTATTTATATCACATGATCGAGGATATGATAATAAATAGGACATAATAATATTTAAAAAGGAAAATCATAATAGTATGGAATAATAGGATTAAGGATGCCCACGCAGAGGCATGAACCTTGATGTGCTATGTGTTGAGAAAACACAAAATAAAAAGGCAATTTCTAACATCTTCATAGTGACAGCAAATTAATGGTGATTGTTTAATAATAATAACAACAACAATGTGCTACAACCACACTGCATGTTACTATATGACATGATAGGTGTGACATATTACTTTTGGTCACCTAATACTTAGTACCAGGATAATTTTTTGTTTTTGGAAAAAAGCGTCTCCTACAAAAGTAACACTCCAGATGTTTCAGAAGAAATGAATGAAATCAGAGTTTATTTTAGTTGTGCAAATTTTGCCTTTCGTGTGTTGGCATATAATCCCAGGTGCACTGACAGGTTGGATCTCATCCCATTCTGTATGAAGTAACATGAGGGAGTCAAATAATAATTGGGGGTTGACCTAGCAATAGCTTCTTATCACTTGATTACATTTAAACCATCTTGTCCACAACCCTTTGGCTGTAGTTTTTTACTTGGACCATACAACTGTTTCTATCATATCCATATGGAAATGCTCTGGCAATCGTATCAGCTCAGGCATGCATTATTTAATGTTGGTTATGTCGGTTTAATAGCTTACTGCGTGACAGTTCTTAGCATTGCTGTTTCCTTTTGTGCCCTCTGCAGTGAATACGCAGGTTATCTCCTATATTTACTACACTTTTTTCAAATACTACGTGTGCACAAACATCCCAGCCATTTGGAAATTGCTAATATCCAGTTACAAATTCGCGAGTGGCAAATATGCAACCATGAAATTCAGTAGTTACAAAGCAGAACATTTGTACATTGTAAATTCCTGTACATTTCTTAAGTTGCATGACGGGGAGCAGCAGGTGACATTATCCAGTTTTATGTGCACTTTACCTTTCTCTAATGCCCCTCTCACTCCCTTCCCTCCTACTGATGCTGCTGAAGTCTAGAGTTTCAGTCGTACACTTTAATGCTAAAACCCATTGTGCCGAAAAAAAAAATAATATAATAATTTCAGAGAATTCAATAGGACCATAGCTGATGCAGACTTTTATCTGGATAGGTGTATTTGTATGGTTCTGTATGTGCTCATGTAAGAGAGCGGGCACAGAGGGCGGATGGAGGTCATGTTACAGTATTTAATAGGTGCCCAGCACTTGCCCTTTCTGCCATCTACCCCCTCTCCCCACTATCCCAGAGCAGAAGTACCCCAGAGATATTAGCCTATCTAAAATTTTGACACTTCCGTAAGGCAGAGGACAGCTATTATCCCTTTTTTAGAAATGGAAAATTCCACCTGGGGCCAGGCAGTTGGGCCAGCATCTCCTGCTTTCCCACCCAGCAGCAAAGCTCTGGGCCTGCAGGTTTCCCTTTTGCAGCCTTTCCTGCTAAATGGGAAAGTTTAGCAAGACTTTAAACCAAACTAAGCTTAGGGCAACTCAATTCATCGATAGCAGTGATAAGTGGGGGTTTCAATGTCTCAGCAGCAACCCATGCCCCCAGTGGGAGCTAGTTTATATTGGGAATAGCAGCATGGATTTTCTCCCTCCCACTAACCTACCTTAAGACCGCTGCTGCAGAGTTGTGATTTGTCCCTCTCTTTCAGCCAAAGAAATCATGCCTGGAAAACTTAGACCAGGACCAGGACCAGGTCTCCCAAACCTCAAACATAGTACAAGGGTGACAGAGCCCCGACAGCCAGGCATCTCCCTCCTGGGGACAGGTCTCCAGCAGGCTGCTTCTCTTCCTGCAGAACCCGGCAGGCGGTAAAGCATCCTGTGGAAATCTGTGGGGTAGGAAAAGCCAAAAATAAGTTTATTTTTATCCACCATAGAAGTGCTCCTAGACATATCTATGAGCTTTTACTACAGAAGTAACTCATCTGGTATATTAGCTCTATATTCTTTTAACCGTAGCTGCGACTTCCGATTTTTTCAAAAAACAAACAAATTACTTAAATATTAGAAAAGAGGTAATTGCCTGTTAATCAGGCAAATGGCAAGTCTTGTGAAACAAACATCCATGGAAAGGAGGAATGAGGCTGCTCTCTGAAGTGTTTTTATACATTTTTTACCTAATGATCGCTCCCAAGTAACACTTAAAAAGTTGTGAAGTAGACATACTAATCACAAATCAAACAACTGCCTTAAAAAATACTTGCTTGATATTTGTAAGATGCCCTTTCACCAAGCAAATAAAACACAGAGCTTAGAACTCTATGAATTCTATAGAACATAATATAATTATTATTTTAAAAACCATAATTTTCTGCTTCCTAAGTAGCACAGTGTATCTCAGCCACGCTTCTCACGGAGTAAGATGTTACTTGGTCAACAAAGCGGGACAGAGCCTACTTCATAGCTGTAAAAGACAATCTTATAGTGGGACATAAGCAAAGGTTGGTATTGAATCATCTGAGACTACAATTGTTACCTTCTGATGAGGCAGAGCAGCAGACACAAGCATATTTACTCAGAAGGCAAAGGCTAGTGAAAATCCTTGGATAACAGTAGTCAAATTCTGCTGTCACATAGCAAAATTAATTGGTGGCAGAACTTTCAGGAGTTTGAGAAAAGCCCTTTCTTATGGTGTATAAATAATATATGGCATTTTTTGTGAGGAAATAGTTGTGTAACTCATATCTTCACTCTGTGCTTGGAGGTTTTTGCCTCACCTGTGTCAAAACATCATAATCTTACAGCTGCTAATTGCAGCAGAGTGGCGCCTTGAGTTATTTTTGTGGTCAGCATGAGATGGCATGTGACATTACATGTTATAGTAACCCTCAATGAGGCCTTTCTACTGTAAAGATTTTCAAGCAGAAAGGAGGGGAGGCAGGGGGGAAAATCTCCCAACATCACTTTAATCTGTAAGTACATTTTCCTTGATCATTATGCAAAATTAAGCTGATTTGATTATTTGTCAGATTTACTACTTTCAGTGGCCTAACACAATAACTAGCTAAAGATTTTAAGGCAGCTCATCAAAGTAAGTGTGCATTACTTCAGCTTCAACTATGCTGGGCTTTTGGCTGAGCAGAAAACGAGTGAATAAAAGGAAGAATTTAACATGATGAGTCACACCATCATTTTAAAAACTTACCTTTTAGAGAGTAGGTAACATCCCACAGCCCACATTTAGCAACCCTCTAATTGACACTGGCAAGAATTTTGCTGTGTAGAAGCCATGTAGGGACTCTGGATTTTGGCTTGCTCTGTCTTTAACACACTGACAGATCAGATGTGTTGAGAACCACAAACAACCGATTTCTTTAATCATTACCCATTTCTTAACAGCCTACGAATAGCCATACACTCTTTCAGCTGAGAACACGTATCAGGTTTCCTGGAAACCATCCTACTAGGGCACGACTATAGCTCCAATATAAGCAGTAGAACACTTAAAAAGGGGCTAATTAGCTATTTGCTGTACTTGACAGATAAAAGATGTATGCAAGCACAGAGAAAAGACTGCAAATATAGATATCCCTGATTATGTTATTGTCCAACATTTTAATTAGTTTCTTAGACTGTCTTTGTGTAATCTAAAAAGGTTTTAAAAGACGTGATAGTAACAAGTCTGTGATGTTTCTTTAACTAATCACCATCACTGCAGGGTGCTAGAAATTTTAAAGCACGTCTTATATGCTCAGTTCATTGAAGAATTACTTTTACTTCTACTGGCCTTAATTTTTCCTTTATTTGCAGAGCAGCAAAGAGAAAGGTGGGATTTTATTTAACTAGCACGCTGACCAGAAGCCACGGCAGATGCCATTTTGGCATGTAAATCGTCTACCGAGGAGACAGACTGGCTGGTAACTACAAATAGGGGCAGATGATAAAACCTTTGGGCTCTGTCTGCAACTCTACAACTCATTCACTGGGGGAGGAAGTAACACAGCTTCTCAAAGACTTGGTTTAGCTACCCATAAATTTGGGGAGTCATATTTATCTGTCACTTGTGAGTTCTCTGAAAGTCTCAGACAAAATTTCCTAATAATATATTTTTTGCTTCTAATTTTAGCAAAAACCAAACATGAAATTGTATACAATGTGGGGCCAGCTGTGTAAATAAATACACTAACCAAACCTTCTGAAACAAAAACATACCAGCAGGAATTAGGGCTCCTTCCTGGTTTACTGATACAGCTTCACAGGTTCACAAGCACACGTAGTCACCTTGGCCATACATTGTTTTGATGTGTTTCCATCCCTGTGGCAGGAAGGAAGGATTTGGCCCAAACCACGTCAAGATAATGGGGTATGTGGGTAAGCAGATAGGTACCAACAGAGTAAATAGCAGTACAGAAACCAGCAGTGGTTTAAGCTTTGTTAATAGTGAGAGACCAGGTACATTAAAGTAGCAGACAATTTGTTTGATAAGCAATTGGTATTTGACAGGCCAGTGACAGCCTTGTTGTCAGGAGATCACTGCTCCAGTCTCAGTATGTGACTTTAAAAACTTCACTAGGGGAAAAATTACAGTCAGGCAAGCGGCAGCAAGGCATAGCCTAAGGCGCTATCTGCCAATAACTAAGTCCTAGGGAAAACTGATTTGTGGCTTCTGATCACATGAACCTATAGCCTTCACTATTGACTAATTGTGGTTCATCTGGATGTAGATCTATCTCGGCTAACAAGAAAGCACTAGAGGTCTTCATTTAGCCATTGAGCTGGGTCTCTGGAGACATGTGTGCAGCTGTCTTTACCTTCTTACCAATCAACACATCAAAAGCTGCAGAATATATTTCCACTTTCAGAAATGCAAACTGCAAGTGAGATAAAGTTGCCAAACTAGACTTGAAAAAGAGTGAATGATTATGACTCTACTCCAAATAAAAAAAGATAAATCATTTATGACCTGCAGAACTTTGCTAGCTATATAAATTTAGAAGAGATACAATCAAGTCAATTTATCAGCTGGACAGCCACATCATTTTAATGTAACTGTAAAGGATTAAAACAATTTCACGTGCTTTTTTGTCTCCATCAAACTGGGGAGAACACAATCAGACCAGGTGAATGCACATTCCCTCGCACAGAATGATCACTGTGTGATGCCATTTTGGTTTGTTTTATTTCAGTGAAGGTGGTATAGTTAGAAATAATCTACTTGGTGCCATGAAAATCAGCTGTTAATTATTATGCAGAGCATCCTACCTAGTCCAAATGTTATGCTAAAATTGGGGGGGGAAAAAAAAATCAAACACTATTATAGAAGTATTTGAAGCTAAAGCTAAAGAAGAGGTACTGTCAGCAATTTTGATATAAATTCTCTTCTTTCTTGGCTTCTGCTCAGGATAGCAATTCATTCAGCTAAAGACAGTGTTGGCAAGACACGGAATACCATCACTTAAGGAGCTGAGATCCCTCATTCTCCATCAATGCTATCAGAGTTTACAAGTACACAGTGATTTTAGAGCTCACTTATAGTTTGGCTTAAAGTCCAGATTTAGGTCACATTGGAGTTAATAAGCAAACAATTTGCTTCAGTCCCAAATGAACAAAAATTTTATGATGTCCATTAACCAAGGGCAGGATCAGCCAGCGCTGGATCTTACTGTCAGACTCTTAATATGAGGCATACCCAAACCACCACTGCTTTTTCTTGGTTGTACTGTCTTGGTCTTTTTCTTGTGAGACTTCTGTTTCATAGAATCATAGAATGGTTACAGTTGGAAGGGACCTTAGAGATCATCAAGTTCCAACCCCCCTGCCATGGGCAGGGACACCTCTCCCTAGAGCAGGTTGCTCAAAGCCCCATCCAACCTGGCCTTAAACACTTCCAGGGATGGGGCATCAACAACTTCCCTGGGCAACCTGTTCCAGTGCCTCAGCACCCTCACAGTAAAGAACTTCTTCCTAATATCTAATCTAAATCTCCCCTCTTCCAATTTAAAACCATTACCCCTCGTTTCCATCCAGTCCAGAAGAATGAGAGTACAGAGAGATGCAGAGTCCGTGTAGGATTCTGGTATCTCTCCGTGTCAGCTTGGATGCAGAATGGAGATGGCAAATATTTTTGCCATTTAACATTCTGCCCAGTTCAACCGGGAGTTGCAGCCTGGCAGAGAAGAGAAAATTGAGCATGTAAAATTGAAATCAATGTAAAGATTCCCTTAGAATGTCAATCCTGAAGATAACTTTATGCATTTTTAGTTATACTAATGGATGCCTGTTGCTAGATTGCCTATCTTGACCAAGATCAAAGAGGAAATTAAAACTCTCTAGAAGATTTTGACTAGGAATTATTAGAAACTTAGAGGGAGAAACAATTTAGATTTAAAGCATGTTCTTCAGGGCAGACTGTTCTATGTAGGTAAAGCAGAAAAATGTGTTTTCAAAGTTCCTAGGTTTTAACAGAATACATTTCTGCATCTGTGGATGTATACTTATTGCTTCCTGTTATTATTACAGCCAATTTTGATCTACCACCCAGATGTGCTTTTTAAACATTTTTATTGAGGTATATATATATAAAAGAATATATATGCTAGATACATATAATATATATATATAATTTCTATTTGTTGGACTTCCACTGTGATGCTTTTGCACAACAGACAAAGTAAATGACAAAAGTTGTTACAGGCGGGGCAAGCAGCTCAGCCTGTCCCCAAAGCTGCCACATTCTCCTTGTTACAAGTCCCTCTTTTCACATTGCTCATAATTTTGCAAAATTAACTCCCAAGGATAACATTTTCCACATTGACATAGTTACTTTGGAAAATGTCTCAAGATCTTGGGTTTTCTCTTTGAAATACAGGAATGCCTGTATACTCAAAGATGCGATGGTTTGTTATCACTTTCTTAAAAATGCCTTCAGTTGCCCAAATTGTAAAACTTTGTGAGGACCAAAAAAAAAATCACAGGCTCAGTAAAACACAGCCTTCACTTTGTTTCAGATTTCACCTTCCTGAACTCACTCTGGCCCCTACAACAGACAGGATGGGTGCAAACCCAGGCCAAGTGTGACCTGGAAGCATTTCCCAAATTTTCTCTCAAAGGCCTGCTGCTGGGTACGGTAGCTGGGAGCAGAGCATCACCAGCATTTCTCGTGTTCCTCATCACTGCTCCATGTGCAGGTGGGGATAAATCGCTGGAGCTGGAAGCCACCACGCTGGAAAACTATGATGAGCGAAATTTGGGGGTTGTGAAAAGGAGTCTGGTGGGCACAAAAGCAGAGAGAAGAGAGAAAACCTGAGATGAGTATTTTATAGAGAACGGGGTAGCGGGAGGATAGATGGGAATTAATGAGAAATTTCGAGCTAAGTATGTTTTTATGGGGAAAAATCTACTTTATCAAGTCTGTAACTTTCCTGTAGAAATTACATTTTTCCTATTTGTTCAGGAAAGGGTTCTCACCTGCCAAATGGAAATTTTGGAAGGAAAAAAAGGCCAGGGGGAAAGAAGAGAAGGGGAAGAAAAAACTTATCCCAGAATAGCTCAGTGCTTCAAATGTTTGCCTAAGCATTATAAGACTCCCCTTAAGGGTCTAATTCAAACTCGGACTTGAACCTCAGACTTCTACTTTCCACAGAAATATCATAATAGCCAGTGCATTGGTTGTTCTTAAGGAAAGACTTTTTTTCCAAATGCTTTTACACAACAAAACACTCTTTAATTAGAAAATGCCGATGTGCAAAAACCATTGCTTACTCCAGTCCCCCGTGCCTATATTTCAGCTTTTAATGATACAAACATACCCCGCTTTCTCAAATCTCCCTCTCCTCACTCAATCTCTTCTAGAGATGGATCCAAGCTTTGAAAGTAACAGCTGTAGTACCCTTGCTTATCCATCACAGTGGTACCATGTGTGCAGAAAAAGAGGTTGACCACTATAGAAGATGTCAAGAGGTGATTGCATCTTGTTGTCTGAGCAATTCAGCATCATACCCAAAAATAAGCTGCTTCTGAAATACACGTATCTGAGATGAACACCAGCTAGGTATTTTTACTTCAGCACCAGAATGCAATCGGAAGGTGCTGATCTGCAGAATATGCCACTCCTGGGTAGCCTTTGTATATTTTAAGTACATACCATAGGCTCTGAAGAGAAAAGGGAAGAGTAAACCAAGTTCTGGATGAGGAGGCGTAGGGTTTCTTTGGCCCTGAAATGTCAAGTCAAAATATAAGGTTGTTTTCCCTAAGAAGCAGGAGCTGATGGAACTGCTTGCTTACAAAGAAGTACACACAAAACAAGGAGACAAGTGACTGTGTTTTCTCATCTTAACCCCTCTCAAGTTTCTTGATACTTGTTTTGAGGAATGGATAGCCGATTTGTGAACAAATTGCCCTTCTCCCCATTTGGAATTTGAACTCTCCAACCTTCTAGAGGAAACCTCCTGAATCACTCTGTGACAATTAAAAAGCAAACAAAGGAAATACTTGGTACATCACAACTTTTATGATAGGCCTGATTTCTGAAAATATCTAAGCATAGAAGGCAGACTCTTGGAACAGAGCCTGTGTAAAGTGCTTTTCCTTTTTTTTTTTCCTACCTTTGCAGAAATTTGAGAATTGGTTGGGTAAAATGACCTTTACTACTCCAGCAATTTGCATGCTTTATTTTTAAACTATCAGGGCAGTAATTTCCATAATAAAGACACAAATATATACCTATAATATAAACCAAAATAATTATTTTTTAAATCTATTTGCAGAACTCTCAAACTCCAGAGACATAAAACCCGCATAAGGAACATGAGTAAACTAAAAAGTAAAGCCCATCTAATTTCACCATGCTAGAAAGAAGATTGCACAGTTTTGCTAAAGTCCTAGATTTTATCAAGGGAGAGTCTTCAGAATTAGAAGATGCAGCAGTATTCTGGTACATCCCAATGCCAGCCCTCTGTAGGATAGATATGATGAAGACTGGTGTGCTTTTGAAAATGTGAAGAAGCTCCTTAGCTCTAATGGGTCAGATCTCCTCCACTTTTTTTTTCCAGAGTCATCAGGAGGCTGAAGGCACCTATAAATCACCTCTGCCAGAGATACAGCAGCCACACACCTCTTCAGTGGACACAGTTTGTGCTTAGCTGATGAATACAACTGCAGTTAAAAATCGTAGCCTGGCAATCAATGCCATTTCTCCTGAGCTTGTGCCATCCTTTTGCAGGAAGCCAAATAAGCAAGGTCTAACATGCTTCAGGACTTCCTCCTTTACATAGTATCATAGAATTTTAGAGTTGGAAGGGACCTTTAAGATCATCCAGTTCCAACCCCCCTGCCATGGGCAGGGACACCTCCCATCACACCATGCTAAGGAAGACATAGGACCAGGATTTGATATCAGGCTCCACTTGCAATAACTGGGGCATCATAAAGCTTTACATACCGATTTGTGTTCCAAATAACTTCTTCTCTCTTATCTTTTGCTATCCCAAGAGTACGGCTAAGTAACTCCCTGCGTAGGTATTACTTTTTTTGCATTAATAATAGGGTAACTCCAACACTTTCAGCATGGCAGACTAGCCGTAACATGAGAATGATTACTCTAATATGGGCCATGATGGATAAAAGCTGAAGATTTTACCTCATGTATTGTTTCTAGAAAATGAGTAAGCCCTACCTATAGTAGCCCTGAACAAAAGCCTGTTTAAGCAGGATTGCCCCAAAGCTCTGTGGCAGGGCATGTCCCTCATGCCTGTGTGGTCAGAGGAACCAGATGCCACTGGTTCACCCATCTCCACCTGCATAATACACTGCTACCATTTCTTAGCCAGCCTCATGAAATTCAGACCTTCCAGAAGAAAAAAAAAAAAATGTTTCAATGCACAGGAACTGTTTATTTGACCACTACTGACAAAGCTGTTTAAAATACATCAGCTGATTTAATGAGGCCATTACTAAGCATTGCAACCAAAGAGATTAATTTGAAGACTGGTACAAGTGTCCTCAAACCCACACTCAGCATGTGTGTATCACTAACCTCATTTTTATGTGCTCTTCTCCTTTTCCTTAACTCAGTCTACCAAGAAACATTTCATCCCCCCACAGGTACAGTTTTCCAATTATTTTCTGCCTTACAGATTAAGCGCTATACAATTACAAAAAAAAGACACCACCTTGTTTAGCGAAGGAGACCTGTCTTACACTTTGCTAACATTATAGCTGGATTTCATGGTCATGGGAAAACAAAACACCCCAAATGGAGCAGTTATTAATTCAATAAATCCAGCTGCTCTCAGTGCTCTGGGCAAAAGGCAAAGTTAAAAGCAGCTGTTCATTGACGACATGTGCGACCTGACCAGGGGAAGGTAGCTGTTTTAGCACATCATCCACCACTTTGAAGGCTGACTGCACTCAATTTCTTAGACAATCTACACACCATTTTCAATTCTGTACCTCCATAATTTATCACAACAATACCTCAATCATACAGATGGGGGGGGGGGAATGAAAGCAATTTACAGTATCAAGATGAAAGAAGCTGGACGGCTCAAGAAGACCTACTATGTAAATCATATCCACAACTTAAAGGAATGTCGCCATAATATTCTGGAATTAATTTTTCCAGCATTCCTATATAGGTCACACAAAGGTAAATGTAGTTTCCTCCTCCCCCTACCACTATATCTGGAGTTGTTTATCAATATGTTAAAGAGGAAATTGATTCTACCTCCCCTATTCTACATGGACAATAAGAACCTTATGTATAAATACTTCTGATAAAAATAACAGCAATCAGTAAAAAATTAGTGTGCAATCTTTCTATATATCTTCCCTTCAGATTTTTGGACACATCCTCAAAAGTTACTCTTCATGATATTCAAGATTAAGAAAGGAAAATACTGTTTTCCCACCAACAGGCTAGATCACACACAGTGTATCTCATTCAGACACATCTCCTCAATTCTAGTTAACACAAAACGTGCAAACGTTATGAGAAGAATTCACAACATTTATAACAAATTAAATATGTGATTTAAACCAAATAATTTTTAAATTTATTTTAGACACTATTCTATATTTTCAGACAGTTTTCTAAATTATAATTGTTAAATATGTCTGATTAATCACAGGTGTGTTCTCCGATGGGAAAATAGTCATTTTAGTTCACAAGATTATTTGCAGATGCAAATTTGCTTTTCTATTGATTGTTAGGTAATCATCCTTTTGTTCACAAGTTTATTTTTTCTGTGTTTATCAGGTGCACCATGTATCCCAAGGAGAGCTAAAAATGTATGTGCAAATCTCCCTACACAGTTTTCCCTCTTCTCTCAATTATCAATGACATATTTATCTAAGAAACCTCTGAATTTAACTACATTTATTGTGCGCTTCTCAGCACTTGAACTACAATCCACCTCTCAGTCTCTCCTTCCCCCAGGATTTACTTTTAAAGGTACAAGCACATTAACAGTTTTGAACAGCTGCTATGGAAAAAAATCATCATGAATGTTTCCTTCTTCCTCCTCAATTGAGAATTTAAATCTCAAAATACACTGATGCTGACTTGCAAAAAGCAGTTGCAGTTACAGGATTAACTCCAGACACCTCCTGCTCCAGCAGGCTCAAAGTTGGGGCTTATGCCAGTGGAAAGGTGATACAAGAGATATTAATTTCTTACTTTTCACACTGGTGGGTCCTGACATTTTGGGTCAAGCAAACCTTTAGCAAATGGAAAAAGTATTTGAAGTTATATATAAATATTTCTAAATATATTCCATGTTTTCTTCTTCTTCCAAAGAATATACTTTTAGACTTAAGACAGCCAGTTTCAAAGACAACAGGCTTCTGAAAAGAACACAAACTAAGACTGTATTTCAGCAGACTAAGTAGTACATTTGAAATCTGATGTTTCACACAGGGAACGTAACCCGTTTCCATAAAAAGGAAACGGGATAACATATTAGCTCTTGAATGCATAATCCTCATGTCTCAAACCATGCTTCATCTCAAATCATTATGCGACTTTCTGCATGCACAACAGTCACATCCCCACTGAATGTCTAAACATTTTATTTCTAGTACCGTCCTTCACACAGGCACATGTGTAGGCCCCATGCATGTACATTGGACACAAGCTATTTGATGTAACATTACCATTACCTTATCACTCATTTAGCAAAAAAAGTATATAAAACAGTACTTGCAATTCTATGACTCCTTGCTGAAATCACCCACTCCTTGTTTGAGCCCGCTCCACTGCACAAACTGACTTAAAGGTAAAATTTAATTTTTACTATCTACTTCTAACATGTCACTTTGAATCTTCAGTTCATTTTCCTAGGACAGATGCCCTTTGTGAGACCCTGATAATCTTGCCGCTAGTTTATTGTTAGCCACTGGGCTACACATAACAGTACCATTGTATTTTGGGGACACCCAGACATATTTTGATCCTCACACCCTTTTTCACTGAAGCTCCACTGGAATAGAGAGTGAGTCTGTCATCGGATTTAAGGCTCAGGATGTCACAAACAAGTGTGTGCCACTCTGCCTGGCTAAAGGATGCTGGCCAGAACACGCAGATTGTACAGGAAGGATTTCACAGTTCTTCTCTAAACATTAAACTCTGATCAATGTTTTTATTCTTCCAAAAATCCCACACAGTCCAATGTGCCTCTCTGGTCTTTCCAACCATGGAAGTGTAAAGGGTTTTAAAATAACTTATTTTTAAAAGCAGTTGATAACAACTTAAAATACTGTAACATAGGACACCCCTACGAAATAGCCAAGGTCCTTCCATACAGTAAGTAGTCCTGTATTATCACATGACTCAGTCAATGGCATTATTCACATAGATGAGGACTAACTGGCATGAATAAGGACAAAATTGTTCCTAAGTATTCAACTTCCAGAAGTGCATCAACATCAGCACTTTACTAATAAAAACTCCAGGATGTAGCCAAGGTTTTGGAAACGGGCATGTTCTCCTGCTACATGTAATAAATCATTAATTTAAAAATTATTAATATTTTCTCCCTTGCTTTTACATAAAGACAGAAAATAAATTCTCACCTGGTTGTTCTCTGTAGGGCTAAATTATAGTCTTATCCTGAACCAGTAGTGTGCTGGGGAATTGCTTTTGTCACTTTCTTTGCAAGAGATGGTTATGCTTCATGATGCTGCACCTGTGGTAGGTCCAGGTAGTCTGGCTGGATGAATTGGTGTACCTAGTGCACAGGGAGAAGGAGAGGAAGGAGCTGGCAGAGCTGGCAGCCCAAAGAGCAGCAGGTAAGGACTCATGTGTTAGATTTACAACTTTAAATTTGCACACTGTCCATTCAGGTTTGAAGGACACCTAATGACACTTGGACAGTCGTCTCTGAAGAGGGGAGGAGCTGGCTGCATATGTACAATGAATCTGAGCAATATCAAGCTAAACACAGCTCAGGGGCTTGAAACTTTCTCCGTATTAGCAATACCTGTATCTGCAGAGTTTCCAGACCATGCAGAAACACTGACTTCACCCCTAGCATTTCAGCTACATGAAGATATCTTGATCAAGCAGGTAGCAACAAACACGTTGTTGTCCTCTGCAAGGCACATGGCACCTCTCAAGTTGTACTTTGTCACCATACCTGTCTGAGTGCTAAGAGAGTGTAAAGCTGCTCAAGTCGGGTGTTAAAACTTGAGAAACTTTGTGATATGGGGAAGGGCAATCAAAGGTGGCAAGAAGAAAAACAAGTGCTCGCAGCAGTCACTGGAGTAGGACACAAAGGTTTATGGCACTGGACCCAGAACTTCTATCGAAGAACTGAAGCCAAAAAATGTTGGTACCACACCCCACCTAATTTCACATCACTCATTGGAATGGCCAGAATCTGTTTCTCCCCATTTCAAATCAACAAAGATTGAAAAGGAAGAAAAGAAGGAGTTCGGTGTCGCAAGGCAGCTCCTCAGGCCGCTGGGGCACAGTGTGAGCTTCTCTTGAAGCGCTGTGGGAGCTGGGAGGGAGTGATGGCAGAGGGGACAAGGGGCATCCCACAACCTCTCCTGGAGGGCTGGTTCACTGCTGTTCCAGTATTTTTAAATTCTATGTCTGTAAAGCAGAAAGCCAGAAAACACACACACACGCTGGAACTCCTGTATCATGGTGTCCTTCAGGAGCCCTTCTGCTGCAATAGCATTCAGAAGGGAGGGAAATACATTCCTTTCCTCTTAGTTTGTTTTCCCACATGGTGATTGTAACCACTCATTTTCCATTTTCCATGTTCTTGGCCTTGGGCTTTCTTCCTCTTTCACTATCCTGTATATTTTGGATATTCCCTGTCTCAGTCTGGAAATATTAGCAGAAAAGTCTCTGCTGCTCAGAAGCTTCTCAAGTTCTTATTATGTGATTCACAGCAAAGATACGTGTATCTAGAATTATTAGATATTTGTATTAGAATTATTGCCAAATCATCACACCATAATTGTTGTATTCCCGCTGCCTTAGAATAGCTGACAATACTTAAAAAAGGGAAAACAACAAGGAACAGAAAAAAAATCACAGTTATTTGTGCACCTTAAGTACTAGCTGTTGTAGAAAAACTCCAGTTGCAGTAGATTTTGTAATATAAAAGTTTCCTCTGCAAGTTCAGAAGACAAAGCTTCTGCTCAGGCACTTTAATAAAAGTAGTAATCGGTGCTCCATCTGTAACCTGGAATGTGACTGTAGGACAAATGTGTCTCATTTTCACAGCAGTGTGTATTTTTATTTCTAAATACTCCTCTTACAAATACAATCAAATGGCTGAAAGTCAGCTTAGCTTTTGTTCTTCTGTTTTATCAGTCATTGTACTGTAATGAGAAGGAAGCTGTGATGCAATCTCACTTTTGAGGGATGGGTCCTTCTAAGGATGAGGAAAGAAAAATATGTGTGTATTTGAAAGCATACGTGGTACTATCACAAAAAATAACCTGCTTTTTCTACAGCGGGTGGAATGCTGTATGGAATCCAGGGCAGACACAGATTATAGATTAGTGTATATATTTGTACTTTATACCTACTGACAAATAACTCCACGTAGCTCATGCCAGCTGATGGGCAGTGTCAAGGCTTGACTCTCTATTACTGTCAGTTTAACTTTGGTGTTTTTTCCTGGGTGAGCTCTAAAAAAATGTCCAAGTGTTTAAATTATGTTTAATATAATATACTGAATGTTACTGAAGACTTAGCCTATTATAGCTTTCTTCAGAAAGACACTCTANTCAGGGAAGAACAGTGTGAGGGGCCGGGGAGGCCACATAATTGGGTGTGATATGTCAGTTTCTCTAGTGACTGTAGGGACTATTCTGTCATCACTTCCGCAGTGCGTAAGTGAGAGGACTGCACAAATCCCTGCGTCTCCCGTGACTTAACCAAACACTGGAGCCTCCTCTGAAAGAAAGTGAGTCAGGAGGAGGGTGTGCAGGTGGTTTATACATTAGCGAAGGAAGCAAGAGATGGGGGGATGCAAGGGAAAGGCAAAGGAGGAGATAGTGTGACATGAAAAGAAGAGAGGCTTGCCAAAACCAACATATTCATACAGGTTTCGCTAAGCAATTTATACCCCTAAAAATAAAATAATAATAATAAAAAATTTAAAAACCCAACAATCAAGAGCTACCCTAGCTAGAGGTAGCTACAGCTTATTTCACAGATTTGGGCTACTCTGGAAACACAGCTCTTTCATTACTTCTCTGAGTTGATTTCTCTTCCCTAATTGGAAGACTGAAAAAACTAACAACATATCACACTTCACCTACCTTCTGAGAAACTTCTGACTGAGCAGATAAACACAGTCAGTAGTTAAGAGACGCTACAGCTGTAGATCTTTCTCCTTATACCTTCCTAGGGGTTATTCTATCAGTTACAATGGGCAGGATTCATCTATCTTGGCTGCTCCCTACCTTCAGATCAGAGTGAGTCATCTCCTTATATTCAAAGGAAAGAAACAGGCAGGTCTACAGGATGGTTCATCCGACAGATTTTAGATATCAGTCTTAAAAGAAGAAAAGCACCCAAAAAGTGCCCATTTTTTGCTATGGGTTACAAAACAGTACAGACATAGTTCAGATGCAGACATCTACATATGCAGTGCCTATAGTCTCACTATATCATCATGACTTAACACCTTTTTGTATGAGAGATTAAAGCATCAGCATTCGAAAAAACAAATAAAGAAAACTCTAGGTTTGTTTATTTCTGTTTTGAGAAATTCACACTTAAACTATGGCTATTCTGCTGCACTCAGTTAAATCTGGAGTCATCAATGTAAACCATGGTCACAATCCTTCCCTTTTCTGGTTCTGGAGCCTTAAAGCTCTGAGAAATGAAAAAAATCAAAAAATTAAACTAAATTCACTGCATGCCTACTGGGATTCAGTGGCATACATTTTCTCAAATAAATGTTGTTTCTTTATCTTTGGAAACTGTCCCACATCAAAAGGAGTGTTATCAATTAATACCACCTCAACTTTATTTCAAGCGCACAAGATGTGTTCCAACTTGCTTCAAATCATGGACTAGAAATACTTTTTTGACAATTTCCCCTGTACCTGGACAACTTCTGATTTGGATAGTAAACTGGAGACACACTAAGAATAAGAGCTTATACTTGGGCCCTGTGACTAGATCAACAAAGCAAATCTCCCCCATGTTACGTTTCATTTCTTTATTTTACCAGTGAAGTTGGTACTGTGGAAGTTCACCCATAACTGACCTGTGTTTCAGAGCCTTTGCACCTGAAACAAGAATTCTGCTTACTAGTGCCTAATACTGCCATGATTTATATATACACACACCCAGTAAATCCCTCGGATTTCCAAAACAGAGAAAACTAGGGATGTACTATCACCTCTGCAGTGCCTAACTTGTGATAGCAACTTCTGCTCTGTGGACTGACGCTATTTTTCACAGGGATCTAGGAACAGGATTTCAGGATACCATCTGCTTTCTCTGAGTCCCATCCGTCACACACAAATGTAACTGCACAATTAAAGATCCCATATTTACTGACTTTGAGGTCTATCCAACACTGTAACTTGTAATAAACCAAGAGCCAGCATAAGGAAAAAAGAAAGAGAAAGAAAGCAGGATAGAAAGCCACAGAAAGGAAACACAAATGCATCATTAATATTTAAGATCTTTGAAATAAGAAAAATGTATAAAAGGAAACAAAAGAGTGTGTGTACAGTGACAGTCACATCTCAGACCTGTTTCAAGGCAGAGTAATCCACTGTTTGAAAACCTTTCATGTTAATTTTGGGGAAAAAATCATGCCCGAAAAGTGTATCTGCCAATCAGACTCCTAAGAAATTTTACCATATGGAAATTATTTCAGATACTATTAGGAATGAACTAAAATAGCACTTGAAGCTCAGAACTAAAGCTAGCCTGAAAGTTCTGATTTGAAACAAACACACTAATTCGGTTTACAATCCTTATTTGGTTTTGTGTGTGTTTTTATTGCTAGGGTAGGAACCAGGGATGCAAAACACCAAAAGGAAAAACTTTTGCAGTAATAATCACTTGATCAGAACCAGCAAGCATAAGGAAACTTACAAGAAAGTTTTTTCTCAGGAGAGAAACTCCATCTTTGTTGGAGCAAACAGCACTCAGACACCAAGGCTAAAGCAGGTACATGAGAAATACCATCATGAGCCCAGCCTTGTATCTTGCAGTATTTGAAAGGCTTGCACTTGAAGAGCATGCAAAAACAGAAACAGATTTTCCTTCTACCGTCTCTGCATTATATATTAGATTATTATTGCCATACGTGAGACTTGTGGAATTTGGAAAAGAGCTTTCTTTATGGGCATGACAATGAATAGGATGAGCTCCAGAAATACTATGCCGTAGGGTACATGTTCTGGGACAGGTGTCCCAACCAAAGAAAATTTCTTATTTGACTTTGCTAGTCTGAAATGTACATTAATCACCTAACAGGGTCACTGCAGAGATCATAGGATTTATTAGTTCAAACATCCACCATTTATTAGTTCAAACATTTCACACACAATAGGGCAGAAAATTATTAACTTCATATTATATAAATGACTAAAAGTGCCCTATTTGGCTTGTGAGTTTGCAGCCACAATGGAATTGAGAAGTTAAAAACCCCAAACCTAACAGCAATAATGCCTTAAAACCTATTATACATGGGAGATTTTCCACTTGGGGGGAAAAAAAACCCAAATGTAGAGGACACAATCAAATCCTTGTTTTAAATGCCATCATTACTGGTTTAACTATAAATTGCCTCTAAGTGAATTTCTTTTAGAACTAGAAGCATTTATTCACTTAGCAATTTTTCACTCGCAAATTCTACAAAACAGAAGAGAACTACATGAAATTTTTTAACTAAAACTACAGAACATGGCCGGTTGTGTTTCCTTTCATGAAATTTCTAGTTTACGTATATATTTATATCTATAAAATATAGTTTTGGTCATTTTACCATTTACAGCAGAAAAGGGTTTGTTTTAAGTAATAGTGTACTAGAAGCTTATACTCAATTTTTTAAATATAAATATATATGTACTTATCTACAAATGTTTATGTTGTTACCACTCTTGTTTAGACTGGAGATTTTCAGTTTCCTTACAGCTAATGCAGGAAACATTCTTTTTAAAATCCCTTGCTGGAATAATGACTTTTGACAGACACCCTTTTCTAAAAACCTATCCCGGTAATGAGAATTTACTGATCAGTCTTGCAAGGCTGAGTCCAAGTAACACAAGAGCAAAGAAATAACAACCAAAACATGCAGTTAAATAAATACACTGAAATGATTCTTAGTGTCTTAACCGAGGCTGTTGAATCACATATAAAGGAGATACTGATGACGGAGACCTTCAGCGAGAACACAGCACTGTTTGACATCCTTAAGACAAGTATTTTTCAATTTTGAGGAACATATTTTATTATTCTTGCTGAAGCAGCAGACAAACAAAACAACAGCCAAGCTGACATAATGCCCACAACTCAAACCAAACAGAAGGCTTCTAAAATTCCAATTAGAAGCCATCCCATACCTACACAGAGATCTGGGGCAGAAGTAAAAGTTGATCTGAGCAAGATGAGCAATGACTGCAAAGCAAAGCTGCATGCAGGTTGACCAACCTTTTCAATTAAATGTCTCTATGTGCTCAGTTAGAGCAGAAGTAGATATGGAACTTTGGGTCAGGTAAACTGCCTAGAAATATCTTAATTAAAAATAAATAAATAAATATAGATAGATTTCTTTCCAACAGCCTTTAAGATAATCTTTCACAGAATAAGACATAAGGCCATGTCATTCGGGGAAAAAAAAAAAAAAAGCTTGTAACAGAAAAACAGACTTAGAAAGAAACCCAGCTTTCAAAATGGAGGGCAGTCGTCAGTGGGTTCCCGTGCAAATCCGTGGAGTTCTACTGTCTCATAAAAGACCTTGAAAAAGAATAAATTTTGAGATGAAAAATAATGTCCACATCACAGAAATTGTAGAAAGATTTCATGATTATGTGACTGGGGGGAAAAAAAAATGATGTCATCAAATACGAAGTAAAATATAGACAGAAAAGGCAATCCCAATTATACTTACATGATGATAGCCCCAGGAGGAAAATTTCAGGAAAGCAACTGTGGACAGTAAGCACCAGCTAAATGTGTGGCAAAATTAAAAACCAAACAAAATCTTCAGAGAAATTATGTAAACAATAAAGTACAAACAAACAAAAAATTATTATACCAATGTAAGTCATTGGTATAGCAGCCACATCTTGAATATTGGATGCTACTCTGCCCTCCATAAAAATAAAGCAGCGCTTCAAAAGATACAAAGCAGTGTACCCAGAACGACCAAGGATGAAAAAAGATACATGAGCCACTCTGTAGACAGAGAAATTAATTGGACTGGGGCCCCTCAACACAGCGAAAAGAGGTGGGTGAGGGAGCATCTGTTTCCTGTTTGTGTTCTCAAGTAAAAATTTCCACTATGTCTCACAACAGAACTAGGGAATATCAAATTAAATTGTTAAGCAGTCCATTTAAAATAAGTATTTTACCAGGAAATTTTTTTTTTTCAGGTAATTCATAGCTATGTTGTTTAAACTAACTCATTGCTGCACCATACAAGTGTAAATAGAATTAAAATGCAACCGAGCAAATCTGTTGAAGAGACAACTTTTAAGGGTATAACAATATGGTAAAGCCTATAAAAAGAAATCTCGAAACCTGATATCATAAGAAGATGGAAAATATTCTTTACTGGACACGTTCTTTTACTTCCTTCCCTAATGTACCTGCCACTGTCAGAAATAAGTCTAATGGACAAAAGGTACCTCTGGTGTGATTCAACACAGTCACTCTTATGTTCTTCTAGCAAAACACAAAAGAAAGAGGATTATTTTCATCTAATGGGGTGGACGAAGAACTAGGTAGCAGAAAGCGCTGACAAAAACACTTATATTTGCTAGAAATAAATAATGTTTATGCATTTCCACCATTAATTAAAATATTTCCATTTAATGCAAATAAGAAACTTGCATTATGTTCAATAAAAATTCCCTAATTGTTCAATTCACTTTAACACAAGTAAAAATCCTCTTTCTCTGAAACGGAAAAATTTCTGTTGGGTTACAACAGATTAGCTGTGACTAATATGCACTGGTTTCATGGTTGTCCTTAGGTACCTACTTCTTTCTTAATTGTCCACGGTCAATAAACTGCCATGTTGTCTCAGCACAAGAGAAATTCTAACACTGATTTCTGTATTATTTTATAATACTTCCATAGAAAACTGAAACACTAATGTAGCAGGTTGATGCACGTTGAACATGCAAGCAAGTAGGCAAGATTTAAAGTCATTACAAGAGCTGGTTTATTCTTGAACTACCTTTTCTTGTACACTAATGGAAGTTACAGAAGATCATAATTTTAGCTTAAAACCCCACTAATCCTGGAAAATTAGGGAAAACAGCCAAGACTCTTTCCATTGACGTATGGTTTCCAGATCTCGAAGAGGCTGAACATGGAAGCAATCTGTCCATCCTGTAGCAAGAGTCAGCCTGATTCATCAGAAACTCTTTTCCTATTCCCTGAGCTTCCCGGGATCATCACTACTCAAAAAGACTGACAGGGTTTGGTCATCATTCAACACTGAATCTGCTTTAAAGTGATAAATGTTGTATTTTTACCACTTACTTCAGTTTCCTCTGAGTAAAATCTCCTATCTTGCATGACTATTTGCAATTTGATGTTTAAATTATTTCATCACTTCTCCATTACTTCTGACAGATCTACTTACAGTATATCCTTTTTTCCCCCCCCCCCCTATTTTTTTAAAATCCCTAGTAGATAAGCAATTTGAAGCTACACAAAGAAGCCAACATTATATATATTGGTAAAAAGTTGACTATGGTCTTTGACACTACAGATACTCTCCCAGGATTTTCTTGTTTTTCTCCAACACATTTAGTGCACTACAATTTCTTTTTTTTATTTCACTGACCTTTTGATTTTCTAAAACTTTCAAAGTGTTTACTATGCATTATTTTCTTTTTTACAGGGACCGCCATTATTGTTTACTTTCATCCAGTATCAGTAATGACATATCCATGATACTCCATGGCTGAGACAGTCAATTGTCTATGAGTCTACCCCTGTAAAATGCAGAAGGGGCCAAGTGTGCTCAACTATAAGCACTATAATTTCATTTTCATCCAAATTCATCTTTTCCACTAGCAAAAACTGCACTCCCACTTCTCTCCAAATTATGCTTTCTCAGCAGCTTCAACCCTGGAAAGACATTTTGCCTTATTAACAATTTTTTTGTGTGTTAATATTTTCAGAGCAGGATGTGCATGAGTAATTCTACAATTTAGATCTTATTGCTTTATACTAAGGGAATTTCTCCTACTTTCCTTTATTCTTTCTGTCATGCAAGAATCCCTATGTTACCTGAGACCAGCGGTCCCTTCAGTATCAATCATGAAAAACCTTTACTGAAAGGTGTGGGAAAACTCTGTGTTATATGCCCTTGCAACAAGCAGGGAAGTTTCTTCCTCACCTACTTTAATTAAGGTTTGACTTAAATTTTGCAGCTTAAAGGCTTAAATCCTGTCCCTAAAATCTTTACTGAAGTCCTAGAAATTTTTATTAGTGACATACATTTCTGTGAAACATTTTAAAGACAGAGACTCTAGGATGCAGGAGAACACAATTATGTACACACGAATCCATAGCATATAAGATGGCATTACTAATATTTTATGTGACACTGAGTGATTTTTATGTTATGAACAAGACTTGTGAATGTTACGCCTCTTGCAGAATTTACTTTTAACACAACAAACATAAACATTACCTAAAGCCCCTTTCAAGTAAAAGTAATGCCATTCTAAAAAGAGTTTAAAAAAGAAGCTTGTGAGTTAAGTGTAGAAAGGTTTAAAAACAGGAATGATTCTTACCGAGATATACTTTATTAAAAATACAGAAATGAACTTTAAAGAATTTTAATTATTCACAGAGAAGATTCTAGCTCAAGTGTGTATTAAAGTACTTTCCTCTTATTAGCTTTTGCATTCCATTAATTACTTTCTTAACTATTTCCTCACCTTAGGCATGCATCAAGGAAGGCTGTTTCCAGTTTTCCAGGCAGGCCAAAGGAGATCTGCACAAATATATCCCTGCAGAATAAATGCATGCAATTTATTACAAAAAAAAAAAAAATGAATAAGAGGGGAAAAATGCCTTTACCTTATTTTCCATTTGGCCTGAAACAACTATACAGACTGGACCATGCAATTAAATTATCTGCTGAGACCAAACATTTCCTGCACCGTTTTTCAAGAAGTGACCTGTCTTTCACCCTCTTCTCTTTCAGCAGTGTTATTCCCAATAAATAACCATTGGCATTCAAGAGTCTGTATTTATAAAGAGTTACCACACATACTGTCATCTGAGCTGTCATTATTACATCCATATCTATGAACAGGGAAAAGTCTGAAGTGTCAAATACTTTCTGCATGTATCTGCTCATAGTATGTGCAAATACATGCATATCCCACTTTTAATGTTACTTTTCCTGCACTTTAAGTGGATTTGTTTTGGTTTGGTCTTGTTTACTGACAATAGTTTTCAGAAAACTGTACAGCTTCACAGAAAACCACAGCTGCAAATGTTACCCTTATATAAACATGTATTTTATGTTTTTTAAAATAATAATTAACAATGCTACAAAAGAATAGTAAAAACAAAACCAGAGAAAGTAAATATTGTCTCTCTTTTACATTTCAACTGGCTAATTTTTGTAAGTGTGTATCTCTGTCATTGTACAGTACGACGGCCTGCAGACACGCTGAACATTCCAAACAGAGAATACAAAGCAATATGTTTAACAGTACCGAGAAGCAATCATAAAGCAAATCACTCCACATAACAGTCACCATCTATTTTCCATGAAGCACAAGGTAAAGCATGTTAATGTAAAGTGCAGATATTGCAAGGCAGTGTAGTGTTACGCTGCGCAGAGAGAGCCCAGCGGTCTGCTTCTGAGCTGCGGCAGGCTGAAACCGTGCACAAGTGCTTACAGCTGCAGTGACATGGTGCTAAGCATGTTTTAGGACTAGTCCCAGTCGAGCGGCATCTTATCCAACCAGAAACAATCCCACAATCCATCTCTTTTTAAGTGATCATCCTTGTATCGTAACAGATTAAGGTTGCAGCTACTTTGGATTATGGTTAATCTAACCTTTATCCATTCACATCTTCACCTGAAACTTACAAGGACCAAGAGTCAATTGCCAGGGCATAATTCACAATGACACTGATCTCTCCTTCCTCACTCTAATTATCTGGATTAAGAATAACACTTTTGAGTAATTATTTTCACATTGGATAAACATTAAGCTTTCCTGGATTTATCTGAGCTTTTTCTTAACATGAAATAGATCCGAGCAGGCTTATAAGAACGTAACTGACAGCAGTGACAGCTTAATCAAGGAAACCCTAAACAACTAAAACAATAGGAAATGTTTGTTTCACAGTTTTGAATAATCGAGAACCAGAAACTTGATAACCCACTTGCAAGCTGTCTACTAAAAGACCAAAGAAAAAGCATTATCAGACAATATCAAGGCAGATCAATTACCATGAATTGTACCGTCTTAATAAAGATGCAAAATTTTCTCTGCTGCAAAACCAGCTCAGATGCAAGGAGGAATTTACCAGCTGCAAAAAACGTACAAGCCCATAAATCTTCTGATTTATAGAATCAGTATTGCAGAAAGAAGAATAAACTATATTACCAGTTTGCTAAAATTATAATTAAAATGAATCAGATACCAGCTGCATCACTTCTGATGACAATTTCTGAAGAAACTGCATTGTCCATCTCAGGCTACACAGACTCCCCAAAATTGCTATCACAAGCAGGCTAGAAAAATCTTCCAACCTTGTCTTTGAAACTACCTAAGATCATATACAATTACACACTAAAATCACATCACAGAACCCAATTACACTTTGGCTTTGCAGATCCACAGATAACCTCTTAAAGAGCAAACTCCCTTACTGTGTCGACCCCTGACCTCAAGCTCTTTTTCCAATCTTCAGCAGCACCACATGTTTCTTTCCCAGAGTGAGCCAGGACTTGGAGCTGAAGGTTTCGCAGGGGTAGCAAGTGCTCCAGCCATCATAACTTTAAGGTTAAGGGTGCACACTGCTAATATCTCGTGCGCAAACTTTAATGCATTCCTTCTACTACTATTTAATTTAGTTTGAACATTATTTATGAAGGAGTTTTCAGTAAGTATTTTTCCATTTGTTGGAGGCTTTTAATAATTTATAAGTAATAATTTTATTTGGCTCTTAAAAGGCTTTAAAATGTTACGCATCAATTGAATACTTTAACAGGCACTGGAAGTTCAATCACAAAAAAAAACATATTTACATCTTAATTTTAGGAATTATTTTTAGAAATTGATCAAATAAAGAGCACAGAAGATTCTGTTTAATAACTTGACTTCCCTGAGGCTCTACAATATCAATCATACCACTGGGACTTTCTCTTCTCTCACTTGGCAATAATAAATAGCAGAAGTAGGCTTTCATACCGGTTTATAGTTTCTATTTCTTCACCATGTCAACAGGAGAACAGAAGCTACAGCAGGACGTCATGAGCTGGCTCCCATAAAACAGAGGACAAAATTCTGGGCACTTAACTGTAGCTGGGGCTAAACAACAAAAGTGATACAAGGTGCAACATCCTTCTCTGTGCCTCTGCAAACCCTTGTTTAATCATAACTATATTCTGTACATGTATGTAAAGTTATCTTCATGAGATATGAACAGGACCCAGGTGAATACTGAATATGCACTTGCAAGTTACTGGCAATTTACCCTGATGACAGGCACGGGCACTTCAGATAACTTACCACTCCCAGCTACATATGTATATTGAGAGTGTCTATATTTCTCCAATATTTTAAGCCTTCCTAATCAAAAACATTGATATTCATTTCAAATGTTCAATATGCCCTCTACTTGCTGAGGACAACTCACCTGAAAAACTGTCCTTCCTCGCTATTACGACTTCTTCTGCAAAAGACAACATTCCCTACTATGCAAACTTTAAAAAATTATGGTGGAATTATGTAGGTTGGCCAGATTATTTTCTCTCTAGCAAGACACAGTCTACTGCTTACTGACTGACATATTACCATGAGAGGCCATTTGGCAGTGCAGCCGTAGCGCCTTAAATCTCCCTATTTTTTATTGAATTCAGGGTCTCTCAAATGTTCTCTCAGCTGCTTTTACTGGATACTAAAAACTGTCTCCTCATGGACTTCTTAATACCTCTTAACGTAGCAGAAGAGACCCAGAAATTTTGAAATTATCCAAGAACTGAGGGACATGGAGATACCTCCTGGTGTGATCACGGCACTGCTTTATAAACCATAGTGTGCAAAATCTTTGCTATTGAAAACATTGAAATCTGTCATGAAATGGTTGAGTATGGAAGGGATCTCTGGAGGCCATCTTGTTCAACCAAGCAGACATGCTATAGATAATTTGTGGGTGGATCAACTACACATTTTTACTGGTAAAACTTCCTGGTTGCAGCAATCAAGACTGTATCTTTTTTATTTAAGACCTCTTTCAAAATAGTCCACCTCTTAGGAACCTAAGGTCTCCAGCAATCGGTACTAAATTCTACCCAGTTCCTATGTCTTTACTTTAAGCAACACCTCAATCATCCTGTATGACTGTTGACTTTGAAACCTTTCACTTTCATACCTTTTTTCTTCTAATCAGTGTTGCTACATTATTAGGTAGATTTGTTCCTCATTCTTCATAGTACCATAAGATCACCCAGGAGCATTCAGTGGCTAAAAGAAATCTATCACCAGCAAATATGCTTCTTAAATCAGCTCTTAACATGAAGTATTATGTAAACATGCCGAAAAGCAAGCATAAACTTTAAAACGATCTTGAAAACTGGGGAAACTCTCTAAAAATTAGTTAGGTAAAATGTAAGTTAGATACCAATAACTGACTGTACAAAGGATGAGAAATAAAGGGCAATTATTTGATGTGGATCAATTTCAGAAAGCCCAAAGACAAGAAAGAAGAATCATTATCAATGTGAAAAAACAAGAAATTCAGGAAAATCTGGAAGAATTTTGGCTTGGAAGAGAGGTGGATTATTGGCCTTCAAACAGCTGAAGAGATTATTCTACTCTGAGTCTTTGGTGGATAGGTAAAAATCTAGGCAGCTAAAACTAGTTTAATAGATCAGATATTGGAAAACATAAGGATACTGGCAGACTGCAGTAGCCTGTGAGAAGTAAAGCATCTCCCTCACCAGGGATTATGGAGAACAGATTAGACAAAAGTCTGTCAAGAGCAATGCCATTACAGCTGACTTTTCTGTGAGTCAGAAAAAGAGAATGCGAGGTAGCCTCTTTTAGGTCTATTTTCAAAGATTACAGTGTGATTCTATTTGAGAATGTGTGCTGGTTTTGGCTAGGTTAGAGTTCATTTTCTTCACAGTAGCTAGTATGGGGCTATGTTTTGGATTTGTGTGGAAACAGATAGTGCAGGGATGTTTTCGTTGTTGTTGAGCAGTCTGTGCACAGCACAAAGGCCTTTTCTGCTCCTCACACCACCCCGTCAGCAAGTAGGCTGAGCTTGCACAAGAAGTTAGGGGGAGAGACAGCCAGGACAGCTAACCCCAGTTGACCAAAGGAATATTCCATACCAAATGCTCAGCAATACGAACCTCTGGGAGGAAGGGGCAATGTTCAGAGTTAGGGCAGTTGTCTTTCCAAGTAACTTTTATGTATGAAGGAGCCCTGCTTTTCTGGATATGGCTGAACACTCGCCTACTGATGGGAAGTAGGGAATCAATTCCTTGGTTTGCTTTGCTTGTGTACACGACTTTTGCTTTACTTATTAAACTGTCATTATCTCACCCAATGAGTTTTCTCACTTTTACCCTTCAGCTCTCTCCACATCCCACCATGGGAGGAGTGAGTGAGCAGCTGTGTGGTGCTCAGTTGCCAGCTTCCACAACAGAAAGAAACATCAAATATCCTTTTAGGCTTAGTTAAAAGTGTTTTTGATAAAAATTATTTTTCCCAATAAAAAAACCTAATTTTTGACTGGGAATTTTCCCATAGATCATGTCTGTTTTCTCCATATAATGTTTCAGACTACAGTTTTCACATGATTTATAATATTTTTTCTGACCAAAGTAGCTGGTATTTCTAATTAAAATATTTCCCCCAGTTTTGTTTCTATGCTGCATTTCCATTCTGCTGTTTTCTACCTTAAAAATTTTCCTGTGTAGACCAATCTTTTTCACTTAATTAATATAAAGAAAAGAATTTATAATGAGGATGCTTCATATATACTTCATTTAGAGACACCTATGTTCAAATTCGGCCACACAACAGTCGATGTCTAATTCAAATTTATTCATTCAGACATTCTACAGTGGAAAACTGTGTCAAATCTGAGGTCTGGCTAAACAAAACCAGCTGTGGAACTTCTTATTGTCCCTGAAGATATCAAAACCCAAACCAGTCTTGTTTATGGCCAAACACTGAAATCAACAATGAATATTCTGAGAGAAAAATACTGGGGTTTTCTTCATTTTTAGGAAAAGTTTTTATTTTCTGCAGGACAAAAAATTATTTTTTCTTCTGCCCCTCCTTTCACACTGTTTTTCCACTTGAAAAATGAAGAATTCTCTGATCACTACCCATGAAGACAGATATTAGGAAAGTAAGAGAAACTAAGCTAGAAGGGCTGGAACAGCTCTGCCAACAGCACCTTCATGATTTCCTAGAGGAGGAAGCTTTTTGAAATTTACATATACAAAGGATCTGTCTCTATTGTCAGTGGAAAGAGCGCACTTTGATTTTTTAAAATATTCTTTGGTGTAAGTTCGGAATAAATTTATGACCAGGTGGATGGATCCATTCAGCAACTCTTGGAAATGTCACTGCTGATACTCTGATAGCAATCCCCACTGAAAAAGATAGAAAGGCTGGGTGAATGTGTTTGTCTTTTACTCCTTGGACAGGCTTAGCACTTCTCTGTATTATTATTCTCCAACTTCAGTGGTACAGACGTCTCTAAAAAGGAAGTAGCCTGAAGAGAGAGCCTGACATCTCTCCAGCACATATTAAGTTAACTGACAAAAGGAAACATTTTTCTATACTCCTGAGGAAGCTGGGCAAACTGATTCAGATGTAAGCCGAAGTGTGCTCAAGTTAGATATCCTTTGATGATCATATCTGCCTTCAGGGAACCCTTGAAAATGTTGCTACCAGGTTTCTAGCAGAGGAAACTGATGAAACCTCAGAGAGGATGGAGGCATGGGGCCATTGCCAGTTCAATCACCACGGTTCCCACTCTGTTCAGGTGCTTCTGAGAGTGGTTTTACTGAGGGGACCAGGCACAAGCTTTATGAGCAAGACTTGCTGGGGGGGATTGCCTGATACAGAAGACAAACACCCAAGAATTCTTGGGTTTAGCTTGGAAGGAGGCATGTCCCACAACACAAGCACTGGAAACTAAATGGCAGACAAAACATTTCTTTCTTCAAATTCAAGATATGCTGCCATGTACCACCAACTCATTTCTTTCATGTAAGTAGAAAGTAATACATCAGTGTCTCTAAAAGGCCCATGTAACCTTCGATGAAAAGAAATAAAGACAACCCTCAAAAGAAAACCTTAAAAATCTGTTCCTGAAAACTGTTTCTTGATGACAGAGGCAACCTGGCAGCTTAATGTGTTGGAAAAATAATACTTCCCACTAGAGAAAATGACATAGCACTATTCTCAGAGGGGTAAGAAAAGATTTGATTATAAGAAGCAGCAATCAATCCTCTTTCTGTGAGAAAAATGTATATTCAGGTCCCGGTCTGCAGACAATTTCTGGAATAGAGTTTTACTGCATTTCCAACCTCTTGATAAAACACATTCAAGACCTTTTTATTTAGGGAAAACTAAGTCTTTCTTGACACTCTCAGAGAGGATGAATACAAGACAGAAGAAAGCTTGTTTCTTTTTCTCTGAAGAATGGTGTTATATTAACACATCCCACCCTAATACAACATTGGCTTTAGAAATAGTGATAAATAATCAACCCCATAGGATACCATCATTACTTCCAGAGCATTAACACTTAGTGGAAATATATGCTCTTTAGGGCAAGGCATAGTTAAGACGTATTATGAACAGTCCACAATTTCAGAAGTAAATGCAGGCAATGGGAAGTGGATTAGCAGGAACCAGGAGGGAGGAATGTTTCACATGAGAACAGCAGAAAAGTTGGTAAAGGGGTGCGAACCCAATCCTGTATAGGTTGCCCTTGGTATCGACACTGCCATATTTCTGAGAAGTACAGAACTACCATCAGAAAAATTTTCTGTCAAAGCTACTGGTTTTAGTATAGCAACATATATAGGCAAGCCAAGTAACATTCTTTTTCAATTAAAATACCATATACAGGATCTATAAGAGGGATAAATTCAACTTGTATTTAGAACTGACAGTTGCTTATTCTTTCACATCATCAGCAAGTCACCCACAGGTGCAGAGAGCTCTGACTTTCTAGCCAAGAGGATTTCAGATGCTAGATTTAAAATGACATACGATAATCCAGAAATGAAAATTAAGTGTCATGTATTCCTTCATATAAAAAGAAACACCTAACACTAAGGGGAAGACAGCATTGCTGGAGGGGTTTTTTTTGTTTCATTTTTGTTTCAAGCCTGCTATCCAACTGCTATTTCAGTTAGCAACGCGAGTGACACTCAGCAAGTCTGTAAACATAAGGTTCACCTTTCAAATCTAACCCAATCTCCTTGAAGTTCAACATATGCTTCAAAACAGGCTGTCTTCAGAAACATTTTGTTTCTTGTGCATGCTTTACCTTCAGGAAGCCTTTTGCAAAACATATCTTGCTGCACTTTCCAAACCTGCTGCAGGTTGCATGGGTTTATTATACCAACACGGTCTCGCCTCTCTCAGACTCTGCCTCAGGAAGTTGTAAAACCGTGATCTTGTTTCAGTTATTACGAATTCCAAATTGAAAATTAATCATCTCAGACTTTCAAGAAGTTGCAGCTATCATGAAAATAAATTTGAAATCAACTGTTTTTCATGTCCACCTGCCATCTTTATAAAAGTCAAAACCATATGTGCTTCCTCTTTGAAGTCCGTTTTTGCCCCCTAATGATAGCCTTCACATTCCACAATATTGTTCTGATAGCTCTAGCCTTCCTTCAGCCAATGAGGGGAAAAAAAGAAAGAAAAGAAAAAAAAAAAGGGAAAAATCAACAGCAGCATGACAAATGCTTGTGCAGATGTCTGATGCTGATATAACAAATGGCTATGGTCTATGAAGTTACAAGTACAAAATAATGTCAACAAGTTGCAATGATAAAACAGCCCATGAGATATTCCAATATATGTTCAACATTCAGGGCAATTTCTGGTTTGAATTACCAATCGATTTTTTACTAGGTTGAAATGATTCTTCTTACAGAGAAGCCATTGTTTATGGGTTGCTTTTTTTCAAATTTCTGTCACAGCCTTCACGTTGGTAATTCTGATTAATGTGCTCCGATTCCCTTATTTTCTCAAGGCTTCACATTTTGTTAGGAAAATGAAAACATTTGTACCGTTTTAGAATTCAAGCTTGAAGTCAGACAGAATGAAGTTGTCACTGCTGCAACTCTTGAAGTAACTCACCTCGCAGGTCTTTGAAAAGCATCAGAAATGCAGAGGTGTGCTGCTCCACTAATAACCATCTGCAAAAAGCACAACACGTTGAGTTTAGTCCCGTAGAAAACAGGATGATTTTGGCCTCAGCAAAAGCTTTAACCCAATTATAAGTTTCCTATTCTTCTGTAATAAAAATTAAAGTTCCTTGGGTCTTCTTTTTAATGCATAAAGCAGATGGGCAGGAAAATCAAATGACTAGTTGCTTTCATTTGTCATTCACAAACTGCCATGCTGAGCATAGATATCCAGCATGTCTATATTCTTCATTATATCCTAGTCATTCAAACATCCAGATGGGGGGAGGTGAGGAGAAGTAAAAAAAATAATAATAAAAAAAATAATTCAAAAGTGAGTAAGATAGAGGCACAAAGGGTTGGTCCTATGGCTGGATACAGAACCAGGCATGCATGAAAGTTTTTTATGTCCACCTTTAATTGGGAAAACACATTTTGTCGTGCATGCAAATTTTAAAGGGGTTTAGTCAAACCTGTGCAAGGTCTGTGCGACAACACAGCTTACTTAAACTACACAGAATTTACTTTTTTGTTTGTTTTTGTTTAACTGTGAGGCCTGCACCTCTCTAAACCAAATCTGCTAAATTGATTTGGTTATATTGAACAAAACAGGTGCATGCTGACAAGCATTTCAGACAAGCCTTATTATGAGATTTTATGATATCAGACATAAGCTTTTGCACGCTACATTGTTCTGTGAAGCTCATAGCTTTTAAGTTTTACTCCAGCAGTGGAATAGATGGTCTGGATGAAGCTAGGAGGCACCTAACCAGAATGGCAAAAGAAGAAAGCAGTTGAAAGGTTTCCAACAAATGAAAACAGTGTTCAGTAGATACTGACCTCCAGGATGGTTTTATTTTTTTTTTTTACAGTCTCAGCCATGAAACTTTTCTAATTAATAAAAGTAAGAATGAAAAGATATATTAGATATGAATAGGAGCCTGATGATTTTTGAAACTTAATTCAGATTTTAGGATAATCCTAAACAATCATTTTATGCATGAAAGAAGGCTCCAAACACTTTTAATGAAGGTTTAGAAATTACAACATTGGGTTTTGTAGTTCCCAGTGGCTGCATACTGTTATCAGCCTTACATACAGTATTTTTCATATTAGTCTGGAAATCACCAAGGAAAGATGTGCAATTTTGACAATATCCTCAAAAACCTCACAGGTTCATAAGGTTATCTGTGCTCACCATATTCCTGTGAGGACCCATTTGCTCTCTCAATTGATACCTATTTAAAAAGGAAAAAATTTCATAGAATCCCTAATTTGCAGCTCCCCCATTCTGCACTTTGTTTGCCAACAGGGAACAAGCTCATGGCTGGTGTACATCAGAGGTGTTGTCTGGTGTTCAGTCACACCAGAAACAGCGGGATCATTTTATCTCATAACTGGAGGCATGGGGGGAGAAATAGAGCAGACAGAAAATCCAGCTCCAAAGCTGAAAGGAACGAACTGCAGGCACAAGACACACCTGTTTTGTCCAAGTAGAATAGATACTAAAAATAGGTGTTGACCACCAGTATTCACCCAACAGTTTTCACCGTTCTTCAAGCTGAAAGAGTTTTTCAGTGAGCGTATGGATCTGCTTCCAAGTGCCACACGCAAAGATTAATCAATGGCATTTCACTTAATAACAACATGCTTTCATTTGTCCACTACACATAGCCAAAACACGTTGAAACAAAATCTACTGCTTTTGATGAAAGTATAGGGTACTAGTCAAAACCTTAACTAGAAATAAGACATTATTAAATGAATTTTGTGTTACAACTTTTAAAAAACCCCTTTCATTATTCTAAATGTGTAAATCATTAAAACCGTGAAACAAACACTAAAAAAAAACAACCACCCTAAGTAGGTTAAACTTTCCCATCCAACACACTGGCAATAAGCAAAGATATAGTTTCCTTGGGATTCAGTTAGATGGGAGGTATGCATAGGATTCTACTGCTACTGCGGGTGATAATTTCATGATGGCACACAAGGGCTCCCAACTAATTAATTCAGGGACTTCATTAGACCTCAAAATGGCAATTTTACATATAGGGAAAAATGAGCCAAAATGAGCTCTTTCTGAGTCATACTGAAGGCAAAAAAAAAAAAAAAAAAAAAAAAAGCTATTCTAGATATTTGTGAAAGTAAAGACAGAGAAGACTGCACGTCATTTCTTAATTGTTTGCTCTGCCATGGGAGCAGCAGCCACTGCCTGACTTTTGAGCTAGGCAAGCAGGATTGTATTTGCATGATGCATATGCATGATATCGTGGCTCTTCAGGGGCTGGGAAGCAAGCTGTAGAATTTGGCACCACTGGAGTGAACCGTGTTTTAGCTGGAGAGCAAACCAGAGTATTTCAAACAAGGAGAGGTGCAGCCAGAACTTGCTCTCATTTCTATCACAACTGTAAAAACTTCCAGATTGCTGACAAATTGCTGAACAATTTCTTGAAGGAGCCCCAGCCATTACTGGTGGATAAAGCCTTCCCAGTCTGCTGTGTGAGTATCTCAGGGCTTTATCCAAGTTCTCCCAGCAGTAAATCTCACAATGAGGTGCAGTGGCCAAGAGAACCGATACAATCCTTGAACGCATAAACAGAGGAGCCGCATATAGCATGTAGGAATAATGAATTGTTATTCTCCTCTGCATATGGCATTAGTGAGACCATCAGTAAGTACACTGGGAACTCCCAAAAAGAATTTGGCAAATTGGCCATTGCTCAGATGAGAGCCACAAAGTGATCCAATGTCTTGAATATATACTCTTATAATGAGAGACTAAAGAAACATTTAGTTCATCACAGTCAAATCCAAGTGGTGACTGACCACAGACAGCAGGTCATAACATAAGGAAGACATTTGTGATAGCAGGGAGCTCTGCAATCTAGCTGGGTGTGAGAGGAAGACAAAATGACAACTTGTGGAGGGAAGCTAGTATTAGAAAGAGTGATTTCAAGAACGGTTATTCCCTGTTGGAACATACCACCAAAGATGTAAGGGATTCGCCACCATGTAATATCTTTAGACCAAGTACGTTCCCTTTTTACAATTCAAATTTAAAAACCCCAGACTCTCAGCAACACGTATTCACTGTGGTTCTCTGGTTTGTGTAATATCATTCAGGATAGATGCTCATAATGGGCTACTCTGACACTAAAAATAAATGAGCTTATATGCGAACTACAGACTCGATGATCACAGAACACTGAAACCACCATGTGAGTATCTCCTCACCATCCAATAAAAGGCTGCAATTTAAACATTTCTATAAATTATTGCCTAGCAGCTTTACAAAGAGTGTGTCTCTAACTTCTTTTTCTCCTGCTAGTATCGCTTCGAAATCCCTCTCCTTTTTTTCTTCTTAGACCTAGATCCAAATATTTAGCCATTTTACTATGGCTCTCAGAGAGCAACTCACTAAAACTATCCAGGCAAAAAAACCCCACCCTATACAATAGATTTTTTCTTTTGGGATCACTTGTCTTGCAGAGACATTAGAAGGCTGAATTTCAGGGGAACCAGAAAAGGCCTATGTGCCAGTAGAATCACAGTGTGCTTTAAGAAACAAAGGCCTACTTTAAAACCAAAACACAAAGGGAATAGTTTACCTTTCCAAGGGAATGTGCTAATTTCAATTACACATTCATTAATATTAATAAATATCTGTACATCATGCTAAGTAAATGCCATGTTTTACAGACATTACCATAAAATACGCTGTATCCTAAAAATCTTATTATTCCAGGATCACAACCTGCATCAAGATTCATATCAGGTAATGCTTTTATATTTATACATCAGACAAAACAATAAAAACAGAATCAGAAAGATAAGAAACATGACATCAGTAACGTGAAAAAGATCCTTGGGTGACAGGAAAGTTTACTGACAAAATTGTGCCGAAAACTCTGTTTCCTAGGACTCATTCAAAATAGCTTTCAATATGCCATTCATCCCAATGAGAAGTCAATGACATAACGGTATGTACTCTTTATGTAAAGAAAAAAAGTGGTATGTTGGGAAAGTTTGTAAGTGCTCATAGGAAAAAAAAGAAGAAAAAAAAAGAAAAACAAGAAAAGTCAGTGGTAGCTTCAGAAACTGTGAAAGACAGTTCTGGAAGAGACAGATGAGTGGTCAAAGATGCTGAAGAAACACACAGTAATTACATGGCTCTCACCACCACATGTGATATCACTCACCCAGACCAGCACAAGCTCTCTGAAACAAAAATCAGCACATTTTCCAAGGGGCTTCAAGAAAACTCAGTAAATCCAGCTTCTGCTTTTTTTGATGATTTATGTTAATATGCTGCAGTCATTTTTTTCTGCACACAGTCTATGGAACAACTGAAATTTAAATGAATGCTTCCCATAGTATATCCAGCATATCAAAATGGCAACAAATTAATTTCACAAGACATTTTGGATTTAATGGAGACCTTTGCTGTTATTAGAAAGCCCAATTTTCATATCCTGAGCTGGATCAGGATCATATTTAGAACATGCTGACAGTAACACACTGTGGCATGACGACATAGGTATGCTCCTTAGGATGGGGTTGCTGACTTCCAAAGTTTAGTGCAGAAGTTTCTTTCTTTATTTCACTCAGTATTATTTCCTTTGTTTTAAAGGTGAGAGCCAACTTTAAATTTTAAATTACCCTACTTCAAATGCCTGATGAACTACACAAGTTGTGTATATAGACATTACATACGTTTATTGCATAACTACTGTAAAATCATCTTGCCTTGTAGTATAATACGATTACAGGCTGGAAATCTGCCACACTTGGCTAGTTCTACTTTTCTGAAACCTAGTCCCAGAGAGCAATTTCCCCAAAGGTGCATAAATGATACGTGAACCTCCCAAAGGACAATCCTGGAAGAGAAGTGTGCAAGAACCCTTCACAGAAAGAAAAAGAAATGGGAAGAGTGATGCCTTTCAGAGGAGCACATTGCTCATGTAATAGAGGGAGGGGGAAAGATGCTTTGCCACTACCACCTTTGTCCAGTGAGAAACATAAAGTAAATTAAATGCAGCTGGATCCACTCTCCACTGTCAATTGACTTGGTTCCCTGCCCAGATCCCTTAATACATTACCATTGCAAGGGTTTGCTTGTGAGCTGCAACTGTAAATCACACCATGAAGCTGCTTCCTCTCTTCTCGCACACACCTGCATAGGAAATGTGCCAAGTGGCAGAATTAGGCATGCTATCAGGACTGTAGGCAGTACAGCAACCCCAGAAGAAGCCTGGGATGGGCTGCTGTAATTTAAATCAGCCAGGAGCTTTTTTGACCTGCAGAGCAGCTGAGAATCTAGGGGATGCAAAGATGGCACAAGTTTTCTAGAGGCAGACCCAGGAGACCCCAACGCAGGCAGCTGCTGGAGGCCTCAACTGCGCACAGCCAGTGCCGGCAGGGAGACTTGGAACAGCAGGACCAGGGTCAGGGTACAGACGTGTGAATGAATTGCTCAGAACAGACCAAAAGCCACGGGCAGCTGTGGGGAGTTGATGTACCTGCCATCGGGGTCTGGGCTGGATGTGTCACTCCCCAGCAAGCACCTTGAGTCCCTCAGGCCACATGTGATGGATGATTCCAGTCCCGCTGATTCCCCACTGAGGATTAAACACAATGGAGAGATCAACATTTCTGGGGTGTTTTTTTCTGTCCTAGCTTTGATGGCTTTGCCTGAGCCTACCTCCCAGGGATTCCTGTTTTGAGAAACATTGCTCTAGATAACAATTTAGCTGGTTTAAATAATGCCATTTATAACGCAGGCGGATGGTCTGTTCGTCATATGCAGTAATGCATTACATCCATTACACTAAATCCAGCGTGATTTCAGCCCTAGAATGAATGTGCAATGCTCATTTTTCTCCTGCTTCATTGGCTGTATTATAAATGTAGAATATCTGTCACACTATCTCAAAATGTCTGCTTTATCTGTGAAGCGTTTGACAAAGCACATGTTACAAATTATTATTCATAATGAGTTATATACAGAGCTGCTATATATACTGTTACAGAAATACAGTGGAGCTAGGAACTAACAGACAGTATTCAGCCACCATGGTATCACAAGAGGGAAAGAGAGCACTGGAGTAAAAAAACTCTCTTTCTCCATGTCCTCCACAACAGCTACTATCACCCTTGCTCCTTACAGATTGTGACAAATAGGTTTGGACACTATGCCTGGGGGAGAAATAAAAAAAGCAGACTTACATTATAATAGGTCCTGTGATACACAGGAATCTGGAGGAAACTGGAAATGAGAAACCACCAAATTCTACCAACAGAGAAGAGTAAATCACGGATTTGGATTAGCAGGCACCTTCTGCCTCTATGTCTCCACCTGTGAAATGGAGAGCCTCTCAAACAGGCATGATAGCAGTTCATTAATATTCACCCAGGACTTCTTACCTTCAAGGTGCTTTTGCAGCATAAAGCTAATCTTTAAAAAACATTAGTGTAACTATCCCTGGCAGTCACCATGTCTTAGTAAATTCTTTTTAGTTCCTTCTGACTTCAAGGTCCGTCTCTGGAAAAAAGTATCAGTTAACAAAATGAGGGCAGTACAATCAGATTCTTAGGTACTTCTTCTCCCCTCCCTCCCAACCTCAGAGATCAGGGTTCAGCTTAAATCAAGTAAATATGAAGTATAACTTTAAAGACCAGACAAGATCCACCAGATATTAAAGTTCACTGTGTGGTATCCAGTACAATGAAATGAACAGGGTTAACTCCTTCTATTAACATACCTAGAAACATAAACAAACTCCCATATATAATACGTCTTTTACCCACTTAAAGACTTCCAAGAGGTGTTAACAATCCAACATCAAAATTCTCCAAGTTGGATCCTTGGCTGTTAAGGGTCTGGCTCTAGCTACAATATCAGAATCTACTGCAAACATGAATGTTAAATTATAAAATAACTTTCAGTTCAAATTACTATGGCATAATCTTTATTAGTAGATCTGTCTAAATTAAAAGATAGCACACATTCCCATTAGTTCTTCTAAAATACCTTGTAATGTGCAAAAAAGAAGGTCTGCAGTTCCATAACCTTTTGTGGACTTAATATCCATGTTATAGGTTTCATTTTCATTTTACATTTCCTCTTTGATTTAAACTGACTTCAGAGGCTGATGCTACTGCTGTCCCAGTGAATATGTGTCTACCAATCCTGTGTTTTATCTAAACTTAGTCCACTGAAATACTTGCCTTTTCTTTGCTTCAAAAGTCTGACAAAAATCATTGCTCAAGGTGATGTGGCTGTACAAACATATTTAGCTAAGGTTTACGCTGTCACTGAGATGGCATAAAGCTTCATCCTGTAAAACACACAGAACTTATGACATAAATGTGGCCTTAGGGATTTCTCGTGATTGAACAAGTCTCGTTTTGGTAATAGCAGAAAATGTAAACAGGTATTATAGTTCTGGAGGGGCTGCCTTGGCATTTCCTTTCGGCTTTCTTGCCATGTGGCCGCACCTCAATACACTGAGCACAAGTCAACAAAGTCCAACAAAGCCAACTTCTAAATGCTCTGGAGAAACTATAAACAATACCATTGTCTTTATAAAGCATTCAGAGAAAAGAAGCGAAAAGCAGTTGACACTTGACACATGGACTAAACCCAAAAAAAAGTGTTTTGAAGATTATTCTTTCCTGCTTTTATAATCCACTAACTTCTTGTTGTTAGCTTTTAATCCAGTATCATGCCCAGACTGTTTCTATGATAACTCTAACAGATTTTTGGGAAAAGTAAAAATCTCATCTTCACATGTTTCTATGCCGTTTCACAAACTTCTAAACCAAACGGTATAAATAGCACAGCATGTTTCCTCTTTAGAGTTTGAACTTTTTGTGTCTTTTGAATAGATCATTACTCCTACAGAAAGTAAACAAGGAATGTATTACAGAGGGTTAATTTATATGATGGAATAGGGCAACTGCCTCCTTGTAAAACAGACTTGAAACAAGAACTCCAAACTACTCTTAAGACATCTCTTGAAGGAATTTAGTTACTACTTATGTAGTACCGGACATCGCCATTATACATACTAAAAACCAATAAACTGGTAACAGAGAGACATTAAAGAACATAAACGAGTCTGCTATTGAGACCCAAGTGGTGGTTATGTAATGATTTTAAGAAGTAAAAACCAAAACAACAACAAAAATCCCCAAGCATGTTACTTCTTTGAGAAATGTATATATCTCAGTTTGATTTATGTAGCATCTCTAGGAATAAATTTGATTTTTCTGCAAGCACTAGATGGTCATTAGAAACAAAGTGCTAACTCTTTGGGTATCAATTGCCAAAACTCCAGCAACTGAGTTACTTTAAAATTATGTAATGGAATCGAGCATCTCAAAGACAGTGCTGTTCTCACTGTTGTCATCTTGACAACAGGAGTCTCATCAACTGGGAAACTTTTCCCTTTCTATCAGCTAAGCAGAAATAAATACTGCTGCTAGCCTAGTTTTATTTTTGCAGATATACCGTAGCTCAAAATATCAAAAGAATATTAATATTGATACAGAGTATTGCACATATATGGGATGGATCTAAGTAGTAAAGCTTTATTCAACATAGGGATGGCAGAATCTGGCTTGGTGCAAATTAAATCCGATTTCTGAAACATCTTTTAAACAAATAGACTTTATTATGAAATGGGAAGATGATCTTCTGAGTTGTACCTTCCTGTTTAATTGTTTGTGGTTTTTTCGTGTCATTTTGTATCGCACAGAGAGACTTGGTAAGAGAGCCCTCCCATGGCTAACGCAAACCTTGCAAACTCCTGTGGTAGCAGCCAAACACTAGGTAGCTCAATGGATAAAACACCGACTCCAGATTTCAAAACAAGGCTAAATTGCCTGCATCTTATGCAAGTTGTTGTGAAGCTATGGAAGGGAGCACAGCTTGGACCTGTAGTAGTGAAAACAGACATGTCCCTAGATAACTCCAAGCAGTAGTGAAAACAGATATGTCCCTAGACAACTCCAAGCAGCCTTCACCACCAGCAGCCACAATCAGTGACATGGTTTTTCACATTTCAGGCTTCTATGACCCCTGTCTCTTCTAATAGCAACCCACACAGACATGTTTCCAGACTACCTGAAAAAGCAGTTTGAAATCCTCAAGTGATTGGTAAAATTGCAATCCTATAGATGTATTCATTTCTGCTGCTAACCAAATGCAAAAAACATGCCAAATCTGCTGTCTGATTTGCAAACACAAATAGAAGAATAAAAAGATCAAATCAGAAACATAATTATTTATTTCAAAGGTAAACGTCTCTGGGCTACATGTCTTATTTTACAGTCAGCTTATGAAACTCTTACATACATTGCTGAACTGATAGAAATAGATTCAAAGCATCCATGGACCTTACTCAAATGAGAGCTCACATACACATTGTAAAGGAAAGATGAGATGACTTTGTTATCCTCTTACTCATAATTCTCCCGCAGTTCATAGATTTTCAGGATGAGTGAGTAAGGTGGCCTGAGTTGGAAAGACTCAGCATCCTTCTTTCAAACACCTTGGAGGTAATGGGGGATGAGATCCACTGACTCAGGATTGCATAGGGTCTCTTAATAGATTTTCTGATATACCACCATTTGGCAAGGGTGGGATAAAGGGGCTGGGTTTTGGTCAGCTAAAGTAAAGCAGTTATTTTGTTCTGTTACTCTGAATTATTTTCCTCCCCAGGAACAGGAAAGACTGTTGGCAACTACTCAGCTGGTTAGCTCAAACCAAAATATTAGCAGAAATTCAACTGGGTTTGCTCCATAGTTTTCCTAACTGGTTGACATGAGAAAGGCGAAGCAGCAGATGAAAACCAAGGGATGATGGCTGGATGACATCAGTTTTGGACCGTACTCAAGAGCAAGGTTTTACAGCATAATAAAGGAAACACATCACTGGATAAACATCTGACCACAAGTAATTCTTAATGGTCAGTGTTAAAGCAGCAGGGAAGGATTAGTGATTAAAAAAGGAATAATAAAGTAATGGTTAGAAACACCACAAAAACCATGAAGAAAACAAAGCAAAACAAAAAAAAGAACCAATACAGATGGAGATCAGCACTTCATATATACTGGGAAGTCTAATGAAATGTAAAATTTATAGAATGAGATGATGACTAATATTAATGCTCACAGAGACTTAAGGGCTTGCGGCTGGCAATCAAAAGTGCTTCTTTTCTGAAAGGAACACACACCGCTGACCTGCATTAGTAACAGCACCCTGCTATAAAAAAAATACATATTACACAACCCCAAATTCAAAGTACCATCCCATCTTTGATTAAGCTATAAACACAGACGCAGATTCAAAGACTCATATTTTCAGGAGGAAAGGGGACAAGCCCAGTAATTTCTGGTGAAAAATTAGGGATTTAAAAAGGGTCCCTGGGTCTAAATTTCTCAAGACTAAAGTAGTAACACTATCATAACACAGTAGAGAAAATTCTGATGGAATACTTGATAGTTGTAAGAACAAACTATCCAAAGGTACCGTTTTGGGGAATTATGAGCTTTTGGTGATTTTTCAGACCAGGCTAAACACCCATCTGTTACGGAGTGCTTAAGGATAATGAAGTTAATTCTGCCATAATCCCAGGAAATGGACTACAAAATCTGTCAGGCACCTTTCACACTGAATGCTTCTATGAAATACTTCACACATTATTTATATGGCAGGAAAAAAAAAAAACCTTGGGAGCCCTCAGTATTCTAAACGGCAAGTAACACAAGTGCAGACCACAGATAATATTGGTTCTTGTTCATCAGGACTAAGTAGTTTGTTTTATTGTCCCCATGTGACATATCTTTGGGTGGAAAAAGGGACAATTACAAGTGGATTAGGAAAGTGAGTTAATTGAATCAAGTGCTATAAGTAGCACTCAGAAGGCAGGCCAATAATTTTGGCATCAATATAGAGCATGTAACATTAAGCAGCAAGTGACCAAGCATTCTCTGCAGTCAGACTTTGATGTTGGAAGGTGGGTGGGCCCCCAAGTCATCTCATGTTGCCTCATTGCATTTCCTTTAGAGCATTCCCCATCCATAGCACATCCTATTCCTCGAACCAAAGGCTACATCTTCCTTGGGCTCTGCTTAGTAGGGGTTTGACATCCTCTCTCCTAATTTTAACTCTCTCCCCATCCCCCAAAATACTTTCCCCCATTTTATTTTATTTGAAGGATGGGGACCATCCTGCCAGGTGGATACTCCCCAAGTCTCACGACTCTACTCAAATGGTTTCTTATCAGGGTGCCCCGAGCAGCGAGAGCTCATAACTCATTTGAATGGGAAACAGTTGGGGGCTCGCCACATTTCATCCTACGAGACTGTTGACGCTGTTAGCAGCTGTTAGTGTCGCTCTCGTCTTTACCAACTGGGAGCATATCAAAATGTTACACGCACATTCAGCGGTCTAGTCTCTCCTCTTTCAGTTTAATGGGAATTAAGCACACACATCAAGGACAAAAAATACACTCCACAGTTGCTAAGTGTTTTATACACTCATTTTCTAAACTTACTTACTATGGGGAAAAAGAGAATTCAAGTTTAAGGCACTCCAGGAATAACAATGTTCCCTCAAAGCCAGTTAATACCAGTAATGGCATCGTTTAACTACACAAAACTTTATTCCACAGTAGGGCAATTAAAAATTCTGAACCACACTCTTAATTTAGGGAAACACAAAACCCTACAGCAATTTCTTGGTAATCTAGACAAAATGAGATCAGCAAGCTCCATCCAGTTCCCAACAGACAACTGTCCATATTGCAAAACTGTGAAAACTTTGCTGGCAGACTCATTCGGGAGGCCAGGAGTGGACTAGCTGTGTACCCTAGACGCATGACCATACACAAATGGAGAAAGATTGAGATACCAGATTGCTCCTTTCCATAAGATACAGCTTCTTGTCCTGAAAAGGAAGCAAGAGCTTCAAGGCTAGATTAAACTTCTATGACACGCTCGCATAAACACACGTCACTTGAAAATAAAAGTTCATGGGACATCACCTACTACACATGTACTTTATTTCATATCAGGTGCTAGCAGACACAACTTGTACATCTTGACGGTAGATTTTGTTCCACATTTTGAAAATAAAAATACAACTCTTCATTTCTGAAGTGAGTTACCAGTAAGCAGAGAGGATAAGCAAGCTATACCAGTTGTGTCATCCTTTCACTGATTACACTTACGTACATGCTAGTGACAGGGAAAACAATTTCATCAATGGATCACCGAGGATCTGGGGTGACTCTCAGCTCTGGAGTATTTAGAAACTGTGATTTAAGATGTCACCACTGGCAGCTGTCACCCACCTCTAAACTTAGCAGCAGCAGGAATAATCTTGTGCCAGACCTTCAGCCGCTGCAATTCACAGCCTGACATATTTCCTTAAACCACCTTCGTCGCTTAGTCAGTGCATCTGTGTCCCAGACTTACCCACCTGCCCGTGAATCGTGGCAGCTGAAGATCTGCAGTCCGTTTACTCTTGCTGCCCCTGCAAAGGAGGCCTTTGGTTCAGGAGTAGACAGACAGCTTCTGGTGACAACAGCCCAATATGCCAGCAGTAGGACTACCGTACTGTCATGTGCTGCAGCCAGTCAGTCTGACAGTGTCCTGGGAGCAACTCCCCTCAAAGTCCTAGCACGGCTAACAAATTCTCTTTTGGGACAGAATCTACCACAAACATTATTTTAAACCACGAGCGCTCTCTGATGGGTTCCTTTCAGTAGATCTTAATGCTCTCATTCATCTGCAATGCTTAAAAACCTGGAGCTAAATAAAATCATTTACCATGCAGCAATGAGTGATGTATAAAATAACCAGGAAAGCTGAAATTGGCTATAAAATATGTTCTCTAACAGTTTGCAAGAACTATTTCTCATAACACACATGCAGGCATATACACAGCCAAAAAATTATCTTTTATATCACAAAGAAATGAAACCAAGTAAGCATGTTGTGTTCCTTTCCTCTGGAAAAAAATTCTTCTTCATTTCTTTCTCTCTACTCCCTCTTTTCCAGCTTTTTCATTTTGAAATTAAAAGAACACAAAAGAAAAATAAGAAGCTCTATTATCCCTGAATTACTTAGTTACTATTTTATGATGGTAAAATAACTAGAAAAGAAAATTGTTTTGGGAATATCTTCCAGTCTTCAGAATACAGCCAGTAAGAAGTCTGAACGTATTCCCATGTTAATTTTTAAATATGGACAAAAATTCATGCAAATTCTCATATGGGAATAACAAATGTTTTTTTTTTTAAAAAAAAATAATTGAAAACAAAATTGTTTGGATTCAAAAGACGTCACTGGTTCCCCATGCAAGTTGTGACATGATGAACCACAGAAAGGAAGTGGTATCACCACTGCGGGACCCAGTCCACCAGTTCTACCACAGACTATGTTGAAGCTGCCTGTCTTCTTAGAGAAATCACAGCAACAATATCGCAAGGAAAGGGTTATTTGCTTTAAATGTTGAAATGTTTAAAATTTGCAGACTCCACAAGGAAACCAGGAAGACGCTGCCTGAAGGACAGCAATGGGAAATTATTTTTTTTTTTATTTAAAAATATTTAATTGACATATTAAACCACACTTGACTATTTTTTCTCATCCACTTTTACAGAATGTGAGTTCTTAGCAACTCTATAAAAAAGAGCTGTATTCACCAAGCAAACACCTGAGCCCAGTGAACACCTGAGCTTTCCAGCATCGCAGCCTCGGCTGAAGGTGTGGACATAACTGCTAAGAAGGAACTTAGCACCCTGCCTACCAGCTCTTGTAGAGGTAAGATGAACAAGCTACAGGGAATACCTTAGTTAAACCAAATGAGATTTACCAGACACAGTCCTAGTAAAGACAACATCATCCAATCTAAAATAAGCACACAACTTACACAAATTTATTTCACAAGGGCTCAAGCTGGATTTAACGTAGCAGGAAACACACTGTTCTTCACTACTTTTGATAGACAAACAGCATAGTGCTGTTATTGGACTCCAAAACTAGATGACAGAAGCTGCAGGAGGAAGATGAGGCGTATCTTGATAAACACCTGAAATAACCTAACAAACTGCTTCAACCACAAAGCTACAGCTCTACAATGCCTTGTTTTTATACTTACTACAATGCATTGCAACTCAATTTCTGTACTGTGACTGTGTATCCTCATAATGTCTTAACAGGAATCACTTTAAACCAAAGCAAACAGCCTTCTGCCATGCTCAGCCACCCAGGAAAAGATGAGTTTACAATTGTTCGGGTTTTGGTTAGCTGCACAGCTCCTACACCGTTTTGTTAGGGGTTTTTTGGTTTGCGGGTTGTTGTTTGTTTGCTTGTTGGGCTTTTTTTTCCTAAAGAAGAGAAGAGAACACCACAGCACGATAAGAAATACCACCCCAAAGCCCTCCTCTCCTAATCATGACCTCAAGCTTGTTTCCACACCATCTCTTCCCGTGTGCTGCCTTCTGTCACTATGAAGACTGCAGCTTCCCATCAGGTCTAGCTGAGTGAAGTGTTTCCCAGGAAGAGGGCACAAAACCAATAAAGCAATTAGTGACCAATTAAATTAATTAATTAACAGCGTTTACCTACAGGAGAAAGGCAAGCATTAAACAATTAGCAGCAAGTTTATTTTTAAGAGTGAAAAAGCCTTTTGAAAACACCTTCTGAGTGACAATGTTTGTTTATTGACAGCCATCCATGTATTACATTTTTCCATCCTCTCCTAACTCATTTCAGATGTTGGGAAAACAACTAGTCATTCAAAATAGAATATGCTCGATTCAGACAAGGGAACCATTTCTCACAATAGCCATGGGTTAGTGCTGTGATCTTTTGCACTGATCGTGAGCTGATTTTAGGTAATGCTTGCATCTGCAGTCCTGCTTAGAGTTATGAATTATCAGCACCCTAGCAACAGCAGACTATCAATCCTTCCGTTCAGCTCCCCAAACAGAATACGTGAGAAATATTCCCCAGCTTTTAGAAAGTGTCTTTCCAGTGCACTACAAGTTTACATAAGTTTTGTTACATCCTGGTATTAGCTTGGCACTACTGCGGAAAAACTCCTCACAGAAGAGAAACCAGAGACAAACATAAACTGCATCTATCTCGCATACATTTCTGATCCCCTTCCCCTTAGGGTGGGTCTCTTTATGACCATTCTGTCTCAGCTCTGCATTTAAAAAAAACACCAAGAGCAGAAATGTGTGGCTCTTGCAGTGGGGAAACTGTACGGATTTTTGCTGTACTCACATGAGAAGGATAAACATCAAATACATTTCATGCAGACCACCACATAATAGTTTTAGTTATATGAACATGGATAGGACTGAAACCATTATGACAATCAATACTGTGTTGAATCGCATTAGTGAGAAAAGTTGTTAATATTTACATTCTTCAAGTACTTCCTTTTGTCTTCTGCATTGAATTTAAAGTGTAGGATCTAATAACAAACCTTTATGCCTCTGTTTCAAACCCTTAATTTCCTTCCTAGTGTATTGATACGTTTTCTTCTGGAAGTTCTTCCCTCTGAGTCCACTGCTTTTCAAGTAATTCCCTTAAATACATCGAGCATCACTAAAGGACCCCCAGACTTGAAATGCCTGCACAACAGATACTTCATAGCCTTTTCCTATAATCCCTGGGAAGTTGAGGGTATTAAATCAATTAAAAGAGTTTCCCTCTTTTACTTCAAGTATATCTGGATATAAACAAAATAAAATCTTATTTTAAAGTATCAAGTGTATGGAACTCACAGAATAAATTATCATACTCTGCCTGTTTTTTCATAGGTCTTCCTAGAATACTCCCATGCTAAAATAGAATGCAAACAAATCTTGGGAAATTAGATTTTTAAATATTTTGACTAAAGAAGCATTTTACACAATAAGGATAAAAAGATAGCACCCATGGGTCTGGATGTATAACTCCTGTACAGTAAGGAATGATTTTAGAATGACTTTTTTTTCTTTGTTGAGATCAAAATGAGCTATAGACTGAAGATTTGTCTTAAAATTTTGTGAATTCTCTGTGAATTCACACAGAGAAGCTGCTACTGTTGTTTTTCAATCAATTGTGACAAACAGTGCTATAACAGGATCTAAACTGTGAGAATATGTACAGGCACTGCCAGATCTCCAACCAAATCCTTCCCACCTGAAGTTGCTAACCAAAACAAAGTTTTGAATTCACCTTCAAACACATCAAGTCCTGTTCTTGGGTTGAGGCCCAAACTTCATCTGTTGCAAGCCCTGTCCACCATCTTTCAAGCAGTACTGCCTCAGTTTCTCTAGTTACCCAAGAGGAGAGATTATACTTCCCTTGGGGGATGGAGGCTGTGGTGATAAATACACTACAAATGCTTACCTACAGCAGAAATGGCACCGCAAGGACAGAGAGTTGCGTTGTTTGGTTTCTTTTGTCTTGGACTAGGACAAGAACTTCTCATGGTTTGCCCCTACAGCTAACACTGGAGCCTCCTCTTCCCTATTACATACACCCTGTGGACTCTGAGGAGCATCAGTCTTCTGCTGGTTTGAGGACAGGACATCAAAGTCTGGCTAGACACACCAGGCCCTACTACCATATGCCAGCCAGGAGTATTTGGGACATCCAGCATTCTTTCTACAACACGAGTGTTACCATCAAAAGACAACCAGTGCACGGGTAGAATAATAACTAAAAACTTCTTGTCTAATATATGTTCTCTTCTCTTAGTTGTCTAGGTTGTCCTTTGTTGCTTGGGTTACAAGAAATTTTCTGTGGTCAATGTTCTTGACCAAGAAGGGACAAAATTCAGGGTTTTTAAAATCCACTGACTTCAATCAAGTGACTGTTTACACTAAAATTATTTTTCAGCCAAGAATTTGAATGATTCTCATCTATTATTCTCATTCAGTCTTTAATTGAGCGTAGTGTATCAGTGATCATCAATGTCTCCTGTAGACTTCAATCTCCAACGTTTATTTCAATAATGCTTTTGGTCTAAAATACTGACTTTCTTTGGTAATAACAAACAAGAGACAACAAGCTCTTAGAAGAAGGCTATGTATACACTGGGATTACAGTTACTCCATTTGCAGTATTAAACAGATTACACTCCCAGAAGACCATGGATATCTGCCACAACTGTGTGGGCATATCAGAACTAGCTTTACACCAGTTCTGGTCTATAGTCATGCAAAAACAGCTCACCATGAGTTAACCACTTGGCTCCTCAAGCAGTTCTGTGGTTACACTAGAAAATTTACCTCTTGCATACACAGGAATCAAGCATCATCACTTTACAATGGAAATACAAGAACAGCAGTAGTGTGTCTTTACCTCTAAAATTTAAAAACATTTTGATGGACCACCACCCAAAAATATTGTTAGCCTTTGAAATCTAAGGGATTTTAAAGGAACGGTTATTCTTATTGAGTTACTTCCTGTCATCAGTAAGTTTGCAGCTGGCCACAGTGAAATTGGTAGAGAAAATACTTTTTTTAAGAAAAAGATTAAATAGTGAAAAAAAAAACACTATCAAAAGAGTTTGGGTTTGACCTACTGTTTCTGAAGTCTAGGTTAGTTTCATTTCTAAGGTCAATGAAAACAACACAGTCTTTTTGAAAAATCCATCTGCAAAGGAGAAGTTCAGTACCCCATGCACATGAAATTTGTGTGCACAACAAGTTCTAGTTAGTCAAACTGAATTTTAATAATGAATAGTAGCGGTATTTTTCTTCAGTGTTTCATCCTGCACGATAACTACATCTCTACAAATATTTCACCAGAAAGTATGGGACCTATTAAGAGTTTTTTCGTAGTGTTGCATTTGAGTAAATCTTAAAAAGCCCCCCAAAGACCATAATTCCAGTACTTAGTACTGCCAGACCAATGCAGTAGAAACCTTAATCAGGGCTCTTACTCAGATTGAAATATATCCCGATTAAGCAACCATCCCATTTAAGCAAAGTTTTCCTGAACCATCACTTAATGTAAACCAAATGTCCCCTGCAACTCCTTCCTCCTACTGAAGCATTTTGACCCTTAGCCACCATATTAACACCTCTAATTGTAACTGACAGGGCAATTTCCTGGTTGCCATTGTGCGAGACAAGCAGCGAACACTAGCCACAAGCAATTTATGACCTTTGACTGTCATATTAACGCTTTTAATTGTAACTGACAGGGCAGTTAGGCCAAAAAGTGTCCCGGCAAAGCAGTTCAGGGAGTTGTGAATGTCCCGCTAAAGCTAAGGAAGGAGCATCCAGTCATTAATGTGGGAGAACTGATACGGAGAAAGAAGGGGGCGTATTTGAAGTTGGACAATCGCCAAACCCCCTGGAATCATCACTGACTTTGCCCCAATTGGCCATTATATTCCCTGATAAAATCTGAACCACTTTTACTGAATGTGTTGAATTTAGTTTTAACTTTTGAAGAAAATTTGCCAAAGCATTTGAGTGAAAAATATTTCGAGGATCAGTGACATGATTTTTGGCTTCAACAGATTTCACATTCTTTGATGAAAAGACACTCCCTAAGTATTTCTTTCATGTTTAAAAACTTGAATATTTTCACATTATTTAAATTTAAAAAAAAATTCTGGAGCCTTAGACAGAGTGTAAAGTTAATGCACCTCTAGACAACAGTCGCTGAAGCATTCTATAACATTACATGAACTAAGAAAAAGGTTATCTCAAGTGGAAGACAGGGGAGTACTGTGGATGACTCTTTTATTCGCTTTTGACAAACTGGCCTCTAGAGAGTGAAATATTGTATTTGCAAACATTTGAACAGGTTTGATATTGTTCAGCAGCAGGTAAGGGCACTAATCACGTTACAAAAATTCTCCCTTATATATATTTCAATCCTATGTGCTCAAATGCTGAGCATTAAGTTCAATAAGTTAGTCATATTTACTTGATCAGACCTATGGATGGGTCCTATTCAGCTAAGGTAAAGCTACTGGATACTTCCTTATTTCAATCCTTTTTCCTTCTAAGGGAAAAATAAAGCACTATAGCCAACTTGAAATCTAAACAAAGTTTGTAGGAACACTATAGAAGCTATTTTCAGTTTTATATATCATGTCAAATCACCCAAAAAACTTTCATTAATTTTTCCAAGAATCCCCTTCCCACTGTGTCTTTCCAGAGAAAAGGGAGAGCTTCATATTCAGTGTAGGAAAACTCAATGGCCAATGTGTTACCAAACGCAGAAAGCTGCAAACTGAGCAGTGATTCTAGTCAAAAGGCGCATTTGCATGAATGCCTCTCTTGGCAGCAAAGCTAGCTTATCCCCGACATTCATCTTGTTCATAGAGCACCCCTACAAACAGGATATCATCTTAACCAAGAATGAAATTACATATTACAGACAACATAATAATTCCTTTCAGACACCAGAACAGGAAGATCTTCCTTCCCTTCTTACTTTCAACTACTGTTCCTCCTCCAGGCTTGACCTGACCCTTCCCATGTGCCAGCAGGAGAATGTCTCTCCTGAGCCAATTTGGCTCACTACCTCCTGCAAAAACACACAGATGCTTTTTGGTAGGATTATTTTCTGCCATCTTGGTGAGTTGAAGCAGCTCAAGTTCCCCTGATAAGGAGAGGGCTGCATGGCCATCAGAGGGGAGAAGGGGGAAGAATGGACACAAGCTCTCCCTTTCGGAGACACTACATCAAATTAAGGGTTAGTCAAGCTCAAGGAATAATGTGCAATTTCATCTTGAAAGGCAGAGACAGCATTTCTGAGAAAAAAAAACCATAACTAGCACTGCACCCTCAGTTCAGTTATGTTTCACTGTTATTGTTATAAGAAGATCTTACCAGTAACATCAATGTCATTAAGTATTTTTTTTTACTATTTTTAAAATACTCAAGTAACAAAGGAGCCCATCTCTTTTTTTTTCAGAAATATGATGATCTTCAGAGTAACTTAAAATCCTTGAGTGGCTCCTTCTAACGGGTCTTCAGTGCCCCTGAACATATTTACCTTCTCAGAGGTGATTATAAATGAAAAGTGGGTTTGTGCTCTTTCAAATCTCTTGTCCTAAAAAGAGACCCAGGCTGACTCCCTGCAGACCCTCAAATTAATGTTGCTTCCTAAATACCAGTTTAAGATACACTATTATAATTTAAAAACCTTTCAGACTACGTACCATCATGAATACAACTGAATGAGCCAGAAGAACCTGTATTAACATAACATCACAACAGATAAAATGTATCTATTAAGGCTTCTTCTTTCTTGACATTATTAGTTAGATCCAGTCCTGACCGCTGACATTCAGGTGCTTCCACTTGGCAATGCACTGTCTCATTTAAGGACAAATAGGTTGCTGGCACACGAGCCTTGAACTCAGCCTAGCTTTAAGCAGCAAAGGTTTGTATTGCTACAGCTCAGTAGTGGTTAGAATTGGGGAAAACAAAAATTCAAATCTTCTCCAGCTTATGCACTGATAAGGCCAGAGCCTCTCAGCCACGTAGCACAAAAATTAGTGACAAACTACGTAGTGGGGACCAAAACTGCTTGCTTTACAACTAAAATTACAAGCAGAAAAGAATTTGCGGGGAGGATAACAACGAGTACTCCCCTACTACTAAAGCCTTTGCTGTGATCAGAGAAAACAGATAACATTGTTGATAACATTGTGTAAAAAAAATTTATCAATTAATCTAATATGCCCCTACCTACCTTGCTTTAGATAGTTTCTACTGAGCTCCCAGTCAATCCAGATGCAACTTTCTAAAAAAGGTCTGTCCATCAATAGCACAAGATTATCAAATTAGAAACAGTCAGAAAATTATAAAACAGATTAAGAAAAATAATACTACTCCTCATCTTTCTCTGTCCTTTCTTATTAGCCAAAATCTTCTGCTTTGTTGCTTGTATTTAGACACATACATCTGTAAACAGGCTCCTAATTTTCTGATTACTATATGAGTGTGTGATAGTAATTTAATTAAGAATTTAATAGGGCTTTTGAAAAAAACGGTATTCTTAGGAACCTAAACCTGATCCAAGTCCCTAATGTCAGGCAAATATTCTCTCCGTCTTTGCGTTATTGCTTGAGAGAACATAAACAAACTATTACACACAACTGTTTGACAAGGACATAGCCTAAATTGCTACCTGCTTAATAAGCCTCTATGGAGATCCTAAGCTGTTTCAGATGAGAGTAGATGTTTGATCAGATGCATGAAGGTTATTTTAAGTAAGCATGCAACTATCTTGTCTGGTCTTTCAACAGCTAGATACTTCTACAAAGATCCATGGGAATAGGGGGAATTCTACTTTAGTAGACTTTGCAAGGGTCCTGGAGGACTTGCTAAGAATGCTAAATAAACAAGGTCTCTCATTCCACCCAGCCACAAAGAGCTAACAAGCCCCCACACCCCCTCCCTGTCCTCCAGCGGGCTATACCTCCCACCGGCAGCCCACACTCATCAATACACAGGAGCCCCAGATATCACACACCAGAGCCTGCTGTGATGAGCAAACACCAATCAACAGCCCCATTAGCCTCCAGAGGACAGTATAGTTTGTTTACAGTAAATACTAGAGCACTGCCAGTGGAGAGCTGCACAGGAAATGCTGAGGAGGCTTTTTGCCCTTCTGTTTCAGGCCCATTTGGAAGTTCGAGGTTTGGGTTCAGGGAAGCTTTAGCTATTATTTTCTTCTCCTTCAAAAAGAAAACAATACTGATGGAATGCAACTGTTAAAAATTAACAGGATTTTTTTATTTTTTTTTTTGTATGTTAAAGAGCCTTCACTCAAAATGACTGCATTTTCAAAAGCAAGTAATTTATGATGCACAATATATAGCATTTTACACGGGATTATCAAAACAGGGTGCTAACTTTCATTAACTACCCATTACCCAGCTTTATTCAGATGCGTGGTATTGTTCTCCGGCCCTTCATGGCTTTGCTGTAACATGTACTAAGTGCACTGGAATCACCAAGTCTTGCTCCCAGAACTGGCAGACGGTGGAAGGGATTTGAGCAAATGCTACAGTTTGCAGAAAAGACGTTGGGAGAGGCTTAGGGAGAAGACTCAAGAAGGTTTGAAATCCACCTTGTATGTTGTTACCAGCTTACCAGCACATCAGGATGACTGCTCCTCTCCAAGACACCAAGGGGGAAAGATTGCTTCCTTCTTCTCATACACTTTGCATACAGCCTAGTGACTCTGCTCTGTTTGGAGACTGGATTCGCTTCTGACCCTTTGTTAACAAAGATAATATAATTTATTATTCATACATATCTGTAGTCGGAAGACGTGCACTGCAAGTAGCTGATCTCATTCTTTGCTCAAGCAACACGTGACTCAGACATCATTTGGAATGTTGCTTTTTCCCTTGGAAGCAAGGACTGAATCAAAAGGAAAGTCTTAGTGGCCTGGCAGAAATTAACTTGAGCTTGAGCTCATGGGGAGAATTGAGTTTCTTATCTTGTGGGGCTGAGATGAGCTGTGAAACGGTAGTTGAAGCATGACTACTAAAGCAATCTCTAGAGTTAAGGGGGAACAATTATCTAGGGCAATAGAAATGAAGCTTCATGTTTTGTTGGTCATTTTTCAGAATGAAGAACCAGCAAATAATTTGTGTGAGATGCCCATCGTGTGTCATATTTGTCTCACTAACACATTGACAAAATCCTGCCTGGCATGCCTCAATGAAGCTTCTGTGCAGTACATGCACCGATTTTTTCTGAAGTCTCTAAAAGCTCTGAATCAACTGCCAGGCATGTTTGTAATGTTCCAGATGAGCTCCTTCTCATCACCTCAAATGAATGCTTAATTTCTAAAATGAGGCAGGTTACTGTAGTTAACCAAACTACAAATTATATGTCAGCAGCTACACGACCACAGCATTCAGATGTCAGAAAATAACTGCGCGAAACCATTCACATTTCAAAACTAATTCATAAGACATTTCAATATGTATTTCTCCCTATAACTCCTGGCTGTTTGACACTTTTCCAAGTAACATTTACAATGCATTTGTGTATTTGAGTACACCAGCAGAAGCAGATCTTAAACACAGAGATACAATAATAAATGGACAAATGTTACATGGCAAATTGTTTATGGAAAGTGGATTGAAAGAGCTTCTCGGTGGCTACACCTCTTCATCCACCCTTCCATTAACTTAATTAAGCTAACCCATAGGCTTATAAACCTGGGGGACTTAGAGAACTTGATCTGAAAAGAAAAATAAAGGGTTTAATCACCAGGCCAGGTTTTCCAAGTTGTCATGGTTGTAGTGTTTATACCCTGCACACTTACATAAACCCAAACTTCCATTACTTGCCTGAGAGTCTCAGATCAATATTATAGATAAAGGTAAAGCTTAAGGTAAACGATTACCCTATAAGATGATGGGAATAGTAATTCTGGTGAACATCAAACACATTAGGATACAGTAAGCTTGCACAGACATAATAAATTCATCAGCTATTTCTGCTGATTGATTTGTGTTCCAGTTTAATTAGCCATGAAAGAGTCAATTTTTTTCTGAAACCTTCCCTCCCCCCCTTTTTTGTTACAGATCACTGCCACAAAGGATAATCCCCAGCTGTCAAGTTAAAGAAATTTAAAAGGTAGGTTCTAAAAAAATCGTTACCAGTCATGAATTCATTTTCATATAGACCAGTCATACTTATTTTCCAATGACTTTGGTTGGAAAATCACATCTGAACAAAACCTGATGCCCCTAAACTATTGTTTTAAAGTTGGCTTTTAAATACTTTGCAAGCAGAGCGGCTTGATATAGAAGAGATAATGATATGTAGAAAGGCAGAGGTGCTTTGGAATGGCACAAACCTATAATCTTACAGTTGCTTAACTTTAGCAAACAACTTTAAATAAACCAAAATAAGTGCTGCAGATGTGTATGGCATAAGGAAGGACAAGAGCATCTGTCAAAAAGAGAATACTTTGTTCCCGAAAAAAACTAAATTAAACTAAAATAAATAAACCAGTGTCACGAATGAGTTCAGAAAATTCACAGAGAGTATCCATGTTTGCTTTAACTTGCCACTACAAAAGAAGAGGCAAGGAACAATAGCGAGGTCCAGCTGTTGTTTTTCTTGAAGAAGTCCCAGCTCCCCATGCAGAGAAACTACACTTGAGATGAGCTGGCTGAGACAAATGTTCTGTCTGCACTTTAAATGGCAGCTGGTTATTAAATGACTCCCAATAGGATGAACACTTGCTATTGACAATAAGGTAATATAAGGACCATGCAGAGCAATCAGGATGGGAATGTGAATGAAAAATCTTTAATCTGAAATTACAGCTGTCAGGGTTATATTATAAAACATGAAAGTTGCATCTGCACTTAGAATTAATGTGTCCCAAAAGCCAAGTTTCTCATAAAGTGCATCTTGCAGATACATCTCTTATAAATAGACTACTGGTCTTCCATAAATCAAACGGAACTGTAGCCTATACTAAGGAATTAAAAGGGTCATCTCTTCTGGGGTTGGTATTTGTTGAACAGTATTTGGGAAAAATGAACATTGATTTACAAAGTCCAACAGACACTAGTAGTAGTATTACTTTCTAACGATATTCACTGACTTCAATGTGTCAAACAAATTACTTCAGTTCTTTTATTACTAGCCTCAATGTTTTAAAGCATCATTTTTTAAATAAGAAAGCATTTTCAAAAGAGCCACTATTTAGCAATCAGAATTAACGGAGTGTTGAATAAACAAATACAGTACTTTTTATTTGCACATAGTTCACATAAATGGGATAAGCTGCATGCATGGGCATGTTAAACCTGATCTGATGGACCCAGTTTAAGACCAGACAACACAGACAGGCAAAATCAGTTAGCTGCTCTATTTCATGGCCCCATAGCTCATGAAGATCACTTCAGTTCATTTCCCAGAAAAGGGCAGAGCCATTTCTGTAGGCTGAATCTTTGCACACATTTTGTGACAGCTCATCTTGTGGCTGACTGTCATATTTAGGTATTTGGCGATACGTGTTTTATTCATTTCAATAAGCCAGTATTAAAAGGTTCCCAAAGACAAATTGCCACTCAGAAATTCTTTAATGACTTGTGAGAAAAAAAAATACCTTTTATACCGGTCCAGTGTATACAGTAACAGGGGATGGAAATTAGCTGGGAAGATTGGCTACAGCTAACAAAAGCTTAAAAACCAAGGACCATAATGATGCATCATTATGAAAAAGATGTATGTCCACTCCTACAGTCTTCATACAGACAAATTTTCAAATGAAACTTTATGAGAAATATGAGCCTAAAAGTAGAATTCCACCCTACCTATAATTTCTCCCTCCTAATTGGGGTAAGGCAATGGTTTGGTAAAGAATGAGTGATCACAAGTTTCCTAGTCCTTCTGTTGTCATTAACCAAGTCCTCTGTGCTCCTGAAGAAGCTAAGGGGCTTAAGTCTAAACACTTGACTCAACTTCCACCTAAAAGTCAATTTATTACCATTTAAGTTCTTCCTGCCTTCTTATGCCCTATCCAAAGTGCTATCAAGATGCAAGAGCTAAATCCCCTGCAATGAATCTGCTTCTTCCCCGAGAAGGAGCCAGCATACTGCATGGCAGTGTTAAGAGACTATCGGGTAATTCAGATTTTATTTTTTTAAAAGAAGCATTTCATTGGCAATAAATTACAAATCACCAATAAAAGTTATGTTACATGTGCAACGAAGGGATCACACCAAATAAATTATTTAATTAACTTTACATATACAATTCTTTGCCTGATTGCAAACCAAGAGATCATTCATGTAACACCAAAAATCAGGTTCTGTAATCCTGAAAGCGATGACTTACAGGGAAAAAAAATTAAATTAGGCTAAAAGATACTTCTGTCTTCCCTGCAGCCTGATTAACTCTGTTGGCACATCATTCTGAAATTAACTCTGAAAACAATTAAGGGCTTTTTTTCCCCTCCAACTCACTGAATTCAGAAGGTTACTTTTATGTTTTCTGGCCTTATCCAGAAATCCGAAGCCTTTAGAATGTGGTAAACGATATTCTGAAAAAAACCCCGAAAGAAACAGGCAACGGAAGGCTCCAAAATTACACTTTTCAGAAGTTAATTTGCTCTTACATTCTCAAGGCTGCAGTTTTTTTCTCTTCACATTCCAAATTATTTTATAGTCTCTCATCTTTATTAAACTTATCACATTTCACCCTTGAAGTGTCTCAGACCAGAGTGCTGAGTTCCCTCTAGGTATCAGCTGAAAAGGATATTAGCATCTGTGTTGCAGATGCATATAATCATTTTCATTTTTCAAACATTTATCTGATAAATCTCCATGAGAGTTATCAAATACAAGAGTAACTCAGCCTACAATAATCTACTTTGAAGGAAGAAATCGTATTTGATAAAGAAAGTAAATGAAGTTGCCTTAAAAACACAAGGAAACGATTTCAGACTTATTATAGAGACAGACAGAGATCAATGAAGAAAGACAAAAATATTTTAAGGGTTCCAAACAAACCAACAAAGATAATAAATTATCACAGTCAGTAAATTAACACAGTCCTCCTGAAAACAGGTACAAAAAGATCCCTATAATTTCATCATTCATTTAGTTCTCTATGAGAAGTGGCTGAGGAAACCGGTGAAGGTACAAAGTCACTATCAGATCTCTGGGTATGAATTTACTCAAGGACAGGCAGCTTTGAGCATCCCTCCTATTTACAATTGAGAAAAAAAAAAAAACACAAAATTGAAGCAGAAAAACAGAGAAAACAGAGAAGACACACGTGCATTTGGGTTTTGTTACCTGGCCCATTTATTTGTCTAATCTATCTGGGAGGTCTTGTCTTTTAAAGATTTTAAGCTCTTCAGAGCGGAGGCCATCATTAGCTTACATGTTTACTCAGTGTCTAGCATAGGAGAGGAAGACCGGCTGACAGCTCTAGGCCACAAATACAATTAGGATTTAAATAGAGAGTCAGTTTGGGTTTGGGACCAGACTCACGTGAAAGGACACTGTAGTAGAGACACTTCCATCACAGACAAGGAAGCAAAGTCTTTCATGCTTTTGGAATAGCTTCGGAACGATTTGCAACAGCAAGGAGGAAAAAAAATGCAACAGAAAAAGCCTTAAGGTAGCTAAAAGAAACAAACAAACAAAACTGTGTGGATGAATACAGTTTTGTCACTTAGCTAGTTTCTTTGGTTCACAAGCACAACTGTATTCAACATGGTCAGAAATCCATGAACCAATTAAATAAAAAAGGTAGCAGTGCTTTATTCAGAGGGGAACATCACCTCTGTCTGAAAATTAAAAGTCTTATACATATGGAAAAAAAAAAAAAAAACAGAACCTCCAGGTTGTAGCCTCCTGTATTGCCATTAAAGCAGAATTAATATTTCAGATTACGATGTCTCGCCTTGCGTCACATATGCCTTTTCTGAGACTCTGTGAATTCTACTTTGGACCGCTAGGTCATGTTTCCAAGGCTTCATGTCACTGCTCCTTTTAAGTGATGATAAAGCTTTATTCTACCAACATTTTAAGCACTGGATTTATCTTCCAAGAACTTTGAAGCACAAAGAGAAAGGCATGTAACTGTCATTTGTAAATCTCTCGGCGGTAGGATATGTAACTCTGCACTTGCAACCAGGACAAGTGGTCCCAAACGCATTTAAGATCTCAGGCAAACCTTACTAAGTACCCGGCGATACTTGAATATTCTCTATTCCACTTGAAGCAAAACTGCAGACAATTTGTTCGCTCTCTGTAACAAATGCTTCCGTGGAGTTGAAATATCAAAGTGCTCTTTGTATCCAAGACATAGCTTCTTTGGACACCATGTTTCCCACTCAAACAAGTGGCCAAGTTTTTTTCTTAATCGGAAAACAAGGGCCAGAAGTCCCACGGTGGGAAATGTGCCAGACAAATAAATTACACAGCAAATGCAAACAAGATCTTCCTGGTCCACGCCTAAAGGCTGGCTGTTATCTATCAGTAGCTTTTTTCAGCCATACTCTGACTTGGAGTAAAGGACCAGAAAAGAGGCAGAAGCGAGGGTTGACGCCCCGGTGATGAGCATGGCATTGTACCACTCACAAAATTAAAAATCCAGTCAATTTCTAAAATTAATTAGTTTGACAAAATGAAACTCCGTGTGAACTGCGAGGCATACCCTCACAATGAGATCTGGCTCTGAAGTAGAGTATACAGATACAAGGGAATGGATTTTGCCATGGTAAGCCTGGAGTCTGAAGATGAACCTCTGGCCAGAGAAAACATTATTCCCTGCCTTACTCATGTCATCTCTTTTGTCCAGGAAAGTAAGTCTGCCTTTAAGTAATATTGCACAATTCTGGCAAGAAGTACTTCCTAAAAGAAGAGATTTTCAGCTTTAAAGAGCTTCTATCACTCTTCAAGGTGAACATTTTTGAAATAATTTTTCCAACATTTCCTTAGTCTTAAGATTAAGTAAGTCAAATGCTAAAACTTTTAGCACACCTGGCAAATCTGCAGCTCCTAAATCCAACTGCCAGCCCCCGGCACCTTCTCTTTCTTCCTTGACCACGGTGCAATCAGAAACAGTTCTGGCTCTGCTGCAAAGGCATTGCCCAGTACCTGCCAGCTCTGGGGCTGCTCAGCACCTCCAGAGAACCCCAGCTAGGCCATATTTTTCCTTTAAATTCAGATTCCCAGGGTCTTTGGTAAGGGGCTCCCTGGCTCTGAGCACTGGCAAGGAAAAAAGGAAAGCAGTTGTCACGCTTACATACAACAAACCTGGCCAGCTGGCGTAGAGGCTGCCCAGCAGATACATTTTAGAACGGGAAATATTTCAAAAATTACCTATCTGAGAAAAGGGTTCCTGCTCGGATTGGTATTTATAAATACCAAGTTGTGCAGCCCTGGCACACTAACTGTATTTTCCGCACTAACATATATTGTATTTGGCAAGGAATTGTTCTGGGTATCTTTTTCCGAGCAAAGTATGCCAAAAATCTTAAATACATTCAATGTCATCTTACTGTGAACCAAGTAAATCCTGTGAAGTTATTGTTATTGTTTCAATTATATGAAACAAAGTACAGTATGGGACTAAATTACCAAGAAAATCAATTACAATCTAATCAATACAATCAAATTTGTATTACAATTCATACTTTAAATCATGAGCTGTTCTTGCATGAGCTTCAGCTTATTTTCTGAAAAGGGTTGACATGGCATTTTGTCTTGTATTTGAAAGCTATCTTTTCCTATTAATTTGCTTTGAACAAACAAGCAAAAGATGAGGAAAATCAAAAGGAAGTTCTTGTTCATGCTTCTCCCACACATCTTCAGCTGTGTGCGCAAGCAGTTAAAACATGCAAATGCAGTTTGGAGGAAATTCGACATCTCTATTATAGATGAAAGGTAAACAAAAGCAGATGAAGGATTAGTGCAATTCCAAATTTAAGATATTGCTCTCAGTGACTTATAATAAAGTGGCGTTGCATACGGTGGCATGTTTCAGATGACATTTCAATTGTACAAGCAATTTGCATTCTATCTGACATTAAATAACGTTCTCATTATTATGAATTCTGGCAGCATCCCCGTCTCCACAGCATAAAGATATGAACTATGAGGCACATCTTAATGAAGGGAGTAAGTTTTCCTGTCAATCTGAAATGCGAGACAAGGCTGTACCTGGGCTAAACCTCCGGCAACATTATTGTGAGTTGCCCACTTCTGACATAGTACAAATCTTCAGCTAAAGCATTCTTCTTATTAAATAAAGATCTATAACTGAACACATGTATCTGTAATATCACTACAATCCAAAGAAAATTAAAAGACAGATTATGTCCAGGATATTACATGCACCACCACAGAGCACTGCGAGAATCTGGTATGATCCTGTTGCTAAGATACCTGGCTAATGCCACGGAAACAAGCCCTTCGTACTAATCTAGCACAATCCATGCATGCTTCCACATATTTTGGCAGGGGAAAGTAGGAGTCCACTGACAATGGCTTGGGATATTGCTAGCCAGCCCTCCTGAATTTATACATTTTTTATCTCTTGCTAGTAAGCTTCAGCAATCTGAGCGAAATAAGAAATGTAACACTCCGTTAATGGCATTTGGTTGCTTGATGCTATTTAAAACAAGTAAGATTACTTTTTATCCTCCTGCATAGTCAATAAAAGTTGCTTAAAAAGGTAATTATTTAAGTGCTTTTGGTTGCAAAATTGCAGTGCTCCCCAAAATGACTGCCTTAATCTTTGCGATTTATAGCGTAATATGCACATAAATGACTAACTGCATTTGCTGTCTCCATTGCTGTCTTCAAGGAGACTTTAATATAACAGTTTCCTTGGGTGCATTAATAAGCAATTGGAAGAATAAAGTGGAATTATTTTAATACAAATAACTTACAAGTCTGTACTATTTAAAACTGCTTTGCAGCCTTAAGCCTGCCAGTAGCTCTTTGCCCAACAGACTGACAAAAGAGTGAGGAAAAAGGAGAAGGGGTGAAAAAAAATGGGGAAAAAAAATAAAAAAAAAAAAAAGAAAGAGAAGAAAAGATAAGACTGGTCATTCAATGATGTGTTTAAAAATCTTACATGAAAGAAAACTGCTTCATCAAACAGCCTGGCTAGACTACAAATTTACAGTCAAGCGATGTAGGTGTTACACATATCCTTTTTAAATATAAGAGAGACATGCATCTTCACTGATGAAGAAGTACTCTAATAAAATGTTCCTAGCATAACTCCAGCAAGAAAAAAATAAAATAAAAAAGAGAATGTAAACATACTCCCCATCTATTTTGCAACGCGATCTCTCCTAAGCATCAGCGCAGTAGCTCTGTTGAGCTGAAGCTATGATAACAATAACTTTTGCAGATGTTCGTAGCTGTCAAGTATTATTGACTAAAACGTCAGAAGATGTGATAAAAAGTAAAAACAGAAGAATTCCTCCTTAGTAATCAGCTGAAGTCAGGAAGGTAGGGGTCACACATTAATCTCTAACTATAAAACAGTGAGTTGTAGAGGAATAATGGAAATATTATGTCAAAACAAGCAAGCAATTGTGCATGTGTGTGCATGCCTACATGTACATGAATAAGTGAAAGAAAGATGCTTATATTTCCATACTACATTTGTTTCCAATTCTTCCGTATTACAGATCTACTGTATTTTTTTCCTCAAAGAAACATATCCATCTCAGATAGCAGCACCTAGAAATTATGTTATTTTTATTCACTTTTTAAAATCTTCAGTTTAGTCTGTTTTGGTTTTTTTTTAAATTGTTTTCCACCTCCCAAGGTCATTTTGCAAGCTGTCTCTGGCAAGGGACCTTACGGACTCCCAGGACCATTCACAGGGTTATGATGATTGCATGTCATGCCTTACTCTCTATTACTATTGGAAACAAACACTACTGTCATTGAAACAGGCCATATAAGATGTAAAAACCAACATATGCACAAATACCTGATCTTTTATTCGGAGAGCTTTATGTATTTTGAAGTCCTCTGGGACTTTGTTGTAGTAAAACTATTTCTGAATAACTACCCTAGGGCACCATACAAGGGTAACTGTATTATAAAACAGGAGATTGTTCATGACAAAGAAGAAATAAATCAATAACAGGTGCAAGTATCTCAGAAACTGTTACTTCAACATAAATTGTCCCTGTTAGAAGGACAGAAAAATGTTTTTACAAACCTTTTACTTTTTTCAATTCTCACTGGAATCCAAGTCAGAAGAGAAAATGGCTGTTTGCTTAGAATAAAGTGTCTGAGCTATCTATGTGAACCTGACTGTAATGGCAAAGGATGGTGCGGATCAATATCCATCTTCTTCATTCCTGAAGTAATAACTTTCAATAGGAAAATCTATTTACTTTTACTTACCTTTATTTTATTTCATTTTGCTTTAAAGAAGTCCATTCCAGAGGGACGGTTTAGATTGCAAACAGCAGTTAACAAACTGATGATTTAACTAAGGACTATAGGCCAGCAGGCATGTTACCATTCCCTGTAGCCATTGGTTAGGGTTAAGAAGAAACACATTTAGTTGGCAAATTTATTTATTATATAAACAATGCGTATTACAAGCCATTTAACGCATACAACCTCCCTGTATATAGCACATGTTGGAAAGGTCAATCAGAACCAAAGGGTAATTTGTCTAATCCTTATTTACAATGTGCCCAGAACTTGCCAAGCCTCTCCTGCGGAAGTTAACACTCCCAGGAACAACATGCCCCCAAAGAGCTCCCTGCCCAGCCCCACTCCTGTGGAGCCTACCCAGCCTCAGGTACCCACAGAGCCTATTCCTAGGAGCCGCTGGACACCTCAGTCAGCTCGTATCATCACACAAGAGAAACTCTCCCACATAAAAATCACTTTTTTCCCCCTTCAAAAACCTCTGGATAAACTACTCAGGTCCACATATGTTCAAAAAAGGCAAAGAAAGCAAATGAAATGAGAAGAAAGGGAGAGGAACACAAAGAAAACTTCTGTATTTTCCACTTACAAACTCACTTTCAACAAATTTGCATTCTCAAGATCAATCACGTGGCTGGTATGACCATTCATGTTATATTGTTCATATCAATTAAAACAGTGTATTTATTTACTTTTCTCTCTCCCTTCCAAATGACTGTCAGAAATAAAACAAAACTTTAAGGCAGCACTTCCAGCATCCGCTGATGTTTTCTATTATTAGGGGATTTTATTTTAATTACACACTAAAACGATGTATCAGATAGCATGACATCTTTCTAGTAAATACTGTTTTCAGGCTGCATTATCAAGAGCACAGTGAAAGGCTTACTAATTTTAAATTCAGCTGAGAAGCTGAAGCTCATTAGAAATTTAAAATATTTAAAAGTACATTTATGTTTTCTGCAGTCACTGCTTTCCCTCCCTGCTGCTAAAATAACCTAAACCAAAATTAAATCAAGACTACAATTTACCTCTTTTTTAATATTTACAAGCAACCATCTGTCTTTCCATAATAAAAATTTTTGTGACTGTGGTGGCAATAGCATCCCTCACTGTTCACAGCAATGTCAATATTAAAGTCCAAATAAAAGAGGCTGCAAGAGAGACTAGAAAGACAACACTTTATTCACACTGCGAATTTTATTAATAATAATTGCTAATTAATCTTAACTGAAGAAGCAGTGCAAAACCCCATGTCTGAATGCCAGGTTCTTACATAAATCTCAGAGCACTCAGAGTGTGTATTTGTAACTAAGAAAGAGATCACCGGCATTAAAACCCTGCTTATATCAACTGCAGGATGGGAAATAAATTAGACACTCTACTCTCTTTAGAATTTGAGGGGAAACATATACTAATATAGATGTAACCTGGTAAGATAATTAATTGCAAAGTAAAATTTGGAGAATACTAAGGATAAGCAAGATTTCATTGTCACTAATGCCTGCATATTTATTGGAAAGCAGATTGTGTGAGCGTGTGTGCGATGAATAAATGATACCTTAATTGTACAATTTTCCATGTAGGTTATACTAGTAGAGTCTTCATTTTTACATCTTCATTTTCTCTGTTACTAGGATAACAGGAAAAAAAAAAAAAAAAAAAGAAATACAACCGTATACAGAAGTATTGCTGCATATATCGCTGCAACACAGAAGACAACTATTGAAGCTAAGCAGAAGCCCCAATAAATCTGAAGAAAAGCCATTGACAATTTTATAAAAAATAAAAAATAGTTTCAGTTGTTAAAAGGCACCTAGGGATTAGAAAAAATATTCAGGGTCTTAAAGGTTTTAGAAGGTTGGTGGGTTTGAGTCTTGAAGACAGTAATTTTTATTCATTGGTTTTTACCTGCAACAAATTTTGTTATGAAATTTCATCTGCCATTTTATTTCTCTTAACATTGAGCTGAAAGTCAAAAAAATTAAAACAAGGTAGAGGCATCAGGAATTAATGAAGGCTATTGCAGAAAAATTACAACATGTAATCAATGTTTCTGAGCTTAAGTAGCCCAGGTGAAGGATTAGTGCTGCTGTACAGAAGGAGCTGTGTTACTCTAAAATACAGACGAAATGCCTACTACGGTAAGTAGTAAGTTAGAGTCTTTAGATATAATTATGCTATATGTAATTCAAAGCTCAACTTCAAAGCAAGTAAGAGCTATTAATTATCCTCCACCCAACACAGCTCTTAAAATGTCAAATTAAAAAAGACTATTGGTAATTGTATAAGTTATGGCAAACTAGCTCCCTCCAGCAACGACAGGAGACAGCAGGAAAAAGAAAGCAAAATATACCTTTCCTCTCTGATATTTACAGCTACTTGCTCTCCATGAAGATCAAGAAAGAAATAACGTTTGCACTGAATTTCCTCAGCTCTCTTTCAGGGACTGATCCTGAAAGTAATCCTTCCTCTGAACAATAGCTGCTAGATTAGGCTTTTATTTGGGAATTCACCAAATGCTGCTGACCTGACTTTTTCTCTGCCACATCACGCTCACACCTGTGCACGCAGGGAGGAGGCAGGTAGCGTGGTCCTCCTGCTCCCAACACATGGCCAAACCCTACTCCCAGCTCGAACGGCCAGTTAAGGGATTTAACTTGCTCCCGTGCCTCAGTTTCTTAACTTCCTGACTGGGTTTCTCCTTCTGCAGGCTGGCAGAGCAGGAGGCATAGTGAGAAAAGCCCTCCTTAGGTTCACAACAGATCTCCCTCTCACCACAGCTCAAGAGATTTACTGTGGTCTTTCTGCACGGTGTGATTTGGCCAGATCTCAGCATCCTGTGCATAAGACTAAATATTACAGGCAAATACAAACACCTGCATGAATGTGCACAGGAATGTTTACTTCTATGAGCATTTGCCTAAAACACAAATACTTGCATAAAATTATTTTTCAAAGGACAGAAGAAATTGTAAAGAAGGTTTGAAATTGTGCAGGGTTTTGTGCATTTTTTTTTTCATCCCAAGGCCTGTGTTCAAATTTTGATTCATGCAAAGTAAAAAGGTTCAGAGGAATTCTCAAGCCTTGACCATATGCATATTTATACATACAAAATCAGCATCAAGTTTGTAACCTCAAGCTGTGGGGAAAATATTTGCATTACAGAGGAAATAACGTGTTGGGCAGGGAAGGTTGTGCAATACCTGCCTGAAATACGCACTATATTCATCCTGGCTCTTAGCCATTGCTCACGCATAACCTCTATAATTCACCAAAATTATATATTAAAAGCATGTAATGAATGTTGAGTTATTTTGAGTTGAGTTGCAGAGTTAATAGACGGTTGTCATCATGCCAGATTACTGGTATGGAGTAATTACATTAAAGAGCTAGCAGACCTTTATCTGAGAATGAATCTTTTAGAACAAGGTTTCTGAGTAAAGCAGAGATGTACAGTAACTTGCAGATATCCTCCCAATTCAGATTATTTGGATATTTCATGCATTAATATTCCAGGAGGTACTTCTTCAAGAATACTGTCCTGGGAAAAAAAGATTATTTGATGTAACTTTTGTTTGATTTCAGGGGGAGCCCAATACCTAAAGATCTTTAAGAATCTGGCCCTTAGGCACTTTTGAAATTGAGAATTAGACGTTCCAATGTTGGCTTAATGCCTAAATACCTTTAAAAGTGCGGGCTTTGGAAAATCCTTTTGGGTGCCTATCAGCACCTGTAGGCATCTAGATACCTTTAAAAATGGCCCCAAATACCACTGGAAGAGGGGCTGACACCCCTTTTCTTTCCTCCATGTTCCTACAGGTGACTGCTTTCCACCTCAATGGCTGGTTGCAGGTGTTTGGACTGAGCAGGGTGATAAACCCTCTTGCACACATAGTCAGATGGAGAAGCTGCCTCCAGGGTGTGGAAGGGGCTAAGCAGCAATTCTCAGGTGTCACAGCCAAAGGGGTGAGGGGCAACACACAGGTTACTTGTCCCTGGCCTTTAAAAATGGCAGGCAAGGTAGAAGGAGAGGGAGGAAACATCTCTCAAAATCATAGCTCTTCCCTGAGCTTCCCTTTGCCATGGCACAGCTCCAGTTTTTGACCTTACCAGTAAAGGTACCTTGCAGAGCGCAGGTCCACCAAAATGCAGTGTTCAAACTTTACCCACAGCAAGCACATGGTACTCGCACTGCAGCTTTTGCTGAGAAGAAGCATCTTTCCAAAACAATCACAAATTCTCGCTTGCAATTACAAGTCTTTTCCAGGGAAAACCAGGGATACAGATTTCACACCATCAGTGAAGTCGGAAGTAGTCGGGGAACAGCACCTAAACAGTATCTCAGAACTTTTATAATTCAGTTAATTGCTACCTGCAAGAGCTTCTGCAAAACAGAAAACCCAAGCAGCAGCCTCTGGGGGTTCAGAGTCAAGATGTCACAGAATAGCACGTGTGTACGTATAGAGGGTTGCAGGATCCACTCCTGTAAACAGGGCATTCTACCTTATTTCTGGGGTGGTTGCAATTTGTGTCATACTTCCCAGCTACACAGTCAGGATTGCCACATGCAGCTCGGTCACCTTTGACTGAAGTTTTGTCCAGCCCTAAGAGTGAATATTCATTATCAGTTTCCACTGTGTTAGCTTTGATGAATGTTTCCAATGTAGATGCTGACAGCTAGCAAAGAAAACACACATGAGGATCTTAATCGCTTACCAAGTCAGAGAAACTGCCAAATGACCATGACCGTCCCCTGGTCTCAAATCTAGCACTGCTTAAGGCACGTGAAAACAGAGGCTGAACCTATCAGAGTGTCAGTCTCGTTTAGGTGTATTTTCAAAACCTCTACTTTCAATGCAAATCCTTTATCCTCATGCTGCTTTTGGCATTCGTAACTCTTTGGCATTACATCTGCTGAAAATTTTGAAAGAACAATGAGTTGAGCAAGTGATGAAGAGAAAGTGAATGGTACAAGGGCTGTTACACTACCCTGCCCTTCTCACAAAAAGGAGCTCTGAACATGTTGTCAGACACAGCACTTTATTCGACGGGGTTTCACACATGCATTTTTAATCAGGATTATATTTCACACACATCTATCATCGCTCACAAGTGCACTGGGCTAGTCCTCCTTGAAAACATATCAGCTCTCTGTGTTTGCTATCAACTATTTTTTTCTCTGTATAAATCTACTGTTTGGTGACCCGTTAGACCATATTTGATGTATTAGGAAAAAAAAAAGAAATAACCTGCTTAGGAACAACATTGAAAACTGGCTGTACAGCTCCCTTAACACAGCACATTTTCTGAGATCTTTATTGCTGCACAAACAGTTAGTAACTGACATTAAATTGTTTACTAAAATAAAAATATGACAGTTTATCCTACATGCAATCATGTCAAAACTAGTTTGTAAGGTATATGGTTTCAATGTGCCTACCAATTTTTTACTGTACTTTTTTTTATTCACTCCAACGACTATTCCCTACATGGAACAGACAAGATGCAAAATGCTTTCTCCCTGGTGCTAGAAAACACAGAAGGAATCCCCAGGCACCTGATGCCAATGAACCTGGAGCCAGTGGGGAGCAAATATATAAACACATGCAAATGCTTAAATCCTTCCTGCTCTGTTTAAGATGGAGAGAATTTACCTGAATCCTTTAAGCAAAGATGCTTGCCCACGACAGAAACCATTAAATTTCAAGTAAATGACCCAGGACTGGAAGACTAGCAAATTATTATAATATTTACGTTTGAGGTCTTCCAGAGTTAGTTCCCTGTACAAAAATTCTGCCATCCTTTGTTAATAGTCCAAAATAATAACACTGACTACTGACACAGCAGCATGCTCAAACTTCTTTTTTTTAGACTAATGTAATTATTTCTATTTTAAAATACTAATGACTAATCGCTGCTATGAAAACTGTAAAAATTACAGGTGAATGTGAAAAAATAAAGGGTTTTTTTTTTTTAAATAAAACAAACTGAAAACAAAAACACAACAGCCACTGCAGCCTCTCTCACTTATAGTCTGCTTGCGGGGGGAGAAAGGTTAAAACAATAATCTCAAATTCCTCATGAAAAGGGAATACAGTAAGCATAAAATTGATGGAGTTCTACAGAAATTAAGGGGGATTTTGTAGAAATTAGTCAAAAAAATCTAGCATTTGCTGTGTAATCACATACTTTCCATAGGCTCCCCACCTCCTCACAACTCTCATGTGGCATGCAGCAAAGATATGATTTTTTTTCCTAACAGATGATCTCAAACTCCCATAGAATATAATAACTTTTCAAAAAAATCTCTGCTGGAAAGAATACCATTTATTTTATCATATGAAGTGAAACTATAAAGATTTTTAACATTTCTGTTACACTTCTCTTTTTTATTTTTCTTTCTTTATGCTATCATTTCCCCTTTCATCAGTATAGCCTTTTTAGCTAAAGAGGCTTTTTTAATTTCTTGAATAGTTTCCTTGGTTTGTGTGCTTTCATTTTTATTGCAAAACCACAATAACATCCTGTAAAAGACGCTCTAAGCAGTAAAACGCAGCAATACTAGGGCCTGTCATACTTCAGATTAATAAAATTTGTGTCTTAAAATAGATACAACCTAGAGAGGATGTCATGGAAGAGTTTCAATGAAAACATCACTTCACCACGTAAAAATGCACTGCAGCAAAGCACTTAAAAAAAAATAAAAATATATATATATATAAAAACCAAACCTTCCTTGGCTGGGAACTACTGTATATCGACATATGCCCTGAAAGATACATACCAACACCAATTGCACAGGGGCATTGTTCACATGAAGTAACTATATCTATATGTTGTCAAGCAACTGGTCATAAAAGCACTGAATAAAAAGGCATTTGAAATATGAGATGACTGAAAATACCACAGCTGATTTTTTTTTTATGTTCTCTGACGGTTAAGAACAAAAAGACTTTCAGACAAAGAATTTAGACTCTTATACCATGGTGTTTAATTCCTGAAATGTAATGTAAAATATCACCAAATTCCTGACAGAACAAAAAAAGCACTGTAAAGCAAATGCTTTTTAACAGGGTAAAGACAGTGCTTTTTGGAGTGAAACTCTTGTTCCAGTGGAGTCACAATATTTTTAATTAAATTGTATCTTATCATCAACTGAACCACAACATCCTTATGAAACTCTCTGGAATCACATACTGCTAAGCAGGAAAAAGTAGTAGTAATATTTTTCCAGCGTTATCTCTGTTTCTAGTAAGTAACTTGAAAATGGCAGGGTTGTACATGTATCAAATACTGCACAAAGACAGGCCTTTCTGAGTACTTGCACTTATAACACCTAGATCGAAGTCTCTTCAGAGCTTCCATATACTCTGCTATTGTGTTTAAGCATCATTATTCACAAGTGCATCTACAAATTCCCCTTTTCAGTAACTTAAAACTCCATTTAGACAACTCTGGTCTGGACTTTGGTTCTAGAAGGTCAAAGCCCAGGAAGGAAAGGTTCTCACTCTTTCTCTGTATTCTTTAATCAACAGTAACTCACAGTTATTAGGGCAGGCAACCAAATCCTCTCCCATCCTCTGCAAGACAGAAGGAGTGATGGTCAGGGTGGGACCCCTGAAGATCCCCAGGTTATGGGAAATCTCTGGAAGAGGGCTGCCAGACTGTGCCTTGCACCAGCTTGGACAGGGTAAGTCCTGTTGTTATGAGCAACAGCTCAGGCAAGGACAGAGTGTGATGGGAGGGTGTGGAAAAGGATGGTACAAAAGAGACCACACTTTTGCTTCAGAAGTGGCAGTGAAAGGGAGATTGGGAAAACTTACAATACTTACCAGGGTACTTTGGTCCTGGGAGGAAATTGTCTATGTAGATCTTCAGTGCTCAGCAAAACAATTCTTAACGGGTTTCAGATTTAAGGCAAAGCGAATATATTTGACTGGCAGCTCTGCCCAGTTATGGCCAATAAGAAAACATGAAACAAATATTCTTTCATCAGAAATGCAACTTCTTTCCAAACTCTCGTGGTCTTTTCCATTGGCCTTGTCAAACAGAAACTCAAAGCATTTGGGGAGGGAGGAAGAATATTTTTGCTCCAGATATACCACACTTACTTCTCCAGAGACTGGGCAAAGGGCAGCACAGCACTTGGCACAGGCTGTATGTAGGCCTGCATCCTGGCGCAGGTCAGCTTGCCACCCAAAATCCTGTCTCAGGCTTTTAAAGTTATAGAAAGTTTGCTCTTTCGAAGTCTCCTTAGCATTGTTCTCCTTGCTCTACAGTCATTGTACTGGAAAGCTGACTGGCTAGCAGAACTGCAGCAGATAATAAATACTTTTTAATAATTTTGGGGTTTAGTTAAACAAAAAGAGAACAAGATCTTACCTAACCCTTCCCAAACACACTCAAAGATTTTTTTGGGGGGTATGAAGTCAAGAGAAGATCGGAACATGTATTGATATGACAGACAACATTAGGTCAAAAACTTACTGCTGCCAGCAGTGACAGATGTACAAAATACAGAAAGCGGTTATTACAGCCTACTGTTTAAAAAGGGATGTTGTTAAACAATAGTAAGCAATTGTTATATTTCTAGTGGAATTGATACGTCGTGAATTGTAAGAAAAGTTTAAAAGTCTCTGGAAGATAATAAGCAGGAAGGGGATTGTTCAATACTGTTACAAACTAATTATGAAATATGACACAGGACTCCTACTCCCCGAGGAGGAAGCACCTAGACCAGCAAGAACTTGGTTCTATTCAGAGAGCGCAGAGCAAAGAAGCACTCGGAAGGATCAGGAAGAGTCCCTGCATGTCAAGACCAGCAAAGTGAGTAAAATGAAAAGGAATAACTGACACTGAAAGGAAATTGCAGCAACAGACAATCTGGATGGGTGAAGTGAAAACTGTAAAGGAGATCAGTCAGCAACATAAATGGCAGTCACTTCGTGTGACATGCAAACCAAGTCATTTGGTTTTCATCAGTCTCCTCTGGGAGAAGTGGATATGGCTTAGGAAAGTCTTCTTTGCAAGATGGTCTGGTTTGATTTGATCTGTCAGTCGTGACCAGAATTACCAAGAAAACATAAGAAACACATCAGGCTCCCTCGTGACAACACAGCATCGGACATAAGATTGGGAAGTAGGGGTTACCATCTTTCTTCTCCCTCTTCCCTCCCACCCAGATTCCTTTTGACCCATCTCCTAACCCTCGGAGTTTAAAATAACAATGAAGAGATTTGTCAGTATACAAACTACCAAGTCAAAATGTCTGTTGAAACTGGAAGAAAACTCTATCTTGCCGAGGAAAATGAAAATTCCATTGCAGATAAAGTGCAGAACCACGTTTTCCCCAAAAAGCATAGAAGTCTGTCTGAGACTTTTCTTTTTGTTCCTCTAAGCTTCATCTCAAGTCCTCTCCTTTTTGACAAGGCTGTCTCTTGTTTGGGAAGGGATGCTTTCAAAGAAAAAAAAAGAGATGAAAATATCCAACAGTCTTGGATGAACTGAACTAATTAAGGGAGGAAAGATGGAATTCCTGCAGTATTCTTTTTTTTTTTTTTTTGGTTGAAGAATCAGTCCGGACCTGTATCCATTCACCCTCAGCAGGGCATTTAAAAGAACAAGAGTGTTTGAGCAAACCCATCAGTGGCCTTTATCTCACCGACTTAATTTTTCAGTCAGACTAGTGTCTTGAGAAGAACAGCACAGCTTGTTAAAAAAGCTGCATTTTTTCATCACCGTTGAACCAACTCTCATGAGAGGGACCATGAGATCTGTGCCTGGAGCTGTCAGTTTTCCAGTGGTGAGCTGCTTTTTAGTAGCCAAAAAACATAGATGATGAGCACCAGGTGCAAAAACTGCTGTGGTTTACTGAAGAAGTGATGTATTTTTTTATTATCTTACCCTGTTTCTCTACTGATAATGATACACGGGAACTGAGGGATAAGAGGACATAAGGAAACAAGAAAAGACACGCATATATTATTGTAAATAATATATTTTTAGGCAAAGAAAATCCAAAATGCTTGATTAAAGCTAAAACTGTCTACAATCTTGAATAAGAGACTTTGAGGTTTTAAAAACTCAGCACTTACCAGGTCTCAGGTAGGAAATGAAAAATTGAGGTGTACAGCATTTTGGAAAATAAGAATGTTATAATGTGTTAAAACCTGTATTACACACATGAAGGAGCAAGTTAAGGTTTCTGAGTAGAGTCATTATCACAGTCTGTGACTCACTGTGATTCAGTACTAAAGTGATTCAGACTGTGATCCTGTACTTTTGTTACCGAAATTCTGTTTTTTGAGGGGAAGAGAGGAATAGGTAAATATAACTCCTCTATATTCAACTGTCAAACAGAAGGTGCCATACAGAAGCATAACACTGCACATTATCTGCTGCCAACAAGATACTATCCTGCTCCATTCACATCTGCATCGTATGACGTTCCAGCTCCTCTAGTGGAAACACAAAACCACCTCTCAGGTCTTCTCTGTCTCATAGAGACACATACACCTAGTACAATGGCCTTGGTACACTCCTGACTAGTCAAAATCTACTAGCCTAGTGCCACTTTAAAAAGTCAATCAAATAATTTTCTTTCCTAGTGATAAAGAATAACTTTTAAAAAAAAATCCTTTGGAAATTCTGTATAAGGAAAAATACATCATTCTCATTGAGGAAATATAATCTCCAGGTACCACACAAATTTCAGAGAAAAGAAAAATATGTTGTTGAAATTGATCTTTACAGTGGAAACAACTGTATTAACATTTGAGATGAAATCCCAATCTTGTTGAAGCTTACAAGGGTTTTGCTATTGATTTCAGCAGTATGTGGAATTCATCCCGTATACAGCTTTGTTCTGCACTTAGAAGAATAGTGAAATATGATCACATAGTATGAATGATTAATTACATAGAGTATCATGAAGCACGCCCTCCTGTATATTACTTGTGGACGCATCTCAACAGGTTTGGAGGACAGGTTCTGAGAAGAAATGGCAAGACAAGTGATTGTGAGGACACTTCTGAATTTTCATTGTAAAAACAGGGCTAGTTTCTTTCATTAGAATAGTTTATAAGATTACCTGGTACCAATTTAAGTGGAGATACCAGAAGAATAATTATAGCCCAGATCATCATAATCATACCTTGCTGTTGTCACTAACAATAAAGAACATATAACACTCTAGCTCAGTATAATGGTATGTTCCTAAAAGTAAGCTTCATTCACACTAGAATTTACTTCTTAATGTTCATGTGTTTCTTTGCTTTGGTTTTGAGTCTCCTGCCAGCTCTCACAGAGATACCAGGGAAGGTGGAACATGTGAAAGAGAAGTCCATTAGGAAGCGTTAGATAGACAACCTGTAACAACAAGCTCTGGATATCTCCTAAAATGATCAGAGGCTAAGATGACATTAGAGCAAAGTGGTATTATAGGTACTAGTTCTGTCTTTCTCTTTCCTCGGCACACACACGGGGCCATTCTCAGAGACAGACCACAGTGGGAGTTAGATATTCCTGTTCTTGAGACAGTACGATCATTCCTATTACCTGCTGCTACTGTTTCAGTCTGTTTTGCTGAGGAAGTTGGACTACAATTACTAGTGATCACTATGATCACTATCATTACAGTCTCTAATTGAGGTTGATTATTACCAACGCTGTCACTTTACTGATGTGAACAATACATCATTCAATTATACCAGTTCTCAAAACATAACTGTCTGCTCCCAGCCCATTCAAGATCCCAACTGAAAAAATTAAATGACTGCTTATGCCAAAAATATACTAATTTTAGGAGGGGAAAAGGCTACAGATCTAAAAGCCATTAGTTTTGAGTTCATATTTCATATGTACAGCTTTTTACATAGATAGGTATTTGGGTTTTTGCATCTGGATCTAAGCTGTTGTTTGAGGAAGCAGAGAAATGAAATAGAGCAAAGTTCTGGATAGACTACGAGGTGCCCCGTTGCATTTATTTGCAAATGTTATCAAATTCAGGACAGCATTTTTAAGTAGATGTCCTTTATTATTCTGAAAATTTGTGTCTCACCACCGTAATGCAAAAAGTGTTTAAAAATTTGTTATATTTGAAGAATCATCGAGCTGCAATGAGCAAAATGATTTAATAATTGATAGGTTTTAAAATCTTTGCAGAGGATTAGTGGATATGTTGCTCGTATCATTGCACCTCCTGGTAAGTTAAGTGAGGTGCAATATACCATGTTCATCGCCAAAACAACAGTAATAAAACCAACTTAATCAGGAAAATATAAGAGTAAATCAACTGTTGTTGCATAAGGAAGAGCAGACCAAGTTGATTTGTATCAGATTTTTAAAGTATGGCTAACAGAATTTAAAAATACTCTGCTGTAACCCTTAACTCATAAATGGACTTTTCTATAAAAATACTTCATAACATTAATACGGGAAAAATACTATACAGTTTCCCTCTGGTATCACTTAACTTCCCTACAATTCCTTTGCTTCCTTAACCCATACTCCAAATCCCTAACCACATCTCCTTGTCATGCATTTTATTTAGAACAAGTACCAAGTTTCTAATCCAGACACTGTAATTTGTAGGGTTTACTCAGAGATTTAAGCAAAATTTTCAAAGTTAGGGCCAAAAAAAGAAACAGAAGATGATTAAGATCCATTTGCTACAAGAATGGAAGCATGCTGCCCATCAATACTATTATGTGCAAACACTAGACATATACACCTTGCTGAGTCATACTTTCCCACTTCATAGCAGGAACAACTGATGTCAAAAGAACCCCTTGATTTACACCACTTGATTTTGGGAGTTAGGACTGGCTTCTTTTAGCTGTAAAAAGATGGTGTATAAACCGACATTCAATTAATTTTGTCAAATGCTACTATTTTTTAATTACCAAATACTCATTGCTGGTAAGCTTTCCAGTTCGGGGGGGGGAAAGAAAAAGAGAAAAAAAAAAAAGAACAACAAAACCACAAAACCTAAACCACCCCAAAACGATTCCCCGTTTCCCATTGTTCTACCTCAGATGTTTGTCTTGGGTCTATACCTTACCTAACTCTGTCTCTCCCCAGTTACTGTTACAGAAGATACAGATGAAAAGACACAGGAGACCAGGATTTTGTATTTTGGAACCAAAGTAACCCAAATTAACAAAAAAAATGTCTGAGTGCCCCACAGGACTTGCACACTGAATGACTGGAAATCGTCACGGCTGCCATATGGAGCTCTGAAATATTTTGATTATCTTTATATTTGAGGTCCCCATGCTTTAGTTTCATACCTTCACAAACATGCAAGGTTCTTGATGCAAACTATGAAGATTTTGTTCCACAACATAGGATCTGACAAGATCATCATACAGCATCTCTGACACCAACCACCACAACACCAAACACAAGAACTGAGTTATCCTTTCCCTGCCTTACTCTTCCAAATTCAGTCAATCCACAGTCTGTTGCTTTTCAAGTCCAAGAACAAATCGGTGCTCCCTCACTTCATCTGAGTGTCTCTTTCATGTGAATTCGTAAAATGGATAGCAACAGTCACCCAACATTGTGTACTTAGTTAGCAGGAAACTTCTCTCTCTAGATGTGTTTCTTCCTTACAATGTGCCAATGAACAAATATTCCAGTAAGAAACACGAGTGGTTTCTACGCTGATCGGTACCTTCTGCATTTGAGAACCAAGTTGTTCTCTCTGCCTGCACAGAAACAGCCATGTTTCTGTCATCATCCTGAGTTAGGTTCAGTTTTTAGCCTCAGAAAAAAAAAAAAACCAAAATGCAAAAGGTTTTGTTCTGTCGGTTCATTTCATTAAACTAAGCCTCAAGAAGTTTTCACTTTGTTACTAACAAATGCCTATTTTAATCAAGCCCCAGACAAAGCAGCTAGCAAATGCATTTATTATTAAAACAAACTTCTTTAAAAATTCAAATCTTGGCTTATTAAAAAATATAATAAAGACTTTTATGTAGTTTAGTATGCAAGAGTTAGATTGCTTGACCTCTCTTTTAATGACTTAATTAGCTGTACTAAAGCCCAGCTGGGCCTCTGCTGACAACATAGCTAGATATTTCAATCAGGCAGTGTTATGGAGAATAAGTAATAAATGCTACCTTGTCGCCATACAGTCCCAAACTAGAGTGCATGTTGGTAATGCTAAATTTGATCAGTATGCCTCATATTTCAATTAGTCGTGGTCTGAATCACTAAAACTGTGTAATGTGTATGAATTCCTGATATCAGATACAGAGCTACAGGCTCCCACAGTTAGAACCCATTCAGTTTGCTTTTATTAGAAGCCAATTAATGGCCAAAATCTGCATTGCTTTTAAAATTTATAACCTCTATTCCAGCTGCATCCATGGCTCCTAGTATACTGTATACAATCAGATCCATATCACTGTCGCAAGTCAAACAGCTGCAAACTGTATTCTGTCTGCAGAACTGAAAAATCCTTCTATACAGAAGCTTTTCTTTTTTTTTCACTTCTTAGAAGTTCTTTTCAAAGCCCAGCAGCACTAGTCACTTCGCGACAATGAGCGATTTAATACAGAAAGAAAGAAATCTACACCAAGGTAACCTCTTGGGATGTGCTAGGTTTTCAAACGAATGAAACCCTATCACTTTGGCACAGCACAAGGGCAAGCAAAGCCACTTCTCCTGACCAAGGCTAAGAAAATATAAACATATAAAACCCGACTCTCATTGAAAATTAACCCATTGAAGTCTAGAGAGTCATTAAAAGACCCTGCCAATGAAGAGATTAATATTTTAAACTAACTTTCACAAATTAGTAACACTGGAAATTGTAATATGGAGTCTAGTGATCCTGAAGAGATTACTGCAGAGAAAGAGGCTCACGCCTGCTTCCCTCCAAATGGTTTAATGAACACTTGAAGATTTCTAGACATTATTTTTAGGAACAAGTCTCTATTTCTGTTACATGATATGGCAGGAAATTTTGCTGTGATCCGATTCAGACATAAAGCATCATAACTTTATGTACTGGTAATGTCATGTCATAAAGTCATATGATAAAGGCATATTTGACATCTGAAATTATGCTATTTTTAAAAAGTAATTTACCATATGTAAAAATGTGCAGACCTAGAACATTTTTGGACATCTGATCTTCCAGTGTTATCTGAGACAAACACTGAATGTTTCTGTTCTTTCCCCTCTTTAAACCACTGGCACAAAAAAGAGGGGAGAAGTGAAACAACAAAAACAAGAAACAAAATAAAAACATGGTATTATTTAAAATTCAGCAATAGGATAGCAAACAACAGATAAAAGGTATTCACCTGGTTAAGTGCTGCAGTTTTATACATGGGAGTGTGAAAAAGCACTTCTCCAAAAGTAATACATGGCAATAAAAATGTTGTGCTTGGATAATACAAACTGCTGTCATGGCTATTTAAAAGACAATAAAATCCTATTTTACAAAATTCAATCACTAATAACCAGCATTCTTTCTAACTGCTTAAATACTGCAGTAAGACTCCTAATGCCACTGTGAAATCATAAGCTAGTACTTCAAAGGTGTTCTATCTGTTACAAATTTAATCTTCACTGGTATGTCACAACTCATTTCATCCCAGAAGCTTTGAGATGCAGCATAGCGGCATTTTTGTTGTCCTAGGCAACCTGAACCAAACTGTTAAATACCTGTCTGATGGCCCCAAAATGATCACAATAATATTGCTTACAGGATTTACAATAATGGCCATCTTGAAAAATTGCAATTATTCTGCTCCACTCAGTTACGAAAAGAATCAACTTGTTTGATTCCTACAGATGAGGATAAAATATGTTGGAAACGTCTTATGCTTTTAATGAGATTAAAAAAACATTTCTTATGGAATACAGTAATCCCATGGTAGGGTATTTATTCTGAGCCGAGCTCACTCAGCTCCTATTGAAGCTCGGAGAGATAGACTGAATGTATGCAATAATCACAGCCATCATATAGGTGTAAAACAGGTGCAAAAAGAGCAAGAGTCACACCCAGGCATAATGAGGATTATTTTCCCTACATTACATAGGTTAGTACACATAAGCACATGCATGAGACACATTCCTAGACAGGCACCCTTTTTTTTTTTTAACCTGGCCATGCAAAAGTCATATTTTCAGATTATTCTTTTGAAATTATATTAGCAAAACAGACTAATAAAAACATGCAAATAAATTAGGATTTCACGGATTGGCTTAATTACCTCCCCCATATATTCCTGTTACAGTTTTCTGATAAAATCTGGACAAAATACGACCTGTTTTACTTAAACGACCTGTTTTACTTAAAATATAATGAGGCAGTACAGAGCCATCTCCTGAAATATGTGGATCCTCTCTGCATTGTGCACACATACAGGAGGAAGGGCCTCCATCAGAGAGACGGATATTACTTAGAAATGAACAGTTAACTTTAAGCCTCAAAAATAGGTGCTGCCTTTCGCAAAAATAAATAGATAGATAGATAGATAGATAGATAGATAGATAGATAGATAGATAGATAGATAGATAGATAGATAGATAGATAAAAAAGAACCCCACTCCAAAACCCCCACCAAGCAAAGAAACAAACAAAAAATACCACACACAGAACCCCCCCCTCCTATAGAAGCACAGGACTGAACCAAGTTTAGGTAGGATAAATATACGTGTTTGAGACTACTTAGCTGTAACCAACAGGGATCCCTTTGACTTTTGAATTTTTACACATATTTCAGATAAAATCAGGGAGGAAAAGAATCCAGCACTCAAGAACATCAAGTGGATTTGTGACTCTCTCTGGAGGACTCTGGGCCCTTACAAACATATGAATGGATTATGCTGATTTTATACATATTTAATCATCGTAATCCATGTGTTTTGATATATAATCTGCAACCCATATTACAAATGGAAGAATTTTATCCACGTTATAATACCTCCACGTTATACACAAAAAAATATTTCTTTTAGTAAATAAGTTAATTCAATAAAGTCAAGGTGAAATTATTTTTCTTAGCATTTTACAATTACTTTCCTCTTTCAAAATTCCAGAGACTGAATGAACAAAAAATTAGACTGAAAGATTGCTTTTATGTGTACGTATTGATGAAAGTAAGATGACATTGCTGATTTGCTTACATAGATACTGTCTTTGTTTGAAGTACTATATACCTATTTAGTAAAAATTCACACTGATATCTTTGTTTCTATATCTAAATCTCTGAAATATGTTTAATTATATAGTTTATCACACTCAAGATTATTTATGTGTTTGGACCCTACTTATTCTCCAGAAGACTGCTATTGCAGAAGGAATAATCAATTGCTGTTTTCCTACTCATATGTGTACAATAAAGGAACTTCTAAAATGCTCATTATGGGTTGCAAAACAATACATCTCTTAGCTACAAAAAAAAGGAACTAAAAAAACCCAAAATCCATAACCAAACCAAAAGACTGAAATAAAGGGCCATGCCTAAGAATAAATATAGTTTAAACCTAGCAGTATGAGCCAAAAGACAAACGTGAAGTTAAAATACAGATGTGGATAAATATCTTCCTGAAAACCTAAAAGCAGAGTAGCAAATACACTTTGCTGACTTATTGTATAAAGGGATTTAAGTGAGAGTAAGGAATTCACATACACTTTCTCCCGGGCACTGCAAAAAAAATACTTCTATAAATGTATTATTAGAAAATCACTTTGACAACTAAAACTGTAGAGAAGAAAGGGAAGGCCCACGTAAAATAACTATGATTTAAGTATAATCTGATGGGCAGTACACACGTTCATTAGAGATGTCCACATGCAACTCACTCCTAGCTTGACTTTGTTCTGCCATTCATGAATTATGCAGTCATCTCTAACACAGGGAAACGAGCCTGAATTATGCTGCCCACTATCACACATTATCTCTCTGGATACACACACTTTAGCACTCAAGGTTTAAACACTTTTATATGCTGTTGTGACCACTCTGAACATAAACTCGCTCAGGGATTTTCGTTCTCGTGTATGTTGTGTGTATACACACAAATGAGCTCGGGTACATGTAAGCAAAAAAAGGAGAAAAAAAATCACATACGCAGATGCTTGTAAATAAAGGAAAGGTAATATATAAAACATAATTGAATGAAGAATTTCCTTAAAGATTTCTAAATCTGGAAAAGTAGTCTAGTTTAAGTGCTATCCAGAAAAAGGTAACAGCAGCTCCTTTACCGCAGAATGGTTCCTGGTCAGCTTTGTGACCATTAAACCTTTTTTTCTGCCACCAAACATTCAAACCTTACTGGTATTTTTTCCGCATCCTTTTGTATTTTTAACAGCACCTCGTCTTTCCTACCGCAGCCCTAACACTGCCACAGATTATTTTATTATGCATGTTGTTGTATCTGCTCTTACAAGGCTGACTCTATTACCATTTTGCAAGTGACTTTTTAATTACTGTTACATCTAAGATGAGATTTGGAATTTAAAAACATGCACACATGGGGTTAGGCTGGTCTTTGATTATTAAAACCTTAAGGTTCATAGACTACAAGGGTCAGATGGGACCACGGTGATCCTCTGAGGACGGCAGGGCTGGAATCTGCAGAGGTTGCTCAGACAGAGATCCCATGGAGTCAGAGTACAATCCTCCTCGGGCTGTAGGGTGAGGCCCCCAAATTCTGGGAAGGAACTTAAAAATGGAAATTTCTTGATATGCGTATTTTCTGATGGGCCTTCTGCATTAAAATGCAATTCTAGTATGCATTATATATAATTACTTTTTATTTGCCATACAATGGGGATTCTTGGTGTTTAAATTATCCCCAGAATGTAAAGAATTGTGGTTTTTGAAGTAATCCTTTGTAATAAAACAGAATGCATTTTGCCAGATAGCTGGTTTTTTATCTGTGCTGTAATAAAGGTACTTAAAAATGTAGCCTCAGGCAACTAAAATAGGATTTCACTTCTTGAGGAAAACCAAAGTAAAATAAAAATTTTCCCACACTGCACAATCTAGTCATTAATTTTACTGTAGGCAGCCAGACATGCATGCCAATGTTTTCACTGAGTAAATGTGTGGTTTAAGCATTCTGTTCTCTACAACTGAAGATAACTCCTACAAAATATTTGATTTTTAATTTTTTTTTTATATCAGATTGAAATATAGCATTGTTTCATAACTCTTCAAACCTATTACGATTAAGCTAGTATACAGTGATAAGTATTTCCTCGATTTTGACAGACATGCAGTCAAATATATATAAATTCCTATTATACTTTCCACTATTTATGCATGCTTAAGGAAACACAAAACGCTTCTTAGAGCAGGATTATTATTTTTTCAAAGAAAATACATGTTTTACATGCTAGAAAGTAAAACAGAAACTATGTTCAAAATCCTGTCTTTTTCCTCTAAGGAGTAATTTTGATAATATATGTGTGTATTTTGAATGACCAACTGAGGAATAATAAAGTACTTGCTAACAAAAGGTGCAGCTTATGCAAACACTTGCTTAAATGTATACATAAACATATAGATCTAACAGTGTCCTAGTCTCCATTACATTTGGACATTTGTTATAAAGCAGAATTTTTTCTGCAGATGTCTTCCTTGGTATATGCTCTCTGACACTCAGAGTCTGTCAACTGAAAAATCAGAAACAAGCAGAAATTCTAACTCTACATAAACGTTCAAAGTTGGAATCAATTTAACAGCAAAATGAAAAAATTTGATAATTCTCTGGTATGCTATTCATGAAAAATTTTCTCTTAGCTGAGTACAAGAAACTCTCACATTAGCAACTGTAAGCACACAGCACAGATGCAGTGTGTTTATCATCGATGTATACGTCTTTGATAGATGTACACTATCTCCACATAAAAATTTCCTAAGCACCAGATTTCTCATCTTGAAAATCATTTCAGACAAACGCAATATCCCATTATTATCCAGCACTTCCACTTATATCACAAATGAGGTGTGACCAGCAGAAGGCAGTGTTACAATAAATATATATGCAACTGCTCATTTACAAGCCGGCTTGATATTGAGATTTAGAGTTTTCCTAACTTTTCACAGTACAGCTACTGTTTTCCCTAGGCACTTAATACCAAAAACACCTTCTCAATGTAATTAAGCTAAGAGAAGCACTTAAAACACTTTGGAAACCATTTCTTTTGTACTACGTTGCTTTTACTGTAAAAGTTAGCCTCCTTAACTTTTATTACATTGCATCTTCAACTTTTTAAGTTCATCAGAGAATTGTGTTCACACTTACCCTTTCAACACAGCATTATGCTGAGCTGTCCCCTCATGAAACAGGACTCACACACTGTTGAGAAGATGGGCATTGCCTCTACAGCAGTTTAGCTTACATAATTCAGTCCAAAAAAAAAAAACCAACACCGCTTCTAACATCATTTCTTATTAACCTTTAGTGGTTTGATCATCATTTGGTAGAACAGTATCTGGTGTACTCTTAGTAGAACTAGTGTAGGTATAATAGAACATACCTTTAATTAAATCTCCATCAAACGTTTAAGTAATAATGTCATTTAGTATGTGTTAGTATACAAAATCTGTGGGATACCTTTCCAAGTTTACAAAATCCGTGTTAAAGGAACCAGCATTGCAAAAAAAACGTTACAGCATATGTTTGGATTTTTGTATTTCGAAGTCCTGACTACTTTATCTGAATTACAGATTTAGAGCTTTGTTATGTGTGATAGTTATGATAATATGATCACTAAAGGCACAGAGACAGGGAGACTCAAATCCCTTTGAAAATCCCTTTCTCCATTTCCTACAGCTGCTGCTGGAGTTTAATATCTGATAGAATGATGAAAAAGAACAGGCCGAACTCCAGTTTTAATAAAAATTTTAACAGGTCTACATATAGTTATGAAAAATGTTATTTGCAATGCCAATCTTTAATAAAATTTTCTTAAACCAAAGAAAATTCCCTATGGGGAATCTGTTATGAATGTGTTTTTCATATGTACTATTTAAGGCTGTTTAAAGGTTATGAAAGTGACTGGTAAAGTAAGTTCTATCACAGCACAACAAAATCCTATGCATGGTCTCTATTTTGCATTTAATCAAATAGGTAAGCAAGTCCTTAAATTTTTCATGTTTGCTCCAAAATAAATATTTTCTGTTTGCATCAAAACTTTTTTTCCGAGTGAACGGTAATAATTCTTAGCATGAGCATTAGCGGCAAAGAGAGGTCAGCTTGGCTTGAATTTACCTCTCTGCTGAGAACGTATTGATTTTTGAATACTCTTTTCAGCCAGAATCCTTGCAACCCACACATTTCTTATGCGATATTCTCTGCCATAGTCAGTCTGGTGTATGCTTTAATAATACTTGAATAATTACATTTAGACCAAGCTAAAGTTAAAATATTTACAGAATATCACTTCCCAACTTTGCAGCCTGTGGGATCACTGTGCGTCTTAAGTGCACACAGAAATGTTCTAACTGTACTATACCAACTTGTCACTTCTGCCACTAATTCAAACAAGAATTTTTCTGGATGATAGTTCAAATGCACTGGAAATCAATTATTCTTCTATGAAGCATCTTTATAACACTGAAATGACATGTATCTTAAGTACTAGCAACAAATTATATTGCAAACCTTTTAAATATGAGTCCTACCATCATGACTAATGCGCATATTTAAGGTGACCCTATAAGTGCCTATGTTTACTATACTAACTTTGTGTTCCTAAACCGTTTATCTTCACCCCCTAAAACCTCTTTTGCATCTCTATGATCATCCTAGAATATAATATGAAAGCAGAATGTATGTATGATATTGACTGCCTTAAACAGACGGTAATTTGTGCAAAATAATTTCTTTTACAAACACATCAGTCATCACACACGTACAGAAGACAGAATAAAGGGATGCATAAAGGGATGATCTTTTATTCCTGACTCTAGACTAAGTGAAGTAAGGAACGAAGGGGGAAATCATGAAAACACACTCATAAAGTTCAGTCTGCCCCACCCTAAAAATCTAACTACAGAAATTCACTCACAGAAGTTGCTCTTTGCCCATCTGTCTATGACAGTACATGTTTCTGTATAGATTGATGTGAAATGACTGGAGCTAAATTTGAATTTTCCAGAATATTTTAAAGCTTGATCTAATTAATGAAAACTAAGAATGTCCAAGTTATAGATTGACTAGCAAACTCGAAGAATAAACTGTTGTTACCATAATTACAAGATGTTATTTAAAATAGCCTACCATTTTTGTTTTTATATATTACCGATCTCTTTAAGGTTTTGGTGAAGTTCGTGTTTCCTGTGACCTTAAGTAAGGGATTTGGAAAATTTTGGAGGAAGCAAAGTAACAAAAATTGTCTAAAAGAATAATTTATTGCTGTGACCATTTTGTCCTCTGATTTCTGTTTTGGGATTATAATGGATTATCTCTATCTAAAACCTATTTTTCATATCCCTGTGGAAATTAATTGACAAGTTCACAAACAGAAAAGCAAAAGGAAGAGATCTAATCAATATTTAAATTCAAATGTTTGAGCTGTAATGTCTTTGAACATAAATTTTATAACATATTAGCTGCCTCCTCAAACATAAAGCCTCCAGATGCAATTTAAACTAACAATAGATAAACTTCAAAATAATATCTGAAGTAACTAGTTTGAAACAAAAATATTTTATTAAAATGAAGCAATTTCAGAAAATTTTTGGTATCTACACAGGTTACATTTGTCAATGCTTTATTTCTGATGTCACTTTTAAAATATCCTAATTATGATTCTTAAGAAAGATATTATTTTCAAAGAGAAGAGTGGCAATGTTATAAAAAAATTTCTGAAGTATTTACACTTTTTATTCCAAAGAAAATCATTTTACCAGGAAAAAAAAAGTGACAAACACATCAAATTGGATCAACACTAAAACAACAGTTTTATTAATATAACAATTCTTATTGGATATATATTTTCATATTAAAGTAAAAAAGAATACTTTCATTAAAAGCCTGTTTATTCAGATTTCATCACTAAGCGCTAACAATAAAAAATTAATATATAATATTTGATTAAACACTCTAAAAAGCTCTTTTTTAATGGAAAATATAAGGGATCATCACTTTTGAAATAATTTTGCAGACAAATTAAAAGCATTATTTCTGTCAGGTGGTTTTGGTTTAGGCTTTGATCTTCAAAAAAAAAATTAGTGAGTTCAAGTGTTTTTGTTCTCAAAACTGCTTTAGTATATTTTTGAATCTTTCTAGGCATATTACTGCAATAAAATCCACTAATAAGGAAAACAGGAACCCTGTGATCAGGCTTTTAAATTAGTATCTCCATCATATTATAAAGTGTTTCCTGACTCTTACAATGAGATTACTTCAAGTGAATAAAGATGACACATTAAATAGTATTTTAAAAAGGTGTTTCATGTAAGATCTAGTTGCTGGTTTTTTAAACATAATTATCTCACCATTTTAAAAAGTAATTTAGAATTCGTTTTGGGTTTCTACAAAATCCACTTTTTGGTCAGCTGTTCATTCTCTGGAGAACATATTAAAATACCAGGTTTTGAATTGATTAGTCTCCATATAACGAAAAAATACATATAATTTCTTCCCATTTCTTTGCAGAAGTTTATTAGTATAATTTTTCCTCCCCTGATTCTGGAAATGAATAACCTTAGGATCTAGTGGAAAGCTTTGGTAACAATCTGATAATCCACAATCGTCCCTCTTATTAGTAGGAAACTAGATTTAGGAATGCAAAAATTACTTCAAATTTCTTGTTCCTGAACTGCATGTATTAAAAAGTTTCCATAGCAACTACAAAGCTTAATACCAGTTCCCGAGTAACTCTCCAATAATACTCAAAAAAAGCATCTGTAACATTTACATGCTTAGTATTTTATCAAAACTTTCTTAAATAGCAGGATTAATTACTCCATTCTCAGATGTGGATATTTTAATTCCAGGTAGTTCATGTGAAGCAAAAGCCTAGTTTGCATCAGAACACAGACACTGTATTGTCTGTTTTGTGAACTCTAATAAGTGGCACAAGTTAACAAGTATGCTTTTTAAAATGAAGAGAAAAAAAAAAAAAAGAAAAAAGAAAAGAAAAAGAAATTGTGCTGCTTCCACAGAATTGTACCTTTTGCTTCCATAGGACAACTAACTGTCTTGGTCGTTATCTCTGCAGAGCTATGAACGTGGCTTTTCATGACTTCAGGCTATCTATGACCAAGATCTACCACACTGCTCTGTTTAAAGAAGTGATTTTTTTTTTCCATTCCTAATAAGAAAAAGATCACTTGCTTCTATTGCCTTCTATATTATCTGTCCTACATACTAAAAATCACATAGAGAGAAATACTGCCTTTTCCTGATTTTCCTCATCTTTAAGAGCTCAGAAACAAGAAATTATGTTTATTTCTAATGAAAAGATCAACATTACTGAACATGTGACCATTTGTAAATAAAATTATGGGGGATTTCACCCAAATGGAAGAGAAGACAGGGAATAATAATGTCCTCACGTCTTTTTTGGTCCAGTGACATGGTTTAACATTTACAAATTTTCTATACGTACATTTTTTAAAATTGAAAAGCAAAATTACAATTACTAGTTTTTCTAGCTGGGGCCTGATTCACCTTCACTGCAGTCAGCAGAAATCTGCTCAGCAGCCTCAGAGATTTTTAGTAGAGTCTGTGTCACTAATTCACTCTGCAAACTCAATAGCTTATTTTTCTCATGGTATCTGAATCCAGAGCCATGCACTTGTGATTCAACATGTGGAACAAAACCATATGTTTTAACAGTAAAGTCAGCAGGACTGCCCTGCAAACACTTAAATCTATCACCAGCTTTACCCTTTTAAGCAATTCCATATAATTTCGTATGGGGTATACTTGCATGAGTAAAGCTACTCATTCATTTAAACATTCGCAGGACTGGATAGTAGGAATGTGTAGTTTACTTCACGTAGCTACACATAGACGTGGCAATTTCACAGGTCATTGCAGTCTATGTAATTTTGCAATGGTCCATAGAGTTTATGACCCCTTTGAAGACTAATGCTGTGATCTTGCAAGCACTTACTCATGTCCATAATCGCACTCATGTGAGTACTACTGGACTGTTCTCAAGAATAAAGTTAGTGAAACACATAAGTGTTTGCAGGTTCAGGACCTAAAATTGTTAATACCATACAAGTCCTGTACAAGTGCCATGTTAAAGCACCATCCCGAAAACACTTGCTCCTGAGTATACAACAGCCATGCTTATTTCTGGGGCTAATATCTTTGAAATCAAGTGCAGTACACAGTAAACTCACTACTAAATATTTAAACGACTGTACTCTACAATGTGCTCCCTCATCCATTCAGATAGTGAGACCAAAGGAAGGCTACAGTACGAAGAATTCAGTATCTCTTATTCCCCCAGATGATGGAAATCAGTCTGAAACAGCACAGTATCCTGAACAAATGATCTAGCAGTGTCCAAGATCTAGCTCTATCAAATGAAAAAAAAGCTACAAGTCCTCAAATTTTTTTCTTTTGTTTTTCTGCCTGTCATGTCACCGAGTTAAGAATCCTCTAACAGACCTCTCCCTGATCAGGGCATTAAGTTCCAAACCACTCATAAAACTACTCATAGCAACCAATTTTTTCGAAATTATTAATTAAGAAAAACATTTTTACAGAAAGTCAGATTAAAAACCCATGACTCAGCCAGGTAACACATATGAAAATTGCACTTGGAAGAAATCAATGGAAATCCATTAGCATTACACTCTCCCTTACCTACCAGGGTAACTACTAAACCAGACTACAAGCAAAGGTGCAGTTGGGCACAGTGGTTGTCGTGTCCATCCCTAGCATCCCCACCACCACCTCTCCCCAACTTCCCTGCCAGTTCAGCAGCTACATCTGCTCTGCTTCCACTATTTGCAACCCCCGTCTGAGGATGCTGTCTCAGAACAACAGCCGTGCGAACAACAGCGCCTGGTGGTACGTGCTGCCGGATCCAGTGGAATACCTCTTGTGTTTTACACCTTTACCAAAGCAGACATTTCTGTTTATTTGCACTGTTTGGTTCTCATTGTGGGTTTTATCTTGGCTTAGAGATCAAATGCAAGCCTCCAGAGCTAGTGAGTGCAGACCAGAATTAAAACAAGATGCCCACGCAGTCCTTGCCCATGACACAGTTCACCTTACTAAATATTTTATCAAGGTATGTATTAAGAAACTGAAAACAAACGAGCTTCTTTTATAGCATCTGGTTTTGTAACTTTTTGTTTTATTACGTATATGAGCTTATAAAAAGTTTAAGCACATCCATAGTAGCTGCATCAGTGCTACAAGGATAGGCTCCTGCAATACTAAAATTCTAAAATTACATGCCAGCCAGTAGCAGGCTTCACATTGCACAGAACCAGACAGACACCCACTGCATTTCTACCCGTGATACCAGTGAGAAATTCTGTGTAGAATAAATAGCAATATCTAGTCAAAGTCCTTAAACTCAGACTTGTGCAGCCTTTCAGTTTTGAAAACTAAATTTGAAAATATATACTCATATATTTATGTAATTTGATTTTCATATCTATATATACACACAGACATATGTATACGTATATGCACACTTCTAACACATCCTGAATATTTAGAATTGAAAAAACTAGTGTTCTACCTTTAAAGAAAGACACAGTAATAATGTTGTTAGCACGCCATGAGTAAGGAAATTAATATGGCTCCAGACCTAGGAACATTTTTCTTTATGAGAAGCAGCAGAGTCTGAAGTTCATCAAAAGTGTGTCAGTATAAATCTAAGCAGAACAATCCTTATGACATCTTTGTGCTTAATGTGGGTGCATTTCATGTCCTACATGCAGTTATTTTCACTTCTGTGCTAGTTTGGATTGCTAATTAGCACAGCATTGGTTCTCATTTTTAAGTAGTTTAGAGATCCTTTAAGTTTTACTAGCATTTGAATGAAAACTACCCCGCTAAACAGGACTTAAAAAACCTTTGGACCTTCAGCAAAGACACAGAGACACGTGCTATGTAAGAAAGTCTTTGTATGTCTATGCAATTTTATGACTGTGTCATTACTGATATTTTATTTGAATATAGATATATTTTACCCATAAAACCTTTAGCTAGTATTGCTGCTATAAATAGAAACATGTCCACAAATATGGGACATTTTTTAAGAATGTTTTCTTTAAAAATGGTCTTTTTCTCCAAATTGTTAGGAGATGGCATCAAATACTAAAAGACTCTCTTGCATATTTCAGTTAAAATTTAGGGGTTTAATATGGTCTACTGCTTCTTGAAAGGTAAAATTTCAAAACCATCCTTGAGCATTTCAAAATATGCCTTTTTATCATCTCATGGGTTTAACAGGGGCAATTGTCCACGTAACTTCTTGATACCCAGGCGCAGATTACCTTAGTGCTGGGACTTTTCGTTTTTGAGCACCAAGCATCAGCACTGATTTACCTGTGAAGTTACTACAATACTACTTAGCGTTTCGGACCACAGAAGCAATAACTCCAATATGGGAGTACTGAAGCTTTGTACAAAACCCAAGTAGAGGGGCATGGCAACAGAGGTCTACTGCTACAGAAGTAATTTGAATTTGACAACAGATACAAAAACACGGGGTTTTTTATATAGAGAGGTGGGGTTGGTTTTGTTTTGCTTTTATTTGTTTGGCCCTGAATTTTAAATGCAATGGAAATATGGCTCCAGTTGGGACCTGAGCTTTATATTTCCATATGAATGCAAGTGGGACCAGAGAATGCAAGGTTTCTCCCAGTTCTTGTCTTCAAGAACATAAACTTACAACTCAGTAGTTGTACACTGGAACTACTGACTATGCTGCTTCACATGGCTGATGAGAAAGCAGGGATCAGAGGATGCCCAGACTGACACAACTTTGCAGTCTACTATACTAGGGGCACATTACTACCTCACATCAATATTTAAGGATAGCATTTGCAGTATGTGACAGCCCACCAAAGGATCCATCACAACAAGACCCACGTCTCCAGCCTTTGCAGACCCTCCCACAAACTGTGGGAAAGCACTTCAGGTACAGAGCCAGTCCCTTCCACAACCTCTCTCCAGCAAGTCTCTCCTCCTATTTCCTCTCCCCAGGAAACCTGAAGCCATACAGGTATCCTCTTTGGACCTTTCATTCTGTTCATTACTTGGAGTGTCATAACATAAGCTGTGCTGTGTTACTTGCACTACTGTGGGTGAAATTAGCTTCTTTGTGTGGTTTGTTGTTTGGGGTTTCTTTAATCATAAAAGAACAGAGATAGATGCGTGGCTCTATTTGCTTTCACCCAGTCTGCTCCTCAGAATGGAAGCCCGTTGGAGCAGCTGTCCTCTAAAATCGCTCAGGTTATTTGGACTTCACATGCAGCAACTTGGCACACAGCCGAGTACAATATATTGATATTATTAACTAACTGCTATACTTTAAAGAATAAGCAGGCATAAAGTAACGAGGACTTACAACACGAGTAAAGAGTAACTTATACTTTACAACTACTTTACTTTACAATTTCTCAGTCCAAAACCTGCATGTTCCTTCTCCCTAAACTTTATACATATTCCAATAACATCAAAGTAACGACGCTAATGCTGGTAAGCAGTAGCAACTCTAAAACTACTTTAATCTCCAGTGCTAAGGTCTTAAAGCAAAACATCTATGTATAAGACGCAGGTTAAACTCTTATTATTATAATATCTTTTTAAAACAGCTTTAATCAAGAACAGAAAATAGCAATTTTTTCCATAAAGTTAGCATATGTGCTTGCATGAGAATATTTCTGCATGCACAACACCCTGAGGGAGAACTTCATTAAGATACATATATCAGCAAATAACAGTGATTTTTTTTCCCTTTTTTTTTTTCTTTTGTTTTTCTTTTCTTCTTTTTTTTTTAATCCAGAAGGGTGAGAAAGAAAGGAATCAAATCACTGAAACAATCTCAGTTTCTTACTTAAAGATTTGGGTGGGAGAGGCAAACCCACTTTATTTTCACATCTCACTCGTGCTTTTTTTATCCTGCTCTCCCCACTTCTTTCTTTTTCTGAAGTGACTTTTTATTAACAAGTCAAAAGATTTCTGTTCAAAGCTCAGTTGTGGGTCTTGGAGAAGATTTTTGATCTGAACGACAGCTCATTCCACTCCATTTTATAAAGGGAGTATCCCACACTTTATAGAGTATGAGTCACTGTGCCATTGCAGCTGTGACTCCTGAGACCAGATTTTTTGTTGTTGTTGTTACTGTATAGGCAAAAAACATTGTTTCTTTGGACCATGTGCTAGTCTTTATTTATTGGTATGACCTAAGTATTTCCAGAACATCCAATCTAGCTCTCAGGAGTTTGGAGAAGGGGGCCTTTCTCACATATATTCTCCTTTCTCTCTCCTGACATGCCCTTCTAACCACCCCCACTATTAGAACGGACACAAGGGGGAAATTTCTGCTAGATAAAATCAATCTTGAAGACACCTGTCATGCCAGGACCATTCTCCCTCCTGTGGGACCAGAAGCCCCACTGAATATATTGGGTCCATTTCTAGACTCTTAACCCTTCATTAGCACTGAGTCCTGGATGGAATCACAGCTAAAAGAATTGGATATCAGATGTGCTGTGAGTTTGTTTGTAAATGAAGCCATTTTAAACGAAAGAGACGACACGAGGACATACATATCTTCATAGTATCGACCAAGTCTTTCTGAGCAAGACTTCCCACACGATGTTCAGAGTCCCAATTCATACAAAATGAAAATTTAATTCAACTTCATAAGAAAGAATGTAATATTTCATATAAAGCATGAAGAAAAGAAAAAAAATTGCCTAAAGAGGCACAAGCATACAACTGCTTGAAAAGGATGATACACCTCAACCTGTCCCAAAAGAACTGCCAATTTGGCTTTATATTGGATGAGTTTTGGTTTGTTTTTTTACAAACTACGTTATTACATGTCTTAGACACTTGGAAGGGCTGATTACTGCCACAGTCGTGACAGACACAGATACTAGTCCTCCCTTCTGCAAAACAGGAACCCTAGGAGTTATTTTTATATAATTTGCCACTACATTTCAAAAATATCTCTCAAATGCCTAAGTTCTGGCTCTAGCCTGAAGTTGGTCTTTGAAGTCAAGACTGATGATTAAGTCACAGGATCACTTACATGCCTCTTAAAGAAACAGAGAATATAAAAATACTAATATACAGTAACATGAAATCAGATTAGCTACGCACGGGTGCATCATCTCAGATAAAACATAAACTGTAAAGCTAGAAACAACAGAAGAGTTAAAAATAAACACTTCTCACTCTTATTTTGTTTCATAATAGCTTTTGGAATTTTTTCAGGGAAACAAGTAACAAAAAAACCCAATTCAATGCATCAGCAATCAGAAATATTCTAATATAAACTATTGTCTATTGAAAATAGACAAGCATATTGCAATGTGAATTCATATATATTACAATTTAATATACATTAAAATATATCAACCAGAATAAAGGGATTTTTAGGTACAGACAACCATTTTAACAATTTCTTCTGGTGCTGGAGGTTTTGGAGTATTATTAGAAGTAATTGTACATCCCAGTTCTCCTATTACACATTTTATTTATTATAAACTTCAGCTTACTTTTGGTGGGGTTTTGTTTTCTTTGGAGTTCTGGTTGGCTGGTTCGGTTTTTTAAGTGACAAATGAATGAGAAAAGGAAATAATTTGCAACTACAGACTATTACTGTATCAAATAGTACAATAACATTAGTTTTTAAATTCTCCTTTCAGAAGATTCACAGACTGAGCTTAGAAAGATCCAAGAGTCACAGAAATACTTCTTTCCGCACAACAGAGTCAGGATTCTTGCACCGATGTTAAAAATCTGCCTCTGCTCAGTCTGTGCGCAAATGTAAATCACACCAAAGTCCTACTTTGGACTTTACAAGACGTACAGCCCCTTTGCTAGACCTTGCTAGCCCCTTTGCTCAATTGCCAAGAGCACAGGCAGGGGTCTGGGTGCAGCCTTGCTGCTGAGAGTGAAGCAGGAAAAGTGAGACAACAGCACGTGTGTACGTGGATCCTCTAGATATATATTATTCTATACCCTTGAATACTCTGACACATTTCATTTGATGGCTCTGTGTGAAGCCGAGTTGTGTCATCAAAACATAACTAGTTTAAACACCCTTGACTCACGTAGGCTCTGATCTGAAGTTATTTTTAACCTTGAGAAACCCCCCCAATACAAATAAATTTGTGTATTTAATATTTTTTTCAAATAGCCTTCCCACAAACTGGCATATTTTCTGTGTATTTGTTGTAATAATTCAATTGCTTTTCTGCGTCATATCAAATGCTCTTCTATTACTATGTTGAAATCAAACTAGTTGAAGTGCTACAATGATGGTATATACCAAAGGAAAGACTGATGCTGTGTGAGCATAACTTATATTTTTTACCACTTAAATCTGAAAAGAATCAGCATCTTACTATATCAGCCAGCAGTACCCACTTGACCGCTTGGCATAGCTTAGTCCCACCTGTGGTCCATTTAAGCTATAAAAGCACAAAATGTAGAAATTAAGGAGCCTGTCAAAAGGTATGTTTCCAAATGAAAAGGCCTGACATGAACCTCCTGAATCAATATTTAACTACCTAAAATAAAAATCGCCTACATTTCCATTAAGTTATTTGCTGAAGTGCTAAGCACTACTGAGCTCCTTCTATAGTAGCCACAGGATTTCCGCACCTTTGAAAAAAACACATGATGTTCCTAATTAGGTCTCGTAGGTGAATTTAAGAACCTGAGAATTAAAATTATGAAAACATGTAAATTTCATAGGATACACCTAGAAATGCAGGAGGGATGATGGAGCAGAGAAGTTGACAAAGGAAACAAAAAAAAAAACCACCCCAAGCCCCAGTGTAATCAGAGATTCATTTAGAGAAATTAAATGCAATATAAATTTCAACACGCTAACTGGAATGCATTTTACATTAGAGATAAAGGGTCTCACTTCCCAATTGTGTATTCCTATACTGCATGTTCATCAATGTTATTACATTGCTTTAAAAAAATATATTAAAAGAAAAAGTACAAGCGCTGCCTACAATTACAAAAAGCCTGAAAATCATGTTCCCATTTTCTAATCCTTTTTTCTTTAAACTATACAATGTATCTTTGCAGAACTAAGTGAAGTATAAAACTAGAGATTAATGCCTTTACACTTAGAAATACATACTGTTGTAATAAAATGAAGACATAGATTCTTCCCCCTAAGCCAATTTGAATAGTTTTCACTCTCTTTAGTGGAGCATGTTGTTTTCAATTGCACAGAGAACATCCCTAGCTTGTAGTTTATATCCAAGAGCACAATTTCACTTGACCTTCAAAAGATAATATCAGAATTAATTTCTAATAATGCTGGGTATTCTTCACTGAACTAGAGTGATGTAAAAATATTTCCTCTTCAAGCTAGAATTTTATTCATTTTTAGATTATTGTTCATGAAAAGAAAACGCTAAGATAGACTATTTTCTTTTTCTTCCTTAATCTCTCCTTCTTCCACGTCTCGTTTTTCCTTTGTCTATCTTCCTCATATTCTCCCTTCCAGCTGCTAGGAAAAGACTCTCTCAAATCAAACATTCTCAGCACCGCTATTACATATCACGTCTGCACTGCTTTATTTACAAGATTTTTATGAACTCTCCCCTTCCTAACTGAATGTAAAAAGGAATAGTTTTCCTAAGCTTCTAAGAAAAAGTATGAAATCGTCTGCATGGACAGAGTACTCAGGTTCTAAAACAACAGACTAACTATCCTTAAAAAATGTAGATTTTTTTGCCTTTGTTCTCTACTTCCTCCCCCCGCCCTCCCCTTGCCAGCCTCCAACATATGTACTGTAAAAGCAGGCATTTCGCACAGATCTGACATTAATAAAAACACTTCCACGTTCGTCATATTTTCTTTAGTGGGATCTCTCATTTACAAAATCTACAAAAATGAATTTGCTTTTAAATGAAGAACTACATTTTGGTTTTATTCCTTTCATGAATAGTTCAGTCAACTTTTGCCTGAATAAGAAGAAAAGTTTTTGACAAATCACATATAATTCCACCCCTCCGTTCCTCCTGCCACACAATTACTTTGTGAAGCTCTAGTAAGCTTTTTTTTCCCTCTTGTAAATTAATCAGCCATGCAGATAAAAATGACTACAACTGCCTTTAATAATACCATTTTTAATATAATTCCTCAATGAATCAAAGAATGGTTGATACGTACAAGTATATAGTATTTCTAAAACAAAAAGGAAACACGTTAATTGCAATATCCTTTATCATCAAAATCAGTCCCACTTACCTGTCTACTTATTATAGACACTCAAGAAGCACCAGCAGAAATAGCCCAACAAATAAAACATAGGAAGAAAGAGCCACTTCTAATTTTAAAATAAGCTAAACAATATTAAAAAGTATCACAGAGGTGCCAAAGAACTAGGAGTTGCAGACATTAGGGAGGCTATTCTTAAAGTCAAAACGCTGTCCTGGAGGAGCAAAGACAGAAGACAACAGCTTTCATTCACAATCAAACTCACTAAGTTTCTTACTTTGCAATTTCTAGGAGATAGACATGAAAATGTCTTAAGAACTGAACAAAGTAAATACCATATGATTTAAATAAGGAGTGTATCTCAAAGCGTATCTTTTAATAAACATTTATTATGTGCTTAGGAAGAGTGTTTACATATAAACTTTGATGTATACTTTCTCTGTATCTCTACATCAGTACACGAAAACTAACTGTTGACTTTGAGAACACAAGAATTTTATTGACATGAATTACATTATTCTGTACAACGCAAAAGCTTAGATTGAAACTAGCTTTCATAGAGATTTTTTTTTTTTTTTAAATTCCAGCCACAAAACAGTATGCTCTTTCAATTAATTACAGTTGAACATTCTGTTAAAAAAACCCTATATTTGTAAGTCTTGTGTGTTGTGGCATTTATTCCTTAAAATCCTCCAGATTTCCTAAACGAACCACAACATTTCACATTCCTTTTATAAGCATATTACAGCTAGCTCCTTAGAACCTTTATCATTGATTTTTATTAGTGGAGGCCTAAACGCTCTCAGTATGTTAGTTACTAAATGACTACTTCTTGTGTTGTTATAGAACAAAAGTTTTCCCATCATTTCAGAAGGAATAAAAATGTAAATCAAGTGTGCCATTTTCAGAACTAGTGTTCTGAAAACACTAGGACTCAAAATTACTTTTTCAACACTTCATTTAGACTGAATAAACATTTTGCAAGTGCTTCAAATTTCTGTTCACTATTCCCACTGAGGATTTTAAAGGGTTACATTTTATTTTCTTTATTTTATGCAAATATCATCAAAAGTGAGCATGAAAGGAGAACAAGCATACATTCCTCTACCTCAATGGCTTTCATAATTTTGAAGTCAATCTGACGATATAGTCTGATTCTGAAAATCTAAGTGCTATAAAGCTTGCCACTCTCTTGGCCCCAGAAGTTTTGTATCTTCCTCTCCTTGGCCTTTAATCTGGCTATTAATATTTCACACTGTTCCTCACCTACCAAGCCGCTTTCTCCTGCATCTCTGGCTTTTCTTCAACCTCTCCTGGGCTTGCATTACTATTGCCTTTTTTTATGTTTTGACTTATACTGACCTATAAGTGGTACCCCAAAATGTTTCTTCCTACACGTTACTGGTCCAGGCAATGTTCAACAATGTGCATCATCTTTGGGAAAGCTTATGTATCGGTCTGTCATAGGTCTGATTTTTGTATAAGCTCTTAGAGATTAGTGGAGCCAGTGAAATTGAAAAAAAAATATATATTGTTTTATTTGACATTTTTTTCCCCCCAATATTTTTACATCTTTGGGCAGATTTTGCTTTTCAGAAAATTTTTCAATTTTTCTTTGCCGTTTTGTTTGATTGACTGGAAAGTTACACATCTCTCTTCAAGGTCATAGTACACAAAGACTTGGCTTCGTTCAATGCAAGTCAAAAGCCACCCATCATAATATTGAAATATCCAGTTAAAATAGGCCTTCATTTCAGGGGGGTATTTTGCATTCAGTTTGACAGAATTCCCAAATTCTCCAAAGCTTTTGTTGCTTTACTTGCTACTGACTCAGAATACAGTGACATACATAATAAATAGCCCATACATATCACAGTACATACACAGTTCAATTTCCTTCTGGACTTATGTTGGAGAAATAATGATGAGTTGTAGAGAAACATTAACTGCTTAGTGCTATATTCTAAATACATACATTAACAGCTAAAACTGTAGTTAGTTAAGAGGGTCCACCAAATTATCCACGTGATCTCTTAAAATCATACATGCTCACATTTAAAAGCAAAATCATCAAATCCAGAGCTGCCAACGTCCCCACTGTAGAGACTCAAAATACTTGGTGTTTGGCTTCACACCATGACTCCAGCACATGATTCTACACGATGTGGGATAGGATTGGTCATTTTTACATTTTTTTAAGTCACGGCAGATTTTGATTTTAAAAAGGCACGATTTAGAGATGAGCTGTAGCTTTTGTTTTGTGGTTATTTGTTGGTTTGGGTTTTTTTTGGTTTTTTTTTTAATAAAGCAACTAATGACTTTTACCCTATATAACTGATTTTTTTACAAGTTTTAACTTGTAAAATAACAATGCTAATAAATTACAGAAGGGAATACTTTAATGAGTGTTTACTTATGTAAACCATGTTGCATTTTGTACAAATGAAAGTTCAAAGCCATTTCCATGAAATTTCATGCAAACAGTTCCATAATTTAATTCAAAAGAGATATTTTACTTCTCCACGAAATTTGGTGGCACAGCTGTTTACCTTGAGGTGCTGTACAAAGGTGCAAAAAACGTCTTTTACTACCATAGTACGGAGAATTATCAGCTTCCAAGTAGAAAGCACAGAGTTAAATCCCTTTTTTTTTCTCCTTTACATGGTGAAAACAAACGCTAAAACAATTACTCTGCATGCACACATACAGGCACACATTATTAGCTGGACTAGGTAGTAGGAAGCAATGAAGGGAGTTGGAAACAAGTGCAGTGTTGCAGCTTTCTGCACAATTGCACTGCCATGATGACTTGTTGCCCCTTGTTTTCCCCATCTTTGCTCCCAGCCCTACCCCAAGTTTCACACCCTCCTTTGCAATCAGTGTGGCACTGACTCCATGAATCAATTCAACTCAGCAGCCAAGCAGAAAACTGTATGATTAGTTTGGGCCACGTTATTTTTCTACCAGGTTGGTGATTTCAAGTGGCTGGAGTGAGTACCAAGTCCGGGGTAGACAAAAAAAATAACAAACCCAAAAAACCCCAAAACCAACGGTGCATGACCATAGAAGAGATGGGAAGAAGGTGACAGGGAACCAGGTCCTTTCAAAAGCAAGCAAGCAGTTCAACATGGTCACCCCATGATATGGAACTAAACCTTAGGCTACCTGATACCATGATAAAAGGTACAGAGGAAAGAGTAGCAAGCTGTCACTAGAGACTTTAAATGCCAAATTTCTCCCAAAATTGTTATACCTGTTTGTGATGAGAAATGAGATTGAACACCATTTGCGATGTTCACTAGGTTCGAAGCAATGGAGGTTCCTCTCCAACAGTCTCCAAATGCAGTCTTTCCCAAGATCATACTCAACTCCCTGGAGGCTGGCATGGCTATCACAACTCAAACGTGTGGAAACACCCCTGGATCTGGTTTGGCAACCTGCATGACAGAACTGCTGGAGGTCCTAAGAACCACAGGAGAAAGTAGATGTAAAGTGCCAGCTCAAGTACCCACGTTCCCAGGAACATGCAGGTGCTCTTGGGAGAATGAAAAAGGGACTAAAGTGTCACAGCAGATCCCAGTGCCTCAACTTGAATGATCCCCATTGCCACAGATCATCCTTACTGCTAAAAAAACGTATCCTAAGGTTGGATGTTCCTCTGAATTGAGCCCTCTGTCGGAAGAGATTTTGTTATGTAAGAATCATGACTTTCTGGCGCATTGCCATAATAAAGTCCCTCCTTGGGCTGTCTTTGGTACTAGTCAGTTCCTATAGCTCAGGAAAAAGGAAAAAAAAAATACAGTAGATTTTAAACATATTTCAAAAATATCTTTGTTAATTTTTCCAGAGTTCAAATTACTAAACAAATTAAGAGACTGCATAGACTAATAAAATAAATGGATTCTTTTTCTTTTTATAATTACGTTTTTCATTACAAAGGGGAAGAAAACCAGACTTCTACATCTGTTTTCCCATGATACAACAAGTACACAAAAAATAATTACCATCTTCCCAAGTGTGTCAGTTCCTACTGAGAATTTCTGAGATGGGAGAGACCTCTTTTAGAGGCAAGCATGACTACATCCAAAACTAATTAATACATTTTTTGCTAAAAGATGTGATAGATGTTATTCCAGAGTCCTTCAGGGAAACTGCTAGATTTCCATTCATCTTTACAAGTATATGTAATAGTTACAACAACTATTATTATGTTAGTAGACTTGTTTATGCTACACAAGGGCAAACAGGACTAAGTTACAGCAACCCATTTCTGAAAGCTTCTGAGTGTCTTCCTCTCCCATCAATATAAACAAGAGAGAATTACATGCAACTAATCGATGATTAACTCCAGCTATTCTCATGAAACATGGCAAAACTTTTACAAAGGAGGCAAGACCAGAAAGCTCTAAGAAACAAATACATCAACCCATGCCGTGTTTTCTACACTGTGATAGAAAACAGTGCAAACACACAGGAAGAGGGTGAAATGCTTACTGAGTGCATTCTGCTATCTATTTTTGCTCAGTGAGGGCAGGGCATCCAACCCTGCAGGACTCAGGTCATGGCATCTCCCAAGTGCTCCTTGGGGCAGGACTTCCCACGATAGATGAGCCTACTGTTCTTACTAAAAATAACTTTCAACACCAGAGTTCCAACAGCAATTCAAAGACCTGGTTCCACATTGCTTCTCTCCTGAAAACTCTTGACCAGGTATATTGTACCCAGCACCTGCAGTCCTACAGGCCAAATTATCTAATCTTTACAAATCCAGAACAACAGACTGGCAGCAAGTTTGCCAAGGTGCACAAAAAATGCACCTCCCGACCCTTCGTCACTAAAGATTATGAAGCATCAATAAAATCTACTTACAAGCAAAGCTGTTTGACTCTTAAAATTACTGGAGCACAAGAGAACAGCAAACAAGATGCACACTTCACTGTCCAACCTTAAACCCAACAGCAGCTGCTGAAATCATCTTTTCAAGCTCTGAGCAACTGACATTGCTTTACATGCTCTGCCACACCAGATGAACCGATATGCACTAGACAATTTCAAAGTTGCTACCTAAAGAGTGAAAAAGTCAGTGCAAAGAGAACAAGCACTCTCCTTCCACTACAGGGAAGGGGAGGGGAGAGGACAGGGAAAGTGCTGGATGGCGCAGGAGTCAAGCTCTCAGCCTTCTCCTGCCCTTGGCAAGTACACAATAACCACAGGACCTACAGTATCTCCGTGGCAAACTATAAGTCCTGGAATCAGGCACAACTCCAAGCAAGTATGTCCTGCACACCTGGGGACAAGGAATTCAGTCTTCCATAAACTGGTAAGAATGGGCAGAACATAATCGTGTAAGGGGAGTAGTTATTATCTATATTGAGTTATAGAATCATTCAGGATTTAAACAAGACTTGAGAAGGGAAGGAAAATATCTCATTAGGTCAATGACCTGTACAAACAGCCATTTAAAAATCTCCATTAAAAAAACCTCCAGAAAATTAACATTATTTAAAATATTTTTCATTTACAAGAACATCGCTTTGTCTTGATAAGGAAAAGCTTGTGAATCACTACAAAAACAGGCACCAACTGGGAAATGCAATAGCTACAGCAAGTACCACAGCTCTGGGGGTCCTTTTTTAATTCAAATTTAAAAAATGAAATCATAAAGAAAATACTTTGTTCAAAGTCCTCATTTGCACGTCAAGTACACTTTATTAAATTATTTACTGGCAATTTTGAAATTTGAAGGTACTCTGCTTCAAGTCTTCAAGTTTTTGTTCAACCATTCATCACATATTTAACTCTGAAATAAAAGCAAAGGCTCAATGAGGCTTCATGATAAGAACTGAATGCAAAAGCCCAGGCCATTAAGCCCATTAACACTAAAGTACAGGACGCATCATTCAATCACAACTGCTCAGAACTTCCATCCTTGCTGGACATGAAGCCCAAGTCACCAGTTGGGTACTGCTGCACTAGAGGTGGGACGGCATATTTGCAAATTCACATCCTAAGCATAAGTACTAACACAACTGCATTCGTTTCCTGGTTCTACCACTGGACCACTCTCTGATGCCAACAATTCCTTAGCTGAAAACACATCTCTAAAGACGAATCACTGAAATAATTAATTTAGTCTTGCTACCCTTTGTTGATTTTTTTTTCCTCACGGACAGGCTGGTTGCCATTTACAATTCTATATAATTGTTTGACAAAACAAAACACACATAAAAGCCAGGATGGAGAATTATGTCCATGAGCAAAAAGTAGCAGCAAAGTCTAAAAGTAAAGCATAACTCCTTGTTCCAAATTTACCATTGCACTATCCAACTCCTCTGTTATCTTGAGCACATCCCAAGACAGATATCCCGACATTCTAGTGTCACCCAAAACATAATAAAAATTGTCAGCCGTGAGGATGTCAGACTCAAAGCCGTATTATTCAACCCGTTGCCAAACGATATCAGTTTCAGGATGGAACCATCTTTCCTGGAAATTTCTGTTATTCAAAGCACAGGCTACCACTTTCCCTGATACTTTGGCATTGAAACTCTTATCAAGTTCAATGAAAGCTAATATCTTTGACAGTAGCACAAAGCAAATTTCCTGCCAAAGCACTCATTAAAAGTATGTTTTGTTGAACAAGCAGGAAAAACATTCCCAGGGAGCTATTTATGCGGTAAAGAATGTCACTTTGACACTATTTTTCTTAATGTGACAGCACACAAGAATTTCTTTGGAACCAGCTGTAATTACCACATGTTTATTCTTCATTTTCACTGCCATTTTAGTCTGTCACCTGTTCAAAAATATTTGCTGTTTACTTGCTGCACATGGTACAATTTTTGTTTTCTACCTCAGTGTCCAGGTCTGTGGTTCTGCAAGCTGCTTCTAGCAATAAAAATCCCCAAAACTATGAACTAACCAGAAGTATAAACTCATCATGGGAAAAGTAAACATTTTACAAAAGAATCACATGACAACCATTGCTATTCATGAATATCTGTAGGGTTTATAATATTTGCTTTCTGTAAACAACTTCTGAAACAAAGTATCACTCAGAGACAATTTTAAAGTCTCTTTTGGGGGTTTTTGCAAAGGAGCAAGAGAATAGAAAAAAAAACAGCAAACTTTGATCATTTTGGTGCATTTCATCACTTTTGATATTCTGTTGCTGCTCTAGCTTCTCTTCAGGTATGACTTTGTATTGTATTATTCTCCTTCACCTAAGGGCTTTTTTGAACTTATTTATCTGTCACTTTTGTTGCAGCTGGAATTCCACTAAAAGGCTTTGCAAAAAGACAGGTTATTAGCCAATAAAAAAAGTTTCTAGCAGAAATAAAATTCCTTAATGAATATTATTTAAGAACAAATTATTTGTCTAACAAACTAAGCAAAGAAAGCAACAGGGAAAACAATAATTAATGATTGTTGAAGCAAATATCTGCCACAAGCAGCTTCTTAAACCAGCCAGTCAGGTTATATAAAAGTTGTGGATATAGTCAAACAGAACAGTATTTAGGTTTGACAGGAAAAAGGGATAGGTAGGTTGGGTTTGCTTTGTTCGGGTTTTTTTCCCCCCTCTTTTTACATCTGCCAGGAGAGACTTCTTAACACTCTAAATTGTCTGCAATTAAACATAACATAAAACTAGATTTTGTAACTGCTCTGTGGAAAGAAGTCGAAATTCCCAGAGAGGCTGTAAGTTTTCAGCAGCCTCATTTGAGAGTGGAGAAATAGTCATAACCATTTCTCTGACAGGTTGGGCGAGAGCTGCCAAACCCCTGAAGGAAAAGCATTTTGTTTATATCAGCCCCCACTCAGCACATGGAAAATCCAGCTGTGGAGCTGGTTCTTCTGGTCCTCCAGTTTCATGTCCTTGCAGACAAGAATAGCCAATTTAAATTTGTGGAACTACTATGGTGACACACACAGCTTAATGAAGCAGTTATAACAGATTTCATGACACGTGGAGTGAAAAAACCTCAAAACTAAACAGGAGGGAAAGTGTCGGGCCACTAGCAAGAGGAGATGGGAGACTCTTGAGCTGGCAAGCTGTCCAAAAACCTCCTTCCCCTCCGTCATGAAAAGGCCATCCAAAATTCAGGTTTTGAGAACAACACCAGGAACGTACAAAAATAAACAGATATACACATTTGGGAAAAATGGTTCAAACCTGTCTTTCCTGAGGCTGGTGCCCTGCGCCTTCCACACAAGGGTTGATCTGTTCTGGCAATTACAGTTTCCACAGAAGTGATTTCCCACTGTGCCTCTGAAGTGCAGCAGAGGGGGACCCCATTTTGGCAAATCCTCCAGCCCACAGGCCACCACTTAGAACATTTTAAAAAAAAAAAGAACTCAGAAATATCTGTTACCCTCCTATTTGCAAAGAGGACCAACTACAAGATGAACCAGGAACTCCAGTATACGTGGTCAACAGCCCTTCAATGCGTGGGGTAAAGCACATCATGTGAAGGGACTTTCTTCAAACCTGTGTCTCTACCCAGCAGTTGCCACAGGAATTCACACACATCTGAGACCGATCAGGAAAAAAAAAAATCAGTCTGAGTTTGTAAACCCTAATAATCTCTGAACTGATTTAATATCTTTAGTAGTAGGCTTTCTTGTATTGCTTTTACCTTTTGGAGGTCAGGTTTTAGTTCTTAGGAGGTCAGAACTGTTCCACACATGAAGCTACAGTCACTTACAATTTCATCGTTTTATTTCAATTCTAGATTTACTCCCTGGCTTTTACTAGCAGACAGATGAGGTTGTAAGCGTGATGTGCCACAACTTCCATCCTACCATCTCAGCACCTATACATCAGAATGTCATCACCCTTGGTGCTGCTATGTACGCCTCCTATTTCTAAGCCTCGTGGGTGGCAATAGGATCTTTTCACTGAAGGTTTCATCCCACATAGAATATTCATCTCCCTGCCAGTGTCCAGAGTATGTTTCGGTAACTGCTTTCTTTGCTTACTAATATTTGGCACTGACTACAGACAATTTTCTTATTTTCCTTTTAACTAAGCTGGGTAATATTTATTCAGGCATAGGTATTTGGTTGTGGTGCTCTCTAGCACTTAATTTTAATTGCCTGGACCTATCTCAACCTAAAATATCTTCTCCATGGTTATGAGGTCACGTATTGAATTTTCTAGCACTGCTACTTTAGCAATGCCACCGTCTCTTTTTATTTTCCACAGACAGTGATTTTTGACTTACTCTCCAAAACAGATGCTTTATAAACTGAATCATTTTTCTCTATTTCCAAGCCTAGGATATCTGGAAGCATCCCAGGCTTTCAAAAATATCTGTTTTCTTTCAGAAGTAAAGCTACAGTGCATTTTGTACTTTGAATATGGTTTCATTTAATTTATGAGGCTACTGTACAAATCAGTTGCTGCAGATTTAATGACTTCTCTGTGCTGTTACCTGAAACCTCCAGCTACGTAAAAAATTTTTTGGCATTCTGGATGTAATTTGCTTATCAGTGAGGCACTATTTTGTTCATGCCGCTGTACCACATCAAGTGAGTTGCTTTTCTGCTGTGTTTCCCTTCTCTTGCATAAAGAGAAGAAAACCTTGTTTGGGGATTCCCTGCTACCCAAATTACTTTTTGATTGTGAATTGTTGCTTTGTTATTATAGTCCAAGTGACAAAAGACTAACTTCTTTTTTTTCTCTGTTCCCCATTGCCTCAATGCTCTTTGACAGCAAAATAATTCTCTCTGAACAACTTGATTTGTTTTACGTTGTTACATTTTCCCCTCCACTAGTTTAATTATAATGTTTTTCTCTCCAAGCTTTTCAGGAGTTATTTGAAAAATTTTCCACAGAGGCTGCTCTGGTTCCATTCTTCATTTATACGAGTAGGTTCTTTAACTTAACAGCACTTAGTAAAGTTAACATAAACTTTTTTTACCCTTCTCCTTTGAGATCTTGCACGTTTTGTCCTATTTTTCTCCCAAGTGCCACAAATTAATTCCTCATTTAAAGATCATCAATGCAAGCCTGCCAAACTGCTCAACAGAGAAATCTTTTTAACTGTTTCTGCAATTTCATGATTATTCTCGAATAAGATATGTCTTTCAACAGCCAGTCTCTTTAACCTCCGACCACTCTCAAAATTTGACTCCTTTAGACCTCATATTCAGGGAAATAAAGAATCACCTAAATGGGGCAAAAACTGAACTTCAATACATCCTCACCCTAACAAGCACTCTTCAGGAAATTAATTCAGTGCAGTACCATGTATCCCCAGCTCATAGCCCCTCTCCCCGCCACAGCTCTGGGATATATGGAAAAGTTAGAGGAAAAGAATCACCGGTCTCCTTTCAAAACCAGTATAGGAGGTCGGGGGCAGAGGGGAGACTGATCCATAGACAAACTAAAACACTGAAAAACACTCTGTCCCTTGTAACGTCATTTACAGATTGTATTTCTAACTGTGAAATTAGCTGCAAATTTTCTCAAGTTTCACCCCACTTATCTCAATTGAGAGCTGATCCCCGGCCACCTCCAGCACCCAAAGCTTGTCTCTACTTTTAAGGAATTTCTTGCTTTCAGAATTCACAGAGCTTTGAAGACTGCTAAAAGTCTACAGTACCAATGTAGCAATCAAAAAACCTGTCTCAGTATACAGAAGCATGTGGGGCAGCTCATAATAGGCAAGTTGTTTAATTATGATGTTCAGTGAGGGTGAGTGTCTCTTTTTTGTCTCTCAGGCAGTTGGACCAGATGACAGTTGTATGTCCCTTTCAACCAAAATATTCTATTTTCATTATTTAACTCAGAGTTACGCACAGCTGTCCATTAGCAACTGATACCAAGTATGTGCCAGACAGAAAACACCTTGATTTTGCTCTCTGATCTTTTGAACAAACCCAACATGTGGAAAACTTCAATAGCCAAAACCGACACCATGCATAATTTTCGCGGTATCTCCAGCTGTTCCTTCACCCTCCACAGCAATGAAACTAGCGAAAGCAGCAAAACACTAAAGCACAGAAAAAAGATCATGCAGTAGATGGTATGCATAGTACACATGTAACAGAATGGTGCCTTATAAAAGAGTGAGGTCTTTAGTGCTTAGCAAAGCTCTAGGCCTATATTGATAGCCACATGAGGTGACTATCTCTAAAATATACTTTTTTGTTTAGGAACACTGCCACTTGATTTCTTCTGGTCTTTTTTCCTGCCTTTGCAGCATAATACCTCTTCGCTTGAGGAGGGAGATCCTTAAGGACTAAGGGTGGGTGACTAGATACCAGAAACTCATTGGTATACAACCATCTATTCCTCCAACATTGTCTCCTTCAGGCCACATCATTCCTTCTACCACCTTCACCTTGTTCCCAGACAATAATTCTTAATTCTTGGCTTTAACACCATCAGATCCCCTGCGTGTCTAGCCCAAAAAATAAACTCTGCTGGAAGCAGCATGAGTACGACTACTTTCTCAGCTGGAATACTCTACAGAATAACCTTTCAAACCCTACCTTGGCACCAAAAGACGACTGGAAGACAACTTTGGAACAAAGATAGAGAAGTCAAGTGGCATGACTGCCTTCCATCTCTCTTGTACCACTAACATATTGCAAGTGAAGAAACCATCCAACCCTCGCTAGTCTCCCAAAGGAACTGATTTCCTAAGCTAATAAAGGCAAAATTCAGTCTCTATGTTCCCACTTTAACCAAAATTCAGGAGATTTTACCTGTTTTCTGGTTTGGTTTGTCTCACATGACTTTGCTTGTTCAAAACTGCTGTAGGTCTGAAGAGGTCTTCATTTCAACTGAGCGAGGTCTTGGAAGCTAAGCTCTACACTTTCAGGGCAGAGTAAACATAGCAAGAGTCCTGGGCCATTTGCACAATGTACAGTCTTGTTGCTCTGGTTGAAAATAGTTTTTCAAGATTTCTTTTCAACAAAAGATGTAAAGCTATGTTTTTTTTCATATACTATAAAGAAGCATCTCTCTAAACTGTAGTAATTTACTAGACTTGGCAACTGAAGTAGGAAAGCATCTTGAACCACAAGGAGGTTAGACGTTATAAATATTTTCTGCTTGTCTCTGCCTCATACGTTAGCTTTTCTCTAAAAAGCTCTTCACTCAACACTAAAGCACGTGCACTGTCAGCAAGTTCAGTACCTCAGAGAAAACAACGTATTAAAACACAGTTCAGAATAACTGATTTTATATACCACTATAATGCATTTTCAAAATGTGAAAGATCTTAAAAAAGTTAAGTGAACAAAAGGTAAACTCATCCTAAGCTTTCACATAAACTTCAGTAATCAAGCTTGGTGCTTGACTTATTTCTGTGAAGGAGCTTTTGCCCCACAGTAGGGCACAGTAGGCTTGGTTTTCCTCTTGGTTTTCTAGTTACCCTGTGGACAGCAGGTTTAGCACCACTTTGTCTCAGAGTAGCACTTATAAAGATCTCAAAATTTAAAAGAAGGAGTCTCTCAAGGGCATGCATCAGTTTCCTCATTGCCCACCCAAAATACCTTTACTTCTCAGCTAGCTTGCTGGTTCCTCCACATAAGGAAGACCTGTTTGTCATGCTCCAAAACCCTCTTAGGATATGCTCCTCCCAATGCTCTTCCTGGTTCTGATTCTCAAGAAGGGCTGCTATAGGGTTGTGCGTCTATCCTGGATCCCAAGAAGATTCACCCGTCACCTACACCATCTCCCCACCCTCCTCAGTAGAAACAGCTTCCAGCCTCAACTCCATACCCACCCATTTTTGAAGGGGCTATCTCTAAACACACATTATGCTTTCTTTGGAATCACTGACTGTCACAGAGAAAGGGCTTGCACTCATAGCGATAATGAAATGTGCCATGATGACTGAGTATTCAACGCATCTGGTCTAGCAAGCTTTTTAGCCTTTGCAAAGCAGAGTAAATAGTGAAATTTTAAAATACTAAACTAAGGGGAGAAATATTTCTCTCTACAGCTAGAGTAAAATCAACAATGTCATAAGATGACTACCCTATTTGACTGCTTAGGCTGTTTCTGAAGTTTGGCGAACTTTATACAGACATAGCAGCCTACAAAAACATTGAACAATTTGGACAAAGCCTGCCTACAAACTTCCTTCAGAACAGGGCTGCGATTCTAGAAGTAAGCCTTCTGGACCAAAGCTGAACTGAAATTCCAAAATAAAATTGAAAAAACCCTAACATATAAATACCATTATTTATTAACACTGAAGTAATCCCAAATAAGGTCAGGCAAGTATTTTGATAATGTTTGCAAACTAGAGTTCAGTATTACCTGGAGATTCAAACATAGGGTTCAAATTCAGGAAAGCATTTTGGTACACCTGACACAGTCACAAGAATCTCAGCAAGCTCATCATCTTTGATTTTATCAGATGGAACATTAACACAACCACAGTCACTGTTAGTTACAAGTGAAATGGAAAAGGACAGAAATTTAAAAGGTAACTAAGCCAAGGCATTTTACTGCAACAAGACCAAGTGGTGTCATAACAAGAAATCCCAAAGGCTTACCTTCTCCTGGTTGACAACTGACTTCAGAGAAGCCTTGTATTTGAAAAAGGTTTTGTGCATTTCCTTGGCCTTCCATGGAAATAGAGAAGTCAGTCCCCTAGGAAACATCTGATTTTTGTGTACGTTTTCCTATGCCTGTTGATGGCCTACCCCTGTCCAGGGCACATCTCCTGTTGCACATGGTCAGGTGCACTGTGACCTCTGTGCACAACATGAGGACAACCCTGAAGGCATCAGGAAGATGCCAAAGATGAAGGCACCCAACCAGTGCATTCAGGAATATCTAAAACCAGCAATGTTTAGTGATGATCCCACATCCATGCCTCTCTTTCAGGCACTTTTGTAACTTTTATTCAGACAAAAAGAAAGCCTTGCAAATAGTCTGGCTGGAAGAAACCCTCAGGAAAATTCTTCAGTTTCTCACCTGCCCCCCCATATCTCTGTGGCCCCCAGGGAAAAAGAAGCTGAATCCCTTGCTCGTGGTTTCAAGCAGGGGCTGTTCCTTGGTCTAGTTCATGGCATTTACTCTCAGGATCACCTCTAACATCTGCCTAAGACAAAAATCTGTGTTCAGTGTTTCCCTGGGAAGAGTCACAGCAGCAAAGCACCTCTTTTGCAGGTCCTCGCAGATACTGCAATCCATCCCCCTTGAGGGCTCTGGGCAAGGTTCAAGACCTCCTTTGGGGTACTCACATACAAGGCAAAATGTTTTCCTGGCCCATTTCAGTTTCTGGTCAATGATTTTCCCAGAGAAGTCGTGGATACCCCATCTCTGGAATTGTTCAAGGCCAGGCTGGACGGGGCTTTGAGCAACCCAGTCTAGTGGAGAGGTGTCCCTGCCCATGGCAGGGAGGGTTGGAAGGAGATGATCTTTAAGGTCCCTTCCAACTCTAACCATTAAAAAAACAATCTAACAAACAAAAAACACTGAAGGGAAAGGAAGGTTGTTTAAAGCCTGCCTTGGCTGTGAAGCTTGAGCCACATTGTGTGTGCATAGGGGAACATATGTGGTAGCAGCAGGATTTCAGAAGTGATTTTCCCATGTTTTTACACAATGTCCACTTAAATCTGAGTGCTGGTCTTAGATTCACTCAAAACAGTGGTCCATATGTCACTTGCATGCCAATTTTTTTTTTAATAAATTATGAATGAAGGAGTAAAGGCTTTTCAGTGAATAATGACAGCACATTTTTTCATTTATGCAGGTGCAACTTGTTTCTGTTTAACAAGACACTACCTGAAGTCAAATCATGAAATACCACTTCAACAAAATCTTCAACACTTTTCAGTCATGACTTAAAATTCATACTGAGAGGTAAACTTGGCTTTACCACTACATTAAAAATAAAAGGACAACAACTTTTTAAAACAGAAAGAAAACTGATTTCTTTTTAAGCAAGCAACATTGAAAAATTTAATCCGATGCCATTTTCAATAATATAATCATATGCAGAAGCTTGCAGGCCTGGCAGTTATTTGGACAGCTGTCAATCAAAACGTCTCACAGCTACCCTACCGTGTCAGCCATCAGCTAACCCACACTTTCCCAGGGACGTCTTAGCATGGCATCTTTGTTCTGTTTTCAGATAAACAGATCCAATTTCTCAACAAACAGACTGCTACAGTCCTTTTGATAACAATGTAATAATTCAAAACAAATGATTCTAGGCTTTGATGATAGCACTTTTATGGGTCATGAAGAAATCCTCCCACCAACATCTGTTTGATTTTATCTACTTGAACTTTATCCTCCAGTCGAAGATTTATAAGCTGAAATCATCCCAGCCTATTAAAGTCAGACTAATGTTAAAGCACTAACACAGAGAATGAAAGTGCATTTTGCAGTCATCCACCTTTTGAAATGCTGTCGTGAGGAAAAGATATCAAGAGTTTTTGAGATGTATCTTTAAATATTCTGGAAGTCTGCATTCTGCAGAGCCCTGGATGACTGAGAGATTAAGGAATCTAACTGTTGCCACACAGTGGGGGCAAGTTATTTACAGAACCATTATTTAGAAAGACAACATGAAAAATACAGATGTTGTTTACATTGAAAGACTGTTTTCTTAGCAAAAACCACTACGGGTGATGGAAATTCACTCCAGATTTGTCTCCCCCTCCTCTCTCTTAATTTCCGCATACACTGTAAATAAAAAACATGACAGCAGGCTTATTAGAGTCACTTGTTACTTATTAACTAGATTGCAAAATTTAGTCAGGATTCTTTTTAAATTAAAAAAAAAAAAAAGCAACCCTTTATTAGGAGTCTGACAAAACACGCCAAGAGAGAGAGCATCACATATTTGCTACCTGAAAGCACTTTTCTGTGAAAGCCACCAAAAAGAGAAAACATTAGATGTTGTCCCAGTTGCCAGACTTCTCGAAGAAAAAAAATACTTTCTGCAAGTGATGACATTTCTGCAAACTGCTGCAATTTACCAGTTGTTTTCTGGAATATTCCTTCAGAATAAGCGCCCAGTGTATACCAGATGAGACGTTTTTTAACCAAAAAATACAGTGTCAACTAAAATAAGCAGCAGATCACAGAATACAAATGCACACTAAAACTTTGCGCTAATAACAAGAATATACATCTTAGTTATTTGCAAGAGGAAAAAACTGTACTGCTATACCACTTTGAAGAGACACATGAACACGTTAGTATTTGGAGGCGTATTCCTCAAGAAGCTTAACCTTGTGTCTTTAAATATATTTAGACATATTTACACACCCCTAACATGACTGTCAGAACCTCTTTGTATGAAACAACCTAAACTTACTTTACATACGCTGAAAATATTTTACTACAGTAGGAGGAGATGACCCTGTAGATTAGAGGGTGCCCTTATCACTGCTAATGTATACAGCACAACTGGAAACCACACTAGCTCAGTCCTAAATAAATTGGCAGGACTGCTTCTCCACTGGCCCGAAGCAGTGAGACACGCACGCACCAAAACTGCATTTCCTGAGGCAGGGGGGAGGGGAATTTGCTTAAATAATAAACGTCGAGACGCTCCAACATCAAGTTTACTGAGCCATAGCGAGAAGAGTAAGAAAAAAGGTGGAACAGCATCAAAATGGAGGGGACTAGCTTTGCTGGGAGAAGCCTTGCGTGCCCAGGAGAGGCTTCCTCACCTCCCACAACCAGCACATCCCAGGTGGGGACCTCAGCCACACACTTGGGGTGGGGCTCAAGCTGAGCTGGCTTCAATAGAGTTTGATTTCTCAGACAGCTTCTCTCCTGACCCTTTCCTCTTCCCCTGGCACCAAGAGGGGCAGAGAAGCTGCACGCCGCATCCTTCCCACCCAAGGGAGCGGCTCCCTGATGCCGCTGCAGTCTGCCCACCTCAGGGATTTCTCCAGGCAGTTATTTTTGTGAACCAGGAGACATTCCTTTTCCGAACAGTACAAGTTTTTCCTTGGGGAGGTGTTTTTTTTTTGTTTTGTTTTGTTTTTTGAGGAGGGGTGGATGTAGAGGGAAGGGAGAGCGGCTCAGAAAGAGCTCAGATAGGCATGCTTAAAGATCAGTGGCAACACAAAGGATCATAACAAGAAGAGGGAGACTGGAAATCCTGCATACCTCCCCTTCCACTGTCTGTTATATGACATTTACCAGATGAGTATATGTAAAGTACTCTATAATTAAGTTCATCTGATCATAATAACTTTAAGAAAACTTCAAAAACTATGTCAAAACTCAGAAGCCAGAATAATCTGTATTTGTTCTAAGTAGATGAGCATGTTGCTCGAGCATAAATTACACTTTTGTTTAGCATGAATCAAGCCAAATGATTTGGTAGGGTCTTGAAACTGTATTTCAGACACTATCTACCCTTTGCTTTACTGACTGTGTAGAGACCCTCCCCATTTCCAACATCTGCCCATCTTTCTGGCATCCCCTGCCTGTGCCTGTTTCTGCAGTGCCAGCCAGACCCACAGCCTGACAGAGGAAGAAATTCAAGGTTTAAAGTCCTGCAGGGCATAATGACAGGTGAAAATAACACTCTCCATTTGAACTTGAGCGTTCCTTAGCTCCTGTCTCACACAGGAACCAAAGTCTTCAAGCAGATAATTGCCACAGGTTTTGCCATACAGTACGTGCATACTATGGCTGCTGCACTGCTACTGGGAATCCTGCCCCCACCCTGTATTCAGGGTAGAAGAAAATGAAGTTTATCAGGAAGAATAAATTTAGACACCAGTGTCTCTCAGCAGTATGTCCAAAAATAACAAACTATAAAAGCTATACGCTAATCTCTCCAGAGAGAGAAAGAAAATTAAAAAAAAAAAAATATATCCAACGCATGAGCAGGATTGAAGCTTCTCCTTTTGAAATCTCTAAATTAAATAGGGTGTGTGTTTCCCTCTTCTTCTCTTTCTTTATTTTTTTCCTCCCCACAAAAACTTTTTAATCCAAGACTTATTGTTAAATACTAAAATATGAAAAAATCTTCATGAACCGTTGTGAAAAATCAACTACAGCCTGTGCCCCGCACACAAAGCAGGATTTGCTGCATTTAGCCAACTAGTCCGCATGAAACTCTTGTGGAAAAAGGTAGATCTACGTATCCCCACTTCCTCCCTTCATGCAATAGATTTTCTGACTAAATACCACGTGCTAACTAAAAAGCAACAGAACCGGAGTTTAATCTTGGAATAGGTTTACAGCAATTTAACTGTCTTAAACCATATTGTTCCTAATGGGAGAGTCAAAGAAACCAGGGCACAGGGGTTGCCCTCAAAAGCAGCTGCCACACGTGCAGGACAGGAGCAGCAGCACCACCAGCCATACCCCAGGAGGGCCACACACACCTCTTTGAGGATGCTGTCTCCCCTTGACTGACTCAATGTGCAAACGCCTGTTTGTGTCTCACTCCGTAAAAAGGAGACAGCTCTGCTTTCCCACCTCAGCAGACCACCCCAAGATCTGCAGGTTAATTGTTCTTTAATAAAGGGGAGACACTGCTAGCACTCAGTGTGGAAGACGCATAAGTGCTTTATTTATTTTTATATTTTAAATACAGTGTGCCTTGAGAAGCAGTTTGCCAGTAAGCATAAAAATACCATTAAGATGTTCAGATTGTCATTTCCAAAATCTGAAACTGAATCTATCATCAGCTGTGCTAGCAATATGTTTTCTGCCAAGTTGCCACGGGTAACAGAAATGCATGATGACAGCAATAAATAACTTTAATGACTGCTGATAATATCATGAAAAGAGCTCTGTGATATGCTGACATCATTTAGAGGTTTACTAGCCATTATTAAGCATTGTATCATGCCTCAGCTTGTCAGCTAATCATAGCAAATCACTTGTGTATACACATATTTTTATCCATCTGCATGTATATGTAAAACTCAATATTATAAATTATACACTACATAGTTCGTTCAACTTATTTTCACTTAAGCTAACTTAAAATAGAAGTATGCCAATTACACACCCGTGGATGTACCTTTAGATTCTGTATAAACAAAATGCCTTTTCATACAAAACTGATTTCTTTACTGTCCTCACAACCTCTGTCTAATCAAGCAATGGTGTGATCTAGCACCATGTACCAGAGTCTATTCATCACATATATTTGTCATTTTTTAATCCCTTTTTATTTGGCATTACTGGGAGTTTGTGGTATCGTCTTCCTTACAAATAAGCATTGCTGGGAACACCAGGAGTTAAGATGACAAGATATTTTCACAAATACCTGCAGTTCGAAGAGTTTCATAATGAAACCTTCTTCAAATTAAATAATTCAGGTGTTGGCTGACCTCAGTGTTACCTCTTAAATTAGAAAATGAATGCTTCACTTTATATCTTGACATGTGTTCCTCCTCTCTCCCAAACCCATAGGACTGCTACCACAAAAAAACCCCAAAAACTTCTAAGCTAACACTGCTAATACAACATAGCCCTGTGATACAGACAATATCAAAACAAGTTTGGACATCACATATTCTTCTCATACATGTTTTTATTTCCTTACAGAATAAAATACTTTTGTGGGTTTTGCATCTGTTATATTAAAACATCCCTTAAAAAGGGGAAAGATCAGTCTTTGAAGATGTGACATTCTCATATTTGTTACCCACATTTACGTAAATATAGTCTTAAATGGTAAAAATCAGAGTTGTTTTAAATCATGGGCAGCTGTCAGAAACACAAATACTACAATATCCCTTTAATAAGACATTTAGCAATACCTATTGACATGAGAGGACTTTGGTAGGTGACATAAAGGCTTGGAGACGCACAACAGATCAGGCACTTAGATCTGCCTCCTTAACTCACGTCACCCTTTTCCATCCACCACACGATATGGATATCACTGTGATTGCACCAAGCGGGATCATGCACCATAAAATATGCTTGCCTGTCAAAATGCTAGAGATATTTTTCTTTCTTCTCCATAAGCAATGGTTCCATGCGGGTTACATACCCCGCAGCATTTAGATATAAGCAAGTGGTTTATTTTCTAGCAACTTCCAGTACTGAGGCATCATTATGATCAATATTTACATGTTAGAGATATACTTCAAGCTATGGTTATTAATTGTGCTAAGTCTAAGAGACAAGACTTGTCACCTGCACAAACTCAAGACTAACATTCAATGCAATTAATACCCATCCATAACCCTAACCTGAACGCATAGGTACAGCATAATGCATTTGCTTCCACTCTTTTTTTTAAACCCTTTGTGTAACCCTGCAAAACACAGCATAGATAAAGGTGTAGAAATAGACATTTTTTGCATTGTACTGTATGCAGGTTCCTGCACTCACATATAAAAAACTGAATAGCCCAAAAAAGCCAGATGTAGGTCATAACAAATCCCAAAACTGACACCGTAAGCAGTAAAAAAAAAATAATTATTTTTTTTTTTTAAAAAAAAGGAGGAAAAAATCATTAGGGGTAATTATGTTGTCTCAATAACAAGTATCTATAAAAAGAACCTAAGCTTCCACTCCATTTCTGATAAAGCTTCTAGTACATGACGAAAGGATTTACAGCTCCCAAGATTATGAGGTGGCGGGAGTCAGATCCATTTCTGCACCTCTTCTCAAGGGTCATTTAATGTGGAGGAAGGAAAGCTTGTGGGGCCTCGTTTGGCACTTCTCAGGCTGAGGAGCTCCAACTGAATTAAATTAAAACCCAGTTCATTATTAGGCAGCATCCCTGCAAGGAAATCTGAATAAAGCTGGTCTTGTAAAGCCTATTTTGTAGTGGCGAAACTTTCTTTGCCTTCAGATTAAAATGTTTGTGGAGTCATAAGATGCCTCCACTTCTCAAATCAGAGACCATAACCTCCTGAGTGCCATCTCTGCCCTCCTTGCTTCAAAGGGCTCTGAATTCACACGAGCAGCAGCACGCAGAAATTGGTTAGCGTTGGCAAACAGCATGACAACTGCAACACAAACCCAAGAGGGGAAAATAAACAACCCTTCAGTCATCTCAATCATTGGAGCCATGTGGGCATTTAACATGCTGTGGGTTCCTCAGGCCTCAGAGAATATAAATTAGGGCAATAAGTGATACAATTAATGAATTGCAACAGTCAGATATAAACACAAGTAACATATCCAGGAATAAATCAGGCAGTTGTTAACAAAGAAACCCTGTTGCTTTGGGCTACTCTGAATTCCCAGGCTCTCCTTGGATCCACTTACAAAAAAAAATCACTTTCCAGACAGAAACTGTAAACATACAGGGATGAAATTTCCTCTCAGGTTCCTCTTTATTCAATGCACCTGTTTCCCAGGCCTACCTTGCACTTCTCCTCAGAGATCTTCTATTTCCAGGACCAGAGGAAATAATTTTCTCCCTGTCCAGCTTCAAGCAATGTCTCCCAGCTCTAGATCCCACTCAAGCAAGGAAACGATTTGCCTATGTAAACTAGACCCTGAGTGCCTCCAATTTCAGGCAGGTTGAATGAGGTCTCTTCCAAAATTTATTGCAATCATTTGGGATGAGGGAACAATGTGGTCTGTGCCATACAACCCATGCCAGGTGATTCCATCAGGAGTGCAAAAAGTTCCAAATTTACTAATACAAAGTGAAAAAAAATGCCCACAAAAAATGTGTAAATCATACCATTTTGACAACTACCATCTACATCCCCATTGCCTAAACCAATACATTTTAAGACCAGTTCTCTCCGATGTGCAGGTCTGCCCTGAAGGTAAAAATTTGCTCTGCTTAGCAGTGGAGTGCTCACCCCAGCTTACAAAGGGTAAAGAAAATCACCAAAGCAACAAAATCCAATTACTGTTATTTTAAAATCATTGTAAGCACCAACAGACAAATGTAGGACAGAAACACATTTTGAAAAATGAATTAATCTAAAATTAGTCTTGAAGACATCACTTTGGAAGTGGATTACTTCCCTGCCAATTTTATGTCAAAGTCATAACATTTTGGGTAAAACATTAGGAAAGCAACTTATCAAAGTTTGGACTTCAACCATCAGGTTTCCTTTGTTTGAAAATTCAGAGCTTTGGTAAAAACAAGATTGTGAATGACCAGCATGGACTTTACACCATTTTAAGACAACCAGGCATAGTTAAAAGAGCCCAAGTCCATTTGTGCTCAGCTTTGAAGTGATTTCCCTAAAATTCCATCATTTTTCTTTCCTGTCAGGTGTGTTAGCAAGCCAGAGAACAGAGTAAAGCAAAATGTGGAAAGGTGATGGAAGGAAGGACTTTCAGATGTTGCAGTGAAAAAACATACATATATATTTTAAATACTCAGATCAGCCCATTACAGAAGACTCCTGCTCCCTAGCCTTCCTGCAAACTCAATCAATAAGGAGACCAGGGAGCAGTATATCCATAAAACGTGAAAACACTAACACCTATCACAAAGTGACCCAAATAAAGTGGTCAGAAATTTTGCATCTGGTTAAATCAAAATCCTTGAGAGAGCCCAACCTCCTCTTTGGATGTAAGGGGAGAGAATTGCATCTCTTCACCAATTTTTTCGATCCCACTGCACTGGTGACTGGTGGTTTCACATGAGCCCCTCTGCTTCACACTCAGAGCTGCATGGGCAAGGCATGCCAGGCACTGGCAGTTTTCTTCGCCATAGCACCTATTTCGGAAGCCTTTCTGCAGAAAATACAAAGGGCTTTTTGGAGTCTCTCTCAGGTGTATGCAGCATATGCAAGAGGTGAAACTAACCCCACGCGGGAGGAGAGCTGCTTGCTGCTGGACCCTGAAAAAAGCACTCAGAAAGCTTTCTCAGGGCAATGGCCAGAGGGGTTACCTGAGGATGGTGTGTACAAGAAGCACTCTACCACACTGGTACAGATTCCAGACCTAAAAATAGGTCCAGGCTGTTGCCAGCTCAGTTCAGTAACCTGAACCCCAAGGGGCAGGCTCCTACAGCCAGCACCCTTCCTGCTGCTCGCTGGCATATGTGCAGCAGCTACTTATACTAGCTGGGGACTCCCATCCCAGAACCCTCCTGACAGCTGGTGACGCTCTTACAACACCTTCCCTACAGCCACCATGCAGACATTAAGATGGAAAAGAAGTTGCCTTGCCCAGTGACTTGTCCCCTGGGGGACATTTCTCACTCAGTTGCAGCATTACACAGCAGTCTTCAGGCTGATAAAATAGTCAAGCCAGGACTAAAACTTAGGAAATTAATCTGGGGGAAAAAAATAAAATTTAAAAAAAAAAATCATTGACATGAGGGAAAAAATATATAGAAAATAAAAAAGAGGAAGAAAATTAAAGTGTAAGAGCACACTGAAAGGCAATCAAGCAGCTCCAAACACTGATGGGCCACGATCAGGAGCTTGCAGCAAAGGCTGAAGACAGCTCTGATCTTTAGTAAGTAGACAGGCTTCAGGACAGCCCAGCTTTTGAAATGCTCCATTAGACTATTCAAGAGTTTGATGAATACAAACTGATCTCTTTTGCATTCATTGTACACAATCTCTGCACCCTTTGCTTTCCTGAATCTTAACATTTTGAGTGATAGCAGTCTGAATTATGTCCTGGTCCTCATGCAGGGGGTCTCCCAGTTCCGTTGCAAAACATCCCCTTCTTAGCATATGGATTCCTCAGATAGGCTCTGCCGTAAGCAGGGGTCCCCAGCTATCAAAGACCCTTCTGTAAAAACAAAGCAACAACAAGAAAACCACCACTCTCCAAAATACCACAAAGGTGCTGTGGGATGAGTTGATTTTTAAAGCATCACTAAAACACCACAGAAGATTGAGGTAAAGACGCATCACTTCTCCTCTGTCTTCCACAGTCCCCTTTCTGTGCCACTCATCTGGGCTTGTTACTTCAATTCTAGAGGATAACAGCTACAACTGTCAGAAATTGTATTTGGTTTAACAGGAAAAAGAGGGAACAACAAAACTCTCTGCCGATAACAATCTTTGAATACTTCAGCACTAGAGACATGTTTATCCATATTGAGTAACATATTTGCAATTATAAAAATGCATTACAGTGTTTTACCGAATTAACATGTCTGCATTTGTCTACTTTCTATAGCAATCAGTAAAACAGATAAAGAGAAGCGAGAAAGGAAAGAATAGCAATATGGGGAATTGAATTTATCTATGTATTTTATCTTTCAAAAAGGAAAAGAAACGTTTATACCACACATCTCAGTATTTTTGATGAATTACTCCCAGTACTGCCTTAGGAAGTATACCAGAGAAGCATATTATTCTGCATAGATGAATTGCTTCCCTGCACATTTTCCTTAAGATTCTGGAGCTCTTGGATTATGTTTTGTAAATCAGTTAGCTTCCTAGCCAGAGATTAAGGTAAATTCTGCTAAGGACTAAAAGTTGACTTAGAGCATTAAGAAGGATTAATGTTTAGCTGTGGTGAAGCTGAAGTACTAGGTTAGCATGTTTACGCAGTGCCGTAGATCACAATTAATCCAAAATTAGTATAAAAGATCAACAGCAACTGCTCTTGCATGCCAGCTTGGCTTAGTCCTAAAATCAAGACTTACTTTGGGGGCAATCTGTGTGCAAAGTTGCTGTGTGTCTGCCCTAATAGGTTTAAAGCTTTCAGAGGAATCCATGCATTTTAAATGTTTAGCTTCTTTGCCCTCTGCTTTGAGAAAATAAATGTAGAAGTCAGTACCTGAGACGCTTCTGCTTTCTATCTGTGTCGCAGATCCGTCAGAATAGATTGGTGCTAGCAATGAACAAAAGCAAATACAATTTCCTGTCTTACAAAGAAAAGGTGCTTAAAATATGTGCTTTCATTCATCATCAAGGATTAATAAAAATTATAGGGATTTTCTGGCAGAAAATATTCATGCTGTGTAACAAAAAAGGTAGTAAAAGCACACAGAGATGTCCAGATATACATAGATATATAGGTGCAGGCATACATAGTATTGAAAAATATTACTATATCTGTCTGTTCTAAACTATCAAAAGTGTATCTACAGTAATATATTTAAAGGTACTGGAAGATTATTTTAAATGACATGTAACAACATAGTTTAAGAGAGTTAGGCGGTGGGAGGTTTCCTCTCTGCTTCATACACGGTTTAAACAATGATTTCTAGCCCTCTCCAAAACCAGCAACATCTCTGTGGTCTTCAAAAGAGAAGCTGTGCTGCAGGACGCTGATTATAACCCAGCTCTGACTTCTGGTGCATCCCACCTCAAGCTCAGCATAGGGTTGACCCATCCCAGCCCTCTGCCAAGCTTAGTCTCAGGAAAGAAGGGCTGGGAAGGGAGCCTGTGACTCTGGTACAGGGGACTGGCACACCTGCACAACTCTGGGGCCGTTCAGAAGAGAACAGCATACGCCTTTCACAGTCTTAAAGGCAATACACGTAGTGAAGCAGACTGTGGCCAGAGACAACCACCACTGGACACGATGGTCATAGAGTTATGTAGCCAGCATGTCCAGCTGCAGGGCATTAATTGCCCTTCAAGCAGAAATCAGGAGCTAAATTAAGAGATTCACCTGCTGTGCAACAGGTGAAGTTAAGTAGCTGAAAGTTAAACCAAGCCCACCGTGTAGAAGAAGCCCTGTTGTATGAGCTGGATTATAAAAGCTTTAAGTTTTTGTTGGGGGGGTTCACTGTGGGTGTTTGGGATCTTTCTGTGGTTTACTTACTTATTCTTTTTGGACAGAGCCTTTTCACCTTTGCCCAGAAATACATGTTTTCATTTACGGTGTTGTATTACTTTAGTACATTAATATAATCAGGACTAATTCTAAAGTTCATTGCTAGACTTAATTACTACTTAATGATCTTTTCAGCTTCATTTCTACACTAATGCAAAACCAGAAATGGCCATTCTGAACATCTATTTCATTACCTTAAGATACACTGAAACCAAAGGAAAAAGAACGATGCAGTATTTTATCAGGAAAGATATCCCATACTCATCCCAGCAACACAGAAGCTGCTGATGTCAAACCAAATGAGCTGAGAAATTTAAATTGAGTTGCTCTGTGCAATTCACAGCTGTGACAAACATTCTTGAGGGGGTGTGCCTAGCTGTAAGGGCTATTTACAGAGCTGTTTGCTAAGCAATTTTTTCAGTTACCGGGTCCTAGACTTACAACACAATTCATTGCTTCCAGTGGCAACAGCATACTGAAAGATGGTAACATCTATTCCAATGCCTAGCTAACCACATTCAAGCTGTGATGGTGATGACATTTGTGAAACTTGATTAAACTTTTCTTTAATCCCATTCTTTATTTTAGAAACACACACGCGAACTAATTTCAGATCCAAGTCTTAAAGGAAATTCTAAGCTGATGTGATGTGGCCTCCTGCAAGAAACTTGAAAATCCCCTTCCCGAGGCCTGTCTCCAAGAGACACACAAGGCTTCCTGTTTATGCTACCATTCATGCCCACAAGCTATGTTTAAAAAAAGAAAGAAAGAGAAAAAAAAGAGCGGGATGCAAACATAACCCAGGCACGTTCACTAAAAATTCAGACCAGCTCACTATGGGCCTGTGCTGGATTCTTTTCTCTGATTCTCACAGAGCTTTCTTTACTAAAGAAAAATACCCAATCCTTTACCCCAAGGAAGATTTGCTCCACCATGCTCCACATCAGGCCTTGTCCAACTATTGTCTTGTGTCCTTGTGGAGAGGTCCTGCTGGCTGATTTTCATTCAATGACCCTGTTCTTCTTCTGCACTAACCTTAGCCTTAAACGAATGGGAGAAACTGCCAAAATATACTTGAACACCAAAAACACAGGCTAAGAAGTACAACTTTAGGATTCATTTTTTGTATGAGGATAGCTCAGCTCAGATACTCACCTCTTTGAAAAAACAGATGATGTGAGGCAAGGATGATGTGAGGCAAGGAGACTTGCCTAAGGTCATACAGAGCTAAGAGCTGAGCAGGGTTTGGAGAACCCAGCACCCTCCTGTACCAACAAGCCTATACACCGTGAGCGACACTACATGCTTACAGTATCCTCAGTTTGAGTAGCTACAAGTTTCCTGAGCATAGGTAGGTTACTGTGACAGGTCTTCAAAGCCTTGTAAAGCTCTTACAAAAAAAGGCGGCAAGCAAAATAACTCTGCTGTAGGAGTCACTTTTCGGGAAACAACGCTGTCTTTGCCAAAGGTGCTTCCTTAGACACAGGTGGGCACAGATCTGTCAGCTCTGCTCTGTATGGTCCCAAGGTCTCCAAGCAAAGAGCTCAGATTGTCAGCACCTGCTGGACTAAGTGAAAGAAACCTCACCTGAGATGAAGCAGACCCATCTAGACATTACCTAGACTGCACCTTCGAAGAGCGCATTTCTTTTTGGTAACAAAAGACAGCCCTCATCTGAAAACAGTAGGTCTCTATTTCAAATGTTTCTCACTCGTTTTGTTTTACTGTAGCAGAGTTACACGTCCTGATTAAAAGAGAACTACTGTTTTGTGGCTGAAAAAGTAAACATTCTGTCCTACAGATCAAAGCTACAACAGCAGAACACACAGTGGAGCATGCCAGCTTAAAAAGAAAGGGTTACTAACCTCTGCTTTCAAGTATGAATGATTGATATGCAAATATGGTTTATGGTAATGCTCGTGAATGTCTGCTTTTCCAGCAGCTCAGTGCTCCCGCATGCATTACGCTCACAGATCAGGGCTGTGTGAGAAGGCTTTGGGGGTACATCTACACATTCAGAGGCATATTTTGCTATGGAAACCTTCCAGAAAGCCAATTGCTGCTTTGCACCATTAAACTAAACATATATTTTAAACTCCTCGGAATCAACAGGAGCAAATAGTATATCGAATGCCTTTTGCCCATGCAGCACGGGTACTGCCAAACCCCAAGCATTCAGGATAAATCATGAGTGGGAGCCTCAGATCATGAAAGAGACCTTTAAAGAAATCACAAGGTAGGAGCAAACTTGGTCTCTTTTACAGTAACTTTTGAAAGCTCGCTTTTGAAATTATCAATTAACACGTATTTTAACCCTTTTTTTTTCTGAAACACTGAGTTCTAGCATGTGCCTTTCTACATAATAAAAGTTATAATTCCACCCTGGCCACTTGCCTCCAAGAGCTGGGCTTTTACTGAAAAAAGCACACGAAACAGTTCAAATTTTTGATAAGATGGTGAAGTAGCAGCAGAGAAGTTATGCAAGCAACCATCCACAGCACACTCTTCTGAAGCCTGCAATAAAACCTCCTCCCTAGCTAGTCAAAACATGTTAAGAAACTGCAGTTCTCCCAACAAGCAAGCGTGCAAAGGCTATCCTTAATTTCCTAAGTATTTACCTCCGCCAGTAAGTGCTCTGCAAGGCAGCGGAGCTGAACCCGACTGTTTCCCATTAGGCAACTGTGTGCCACAGCTTTTCCCACACACATGCTCACAGCCATAACTTATCACTAACATTTCTGCACACACCATTTCAGTGGCAACAGCAAGGAGGGAAGAAAAAAAATAAATAAAATCAAGGCGTGAAACCTTAAAACCAGCTACAGTACCTGCAAGCTCCAAAGCAGCACTGGCTGTGGAGGCTTCCCCGAGGCAGACAGGCCAGCACCCTGCTCTCTATGGCCCAGCTGTGGACCTGGCCCCAATATCCCGACTTAAAGAGACAGAGGAACAAAACTAAACCCCACAGGCTTTTACCCATGTTGTTGTACAACAAACAGCACCTTTTTTTTTTCTTTTTTTTTTTTTCTTTTTAATGGACTATCTTTATATAGAATCCACCAATAAAGTATCACATTTGTATACTTTGGTCTCTCCTTAGCCAACTGCAAGGCAACAAAAAAGTAGCAAATCACAAGTATATATCACAAGTCCTAATGACTTGAACATGTGTTTGGAGCAAATGTAAATATTCCACTCTCTGAATGAGCAAAGCTCTTAAGCGTAGGCTTAATTTTATCTCTCCTCAATAAATCATTTTTAAGCATGTACCTAAATATAAGCCCTCATTTTACTCCCATTAGTACTAATAGGACTTAAACATGTGCTTAAAATTAAACACGTACTTATGTGCTTTGCTGAACCTGGCCAGGAGACACCACGATCGTGAGGGGTAAAATCTCTAAGACAGATTGCTCACTGGACCCTGTACGTGTTGCGTATGGTTCACAGCCTGAGACAAGTAAAATGAGAGGATCTGAGCCATTTGGAGTGGACAGACCCATGGGGGGTGGGGGGGAGTACACCTATTTTTTCCACAGCAAAGACAACACACAGTGAGGGGACGCAAAACCACAGCAGATTAGCCAAGGCTGAGCAAATAGGTGCCTACAGCCATCCCCAGCTGAGGCTGATGAGCGTGCTGGGAAAGTGATGCTGCCAAGCTCGCTGCTGGTGCTCAGCTTCAGCTGCTGCATCACCTGCTGCTTCACAAAGTCAAGCCAGGGAAAGGGCGACTCATCGTGGAAGCACTGCTCACCTCTGCCAGGTGCCTGCCCTCACTGGGACAGAGCCCGTGGGGGACTGGGGAAGTCCCAGGGAAAACCAACCAACCTGCCCAGTAGTCCCAGTGACTTCTGTGGGAAGAAGCCAGGGACTGCCCCGTGCTGGATGCCACCTATCGCAGTGCAGAGGGGAGGTATCTTTGTGTCTTACTGTCCAGCTCTGTATCCAACTCTGCTTTAACTGGCAATAAATTAATTTTCCCCACATCAAGTCTGTTTTGTACGTGAGAGTAATTCCTAAGCAACCTTCCTGTTGTATCTCAACCCATCTTATTTTCTACCCTGTCCTGCCGAGAAATCAGACTGAGGGAGCTGCTAGGTAGGCATATGACAGCCAGCCAAGGTCAACCTGTCACAGAGCCTGACATCCCAAAGTATCAAACTGGTCCATATCCATCGGAATCATCCTTTTTTTCTTTATGTGAGATGAAAGAAGTAATTCATAGATATGTAAACCTATACGTACATAGCCTATATAATGTACATATTCCATTAATGTCACAGAGCACAATAAAATGCCTTCTGTTCTAGCCACTTACATCTTTCTAGAAGACCTATAAGATGATTTTTTTATGAAGGAAAATGGTCCATCATTTTGCAAATTAATTCTCTTATTTACAAAATACAGATTATCAAAGAACCGCGAAGACAAAACTGGGAACTAAAAACATATGAATTTAAAAAAAAATGAAAAATAAAAAGCAAAATTACTAGTTATATCTTTACGTCAAACCTTCAGATTATTTTAGAAGCTGTGCATTTCATGGAGAGGCACAGATATGGCCAACGCTGTACTATGCTGTACTCACAGGTGTCACTGCTGCTCTGATACACACATGCGCATCATTCTCCTGCAGTGCATCTATGTTAACACACAGATGTATGGGATTATGAGATTACTGAGTTGAGGTGCTTTTGCAGAAAACCAGTTTGGCAGCCCTAATGGCAGGAATGTGAATACTAAATCACAGGATTTGGCATTTTCTGAGTATATATTTTGACTGGGTCGCATTACCATGGACTCACTCATACAAGTTGTTCCGTGTGCCCAGTTCAGCCTCACAAATGTAGAGAGCAGTGAAAAATAACCCTGAAAATACCCACTGATGGTTAAAACTAGCACTGCTTGCTAATTTTATCAGTTCATCTGAGAGAACAGAGCAGAAACAAGAGGTACCAAGCCATTCTCCTGCACTCTGCAGCAAAAACATTATGTGTTGATGGAGTGGCTGGTGGGTTGCCTAAATGCAGCATGGTGGGCCCGTGTGACCACCCAACACACATCTGCTGTTTAAAGGGTTCACCTCAAATTTACACAACTAATTTCACATTCAGCGTTCGGCATGTGCAAATTTGCAGGGCAGGTTCTGTATTTCCATATTTATACATTTACAAGCACACAAGATTAGGCAATCAGACTTTGAAGAGCCTCAAAAATCTCACAGTTAAAACAGAAGTGCATTTTTGTTACCAACTTCTTACTGGCACACAAACACAATGACAACACTGCTTTTTCAAGTGCCTGATTTAATTAATTATTCAGAAGGTCCACTTTTCTGCCAAAGTAAAACATAAAATATTTTAGCATAACAAATATGAATTTTAAATTAAAATTCATAAGAAGGACTCTCGTTTTTTTATATTACTGAAACAAGAATATTGATGATTCCATCACCTCAGAATTCATTTCTCAGAAAATAAGAATAGAACTAGCCTAAGTTTCTCTTTAAACATCCTAAGGGTTGCATAGAGCACAGATTTCCATGGCAATGCTGTTAAAACACATCTCTGGCAAGAGGTAGGAGCAGTAGCACCACCACAGGGGCCAAGGCAGACACCCTTGGAGCAGCCGAGCAGCTGAGTGGCCTTGAGCATCTTGTGGGAATGACTGGTGCGAAAAAACTCCAATGTCCCCCTGAGACACAGACGTGGCAGGAGCTGGGAGCTCGTACCTCATACCTGAGACAAGATAGCACTCATTCAAGAGGCAAGATGCTGTTGATAATCTTGGGAAGCAGCAACTCCTGGCCACCACTGGGTTTTGGTGGATGCGCTTCAGCATCCAACTTGGGAAAGGAGAAGTGCAGAGTGACAGCACCCTCATTTGCACAAGGAATTATTACATCAGAGATTTTCTAGTTAATAAAAAAATGTAAAGCTAAATGAAACCAGAGGAAGAAACGAGTCAGAGGCAGTACATCTGTTCTAAGGCAGATTTGTTCCTCCCAGGGAGAAGGCCAAATTAAAAGGTTAATAACAGAATTACTATGGGTCTCCAGTGGGTGGGGTTTTAGAAAAAGCCCAGCCTGACCACCTGAAATCCAGTCCCTCTCTCCCATGTTCATCCTTGTCTCCAGCTGACCCCACAGCACAAAGAGTATCAAAATAGAAGTGTTTAAAACCCCTCCTATCCCCCAGCTTTCCAGGGACTAGCTCAATTCCAGTTCCAGTTTTGGCCAATCTCTTTTGCACAGGTAGATCCTCAAAACCATAGGTGAAATTCATGAGGTTAGGCAACAGCAGCCGTATGTGGCAAAACACTTCCTACCTAGGCTGACCTGAAAGGTATTTGTCACCAATGAGCAGGGAAAATGTTTTTCCCATTCCAAAAACTGTACCTCGAAATGCCCTTGGTGGTGTAAGTGCTTCTGCTCGAATCCACAGGGTCTGAGGCACCAGCTTGCCTTGAGAACAAACCCAAAAGATCTAGCACTTCTTGAAACAGTCTAGAAAAATTGTTTTTCCAGTCTAAAAAGTGCTTCTGCATATTTTTTTGAGTACATGGTTTGTCTCAGTGTGTTTCCTGCTGAATAACCTGTGATTTCGCCAGCAATTTAAAATGTGTAAAATTCTTGGCTTTCCTGTTGACATAACTCACCAGCTGACTAACACAGAGGAAAATGGCCTCAGTCCACAAGTTATTTGGCATGTGGAACTTGCATTGATTTTTGACACGCGCAGTTTTTCCTAATGCAGGCAGAGATTCAGCCTGCAATTGTGCAATCGATCTCTTCTTACACACTTACCTCAAAACACCGGCAACTTTGTTTTAGTTGCCAAAATGCAAATTTGGTAAAGATCCTCACCGTGTTAGTGACCATTTAACAATGTTTACTGGCGAGAATCTTCCAGGATGGAGGAAGCCAACAGATCTCAAGTTAGGACTGCAAAAATGAGATCATACCACACATTAATTTACTGCATACGTCTGCTCTGTGAAGTTTGCCATGAAGCATTTTTGGGGATTTCAGTGCCAAATCGTCTCTGTAAAGCTGTACTGCTGTGTTTATCAAGTCTGTTTTCACGTATATTTGTTCAATTTTACAAATAAAATAACCCTAAGAAGATGTTCTTTCTAAAGCTGGTTTGCCCCTGGGTTTTAAGATCTGGCCTCCTTCACCATGGTGAAAAGAGGTTGTGCAATGAGCAGAAATACATCAAAGGGAGCTGCCAGAGAAAAGCCATCATCAGTAATGTCTCACTTGAAAAAAACTATGGATAGATCACAGGTGCCCTAGGGTGCCCTGAAGTTTTCTAAAATGAATCACAATTATCTTGTCTTGTGCCACAATCAGCAACATGGAGAGAAAGCCTTTCACTAAAACCTGCAGTATACAGGACTGTATAAAATATTCGTTCAGGAAAATAAATTCTTTTCATAAAGAAATCAGTAGGCAGATATAGAATCATAGAATCGAATCATAGAATCATCCAGGCTGGAAGGGACCTCCAAAGGTCATCTAGTCCTACCTCCCACAGTCACAGGAACATCCCCAACTATCCCAGGTTGCGCAGGGCCTCATGGAGCCTCACCTGGAATATCTCCAGGGAAGGGGCCTCGATCACCTCCCTGGGTAACCTGTTCCAGTGTTCCACCACCCTCAGAGTAAAGAAATTTTTCCTAATATCCAATCTAAATCTACTGTTCTCCAACTTACGGCCCTCTCCAAATAGCCATATGACCATATTAATACTCAGTAAGATGATGAAACAGAAAAATTATATTAATTCAAAGTTTGTATTAGATGAAAAATTAAGGTGCACGTGTTGATGTGAGGAGATGCATCAGAGCACCTGTGTGCTGCTTTGGCTGTGAGGTGCTTAAATCAGAAGGCACCAGGAATGACAAGAGAAATACCTGGTCCAGAATTGTTAGTCTGAATTTTTTGTGTTCTTTGCAAATCAGAAAAGGAACCTCTGATCCAAGAAGCCTATATTTTAGGAAAATTCAAGTCACCATGAAGGCTTCGCTGTGCCAGACTTTCTCTCTCTCCTAAGAAAGGATGGTTTCATTCTAAACTGCAGACAGACATTGGTGAGAATTGCGTATAAATCTTTGTCGAGTTCTACTCTGTAACATACAAGGCGTATGTTGTGTGCATTGGTTTAAAAAAATAAAATAAAGACTTTCTGCTTTTCCTATTCTATCTCATAGCTACGCTCCAGGCCTAAAAAACTACTTAATAAAAAGAATGGAAAAAGTTTATTCCATTCCCAAAAATACTCCTATTTGAAGAATGAAAATATTGTTTTAAATACACATGTATTGTATTAAGTTATTTGCTTTGGTAAATAAAGATGTGAAAAATTTACAGCAGGATAATTAAATATTCTGATTTCAGTATGGTATTGATTTTAGCATGTGATTTGACTATTAGCAGCTTATGAAATTCTTACAGGGAAAAGTACCTGAAAGTGGCTACACAAAAGCTTGCACTTTCATGATGCATTTAATTTGGGAAATTCTAGGAAGTTTTCTCTCAATAGTATTTCCGTAAATTTACAGTTTTCTCACAGCAGACTGTGATGTGTGCATCCTTGTTCATGTGTCAGGGCATTTCTACGAAACGATTTTTTTGAAGACAGCATTTTTTAGACAGTAGAATTGAAAAATTGGTTGCAGTCTTTAGCAAATAATGCATTAAAATTCCTTCAATTATGTCCTTATCAGCTTAAAAAGAACCAAAGAAAACTGGTACGAAAACAAGGAGACATTGTGTTATGAATGAAGGCTGGTAAACTGACTCCCTTTCAGACAAAGTTGAAAAACATCGCTTTAGTTGTGGCAAGCAGCACAACAGAACCTGCTCTAATCATATACAGATGATGGGAATTTGTCTAATGCTTTATGGTGAATCGTTGATGAGGCCTGCAGAAGGAAAATTTGTAGAAATAAAATCACCTTGACAGTAAAGCACTAGGGTCAAAAAGCAAAGTAAAGTCAGTGTTCTTAGCGTTAATAAAAACAGTATGATCTGTCATCAACACAGCATTTTTACACTCTTGGACAATGCACTCTGGGAGCTCCTGCTGGGTTTCATTTGATTTTCACCAAAACCAACAAAGGACAGCTTATGGCTGGTAATTCATTATGACAGCAGAGAAGTTATAAAAATACACATGTTTAGATCCCTGTAAATAAACAGCCTATGCTCCAATTTTCAACACAAAAACTGTCAGCCGGGCTGGGTAAAACACACTAATAAGCTATAAAGTAGATGTGTTGGCTTGGAGTTTTTCTGCTTGATCTATTTGTTTTGTTTTGTGGATTTTTCAAACTGTGAACCTGAAAGCACAAACTTTTAAAACTTATTATTGTAGTTTCTCAAAGTTAATCTGCCTTCTGTGCTACAAGGGTGTTCACAGCATTTTTTGGGGAAGAGGCTTGGCGAAGTGTAAAGACGTATTGTTAAATACCTGAAGGGGTTGTACATACATTGCATCACTGTCTAAATACTGACTGGGCAAGATCATAAGGCAAAACAAACAGCAGAGTAATTGAAAACATCTATGAACTAGATGATCACAGAAGCGGGGTGATAGGCAAAACGATATACAATTCACTCTTCGGTGCCTGATTTTACACTGGTATTAGTCCAGTAAGAATGAAAAACAGGCAGGAGAAGCGAAGTGAAAGTAAAAAGAGGAAAAGAAAAAAATAAAGACAGCTTTTGAATTTTAATCTTCATGGGCAAGAAGGATGTTTCAGAAAAACTAACCCAAATTTCCAACAGCCGCTCTGGGAAATCTGGACCAAAACAGCCTTAAAACATATACTTTTACTTAAACATTTCTATCTTTAATGCTGCAGTCACTGGCAAAATTTTGAAAAGAGAAGTGCACCTCGAGTGCAGGTTTTAAAAAAAAAAAAAAAAAGTAAATACCTGCATGAATTCCTGTGAGCACCTTGTCTCCAAATCAGTGCAGATACACAGATACATACATCACGCTGTGCACGTAGACGGATGGAGGGGGAGACTGGCAGAGAACATTTGACAAAGTCTAACCTGTGGCCAGCTGATCCACACCAGCAGGAAACCGTGTTACAGACACAGCACCACTCATCAAGAGCAATCTGACTGGTGTATCTGGTTCAGTTAGTGTGATTGGGATTATGGAGCAATAGAGCGCACCATTTTGCCAGGAGACATACACACACCCCTGGTGCTTAGTTACTGTGATATAACCCATGTTGCTGCCCCAGTGATGTATAAGCAAGCCCAGAATAAGAATAAAAGTAAAAAAAAAAAAACTACCAACTAGAAAAAAATCCCAAAAACCTAACTTTGAAAAACAACTATGTTATCATAGAGTGAGGTCCTTTATAAGGGCTTGTGCTCTACTCAACTACTTGCTTTGGGACAGGTGGTTAGGCACACGCACACATGCATTTATACTAAGACTTGACAATTATGAGCTTTCAAAGGCAATTAAAGTTTGGTTCCATTCTCATTTTTGTGTTGCTATCCAAGCCTGACTGGCATGTTCTCCAAAATCAGCTAATTTCTAAAGGTTACTCTGATCAGGTAGCTGAAGGCACCTAGATGGTGGGCACTACTGAAATTCTGTGTGACTGCTATGACCCTCAGTGCTGTAATAACTAGCTCTCATGTAATCTTTGCTTTATTTATCTTCACAACTTTTCTGTAAGCTTGAGCAGACTCATCCCTACAGAGGGAGGAAAGCCAGCACTGCTGCCTCCTTCCGCCTGAGATTTGAAGGAAAGCTGATGTTGCCCTTGCAGTGTGGGTAGAACCTGCTTGTGTCAGAGCCTGTCAAGTACCTCTTCTCAGCTGAAGCCCTGCTTGTACTACTGACCTTGTCCCTGAGACCACATTTCTGGATAGGTGCTAGCACTTGAGCAATTTCAAGTTGCCCACCGTGTTGCCAGGAGGGTCTGTAGGCATGCAGGACTCAGCTGCCGCTGTGCGGGAATTGCAGAGGCATGAGGCTTGCCTCAACTGCTCAAATTCCAAGTCCTCCTTTAGATATTGCAGTCCTTCTCTCCCAAGATATTTTGGTTCCTACATCACTTAGGTTCTGCAACACTGAGCAACATCTAAATGCACGTAAATCTCTAGGATGAAACAAAGAGGTGAAACCATTTCCTAAGTCTAAGCTGGCACTTTACAAGTCCTTCCCTTCATGAAAGCTCACATGCTGCACCTACACATTGATATGAACTCTGGGGAAAAAATAAAGGTAAAATTCTAAAGGGGGGTGAGGACAAAGAGTGAAAAGGTGCAAAACTAATTGAACTAATCGACCTCATTACACAAGTTATACTCATCTCCCAAGGACATAATTATTCCTCATCAGGTCCCCATTACTTACATAGGAGCTTTCACTCTCCTCTCACGCATTTGGAGAAGCAAAATTAATGGTGGATTTTTTTTCCCCAAAATGCACTGAAGACAGGTAAGTGTGACCTCTATTAGAAACATCCTGTGCAGCAGTCCTAATTCATCCAGTTGTGGCTGGTTCTGGTTTTTTGTTCTCTGCCTCTGAGCACAGAGTAAAGCTCTTTTTCACTCTCCCAAATTTCTGTCTGAGCTTCAGCTCCTGCCCTGGTTTCTGGAAATTTAATTTGCCACTGCTCACATGCTTATTTTAAATACCTGAATCATCGCAGCTTTTAAAAATGGCAACAAGCAAAAGTCAAAAATCATACATTTTCTGGCATAATACCCACTTCTGTAGGTACCCATCCAATCTTCACCTCCCTAATGAGGAAGTAAAACACACAGCATTCATCAAATACCAAGACAGCAGAAGACAATACACCCTGAATGCAGGCTGCAGCAGCCCCATCACTTACAATTTCATGTTTTGTTGTCCCATCTCAGGCATATGCTCAGCACAAATTTTTAACAAACTCAAATAGAACTGCATGAAAGATGGAGTTTATATTTTGTTTCATCCTCTCAGGAGGACATCCATCCTTGAAAGTCTGGTTGTAATGGGATTTCTGCCTCCATTACAACAGCAGAAGCGGGCCCTTGTAGAACAACAAAACAACAGCTCAACTGGTTTCAGACCTGTGATATTTTACTGAGCTGGCAATGATTTCACATGCAAGGGTAGCCCTGAGAACTAAAATAACACAGTAGTAGCCTGGCCCAATGGAAATCCATGGGAGCCTTGCCACCAACTTAAACAGAGCCAGGATCTCACTCACTACTTATATATGTAGGAGCAGAAGATGAGGGAAAAGATCTTAAATAAATCATCTCCCAAATAGGAATGACTGCTTTTCTTTCAGTCCTCCAGGAAGGAAAAATGATTATGCTTTTTAGCTGTCAGAACAAAACACCAGGGTAATTCATAAGGTATTACATTAACACATATAAAACAAAATGAAAAACAGCTCCAGAGTATGACCTTTCACTCCAGCAAAAGCTGGAGCAAGTGTATTGCAGGCCAAATTAATACCCATTCTACTAGGCAAATAAATTCAAAACAGGGAGTCAGTCAGACTCTCCTCAGTGTGTGGGGAAGCAAGAGTTTCAGCTCAAAGAAGACATCAATTCTGAATAGGACTCAGAGCAGGAATTCAAAATGCCAACGTACAACACTGACATTATTAAATCTTAAGAACACCACCACCACCACACACCCAAAAAAAAACCCTCCACCAAACAACTGGTATCCCAGTGACGCCAAAAAGGGAAGAAGGATTTTTAAAATATATTTTTGTATCACTGTAGTGTGGTCTGCAATTTCGGAAGCAAGTCCAGGATTTTCTTTTCTGCTACGTCGTTCTTTTTTTATTATTGTCAGGCAGCGAGGCTAGAAATACAGCTTACATATGTGCATTCGTACAAACATAGTTAAAAAAAGAGGTCTTTAACTGTGAGATGCGGTCTGGTAAATGGAACAGAAATTACAACAAATAATAGCTATATGATCCATAAAAATTGTAGTCAAATTCCATGATGATTAAAACAAAATTCCCCAAAACCTTAAGAGTAAAATAAATTGGGCTTATGTAAAAATGTAATGAGGGAGCTTCTTAATTCTTAACTGAACAAGTGGTGCAGAAAGTGTCAATGCTTTAAGTACAGTATAAGGTATAATGCCATACAAACAGAGAAATTATATTTACTATAGAGGAGACAGTCTGCTATAGCTCTTCAAAAGCAGATATTTAAAGTTTACTTTCACATGGGTTTTCACTTTTTGACCTGCTCTTGACCTGGGTAATACTTGCAGACCAGTGAGTCTAAGAAGGCCTGGGATCTATTAAAAGAGTAGTAGCTTGACTTTTACTGACTAGCACGCTGATGCTTTAAAGTAAATGTTATGGTTTGTCACAGGAACCAATTTGGTTACCGTTTGTTCTTCCTGCCCCTGCCTGCTGATATTTTTTCAAGTGTTTTTCATTCTTTGAATTCTATAAAGAAATCTGCATTCTGTTATTTTAAACTTCTGTATCTTTCTTTTGAGTAGTTCATATTTAAACACTGGGCAGTATACCCAAAATTTAACCCAAGTGCCATCTGGCAGGACTTGAACTCAAAGTGCACTACCATTAGGTTCTTCTTTTCTGACACTGAAGTTATCATGGCGAGAGGTTCCATTTACCTGATTTTTAAAGGCATAGAAGGCTGTAATTCTTCTCCCCCTAGATTAACCAGATGAAAATCAGTATGCCATGTATGTCAGTACTTCATAGAGGGAAAATATTAGCTTCCTTACCTGTTTAAATTTGCACTTCAGTTATTATTGGCTTATTTTGTTGATACTGTCACTGTTTCCTGCTCTACTTTCCAAGCTTTACGCAACATGTAGGATTTTGTTAGATGTTGAAACAGTGAGAAACTTTGAAGAGTTTGTCTGGACAGGAGCCAGATCCATCCCCCAAATTTTACAAGGCCCAATCTTGTTATATATTTCTTTAATTTGTTGGCTTAAAATAGTTCTGTTTCATGTAATATGACAAAAAAGGTGCAAGATTATTCTTTTCCCCTTGACACTATGAGCCCTTAAAATCTTGGGTCCACAGGGGGGGCCACAGTAAGTCCCCAGTTAGCATCGTGCTTGAGAAGTACTGCATTTTGGAGGTAGAGGTACATATGCAAACAGAGAAATGAATCAACCCTCAGCAGACATCAGCAGATACTTGACACATATACAGAAGCAACTGAAGCACAGTTTGGGTTTAGCACTGTCCTTTCCTGTAAAGCACTAGGTTCAAAGGCATAGGAATTGTGTAAATCCTCTAACTCATATTTTTTGATGTCCCATTTTATTTGCCTCAAAACAAAGGGCTTGTGTACCAGCAATGATTTATGTCCCAAAATGATATCAACTGTGTAAGTTTGTGTTCACAAAACTAATCACCTGCGTTCTCCCAGCTCGGTGCAGAAGGGGATGGAGCACAGCTGGGAAGCTGCCTCTCTTGCTATGGCAGGTTTATTGGCTTGATTCTTCCATGAATTATGTCTGATATTATATAAAGGGGATTTTCTGTGGACTGTTCTCCAATATTGCTGAAACTGTCAAACAAAAGAAATCTCTAGGTTTTTGAAGTTATCTGTGTTACACCTTTAAATAGCAAGAAATCCAAAGTTGAGAGGGTTTGTCTGAGACAGAGCTGTTGACTGACTAGAAGAGCTAAAAATTTCAGTTAAGAAAACATTACCAGCTCTGAACAGGACTGATGAAAACATCCATTCACAGCCTGCAAACCCTTCAGAAATGAGATGGGGGGGGAACAAACCTGAAGAGATTAAGCTGCTAAGCAAAAAGATGCAAATGTTTCTTATTTCTCCTAATCATTTTTTCTTGCTTATGCAGGTTCTGAAACTGTCATGCTTGTGGCCGGAATTTTTGAGATCTTTTCTCTATTTCTAAGGTATAAGCTGAGGATGGTTCCTTTGCCTCTTTTTTTGTCAATTTGTCCTTCATGGATTAGATCTACAGAAAAACAACAATAAAGGCAAATTCCAAATCCTCCAAACCATCTTTTGACATGAAATGCTTTGGAGCTGCTGCCTTTAAAACAGACTTAAGTTTGAGTAACAACCATCAAAAGGTGATTCAAATAAAGCGCAGTTTAGGTGAATAATTTAAGGAGGATCTTCCCATGTCTGTTCTCTCATCTTTATTAACAGTAAGAATTACCTTACCTTCACATTGTAGCAACATGCAAATCTGTACTGAAGAAGCACTGCAAGTGGCTGCCACAGTAACTTCAGCATGTTGTGAAAAACTTACCGAACCTGCAGACAGGCGAGGAAGTATCCCACTTTATAAATCACTTGGCTTTGTGGTTTTTTTCAAGTAAAATGCCAACTGGGAATGCAACTGAGGTGGACACTGTGACACTTCAAAGGAACCTCACCCTATCCCTTTCTGTCTTTTCTAGGATGTAAGATGGTGTCACTGCTTTTGGTATCTTATTTAAGTTCTTCTGTAAGGGATTTCCTACTGCACTGAATGAAACTACTTCCACAAACAAAAGCTCCGTTCCTTCATACAATGCAAAACCACTCTAGATTTGGCTGGCTACTAAAAGAAAATAAAAAACAAGATAATTAAAAAAAAATCACAAAAAAAAAAATCCAAACCCCTTCAATGTTTCCTATTGAAGAGTAAATAATATCTGGAATTATTTTCATCTTCTCTTCAGCTTCATAGTTAGCACTGCAAGTGGCTGATTCAAGTTGGTGGTTTACTGTGCAAAGAGCAAACATTTCTTTGTGTTTCATTTTTTTTTAAATTGGTCACCATTTTTTTTTTCTTTTTAATAAAAAAATGAAGAGGAAAGTTGTTCACCAGACTTTTCAGTATTCCAAGCTGCAGAATCATTACTGTTCAACTGCTCAATCTATATCCAAAAAACCAACCAAACTGCAACCATTCGTAGCTCTTGCAGGCTGCTATAATCACCACAAGAAAGCTGTCTTGAATCCAATGAAAATCAATTTACATGAACAATGACCTCCAAGATTTTAGAAACATTATTAGTGAGGAGAGTTTAAAAAGATCATCATTGTACTAGCTATAAGAAATTTTTTATAAAAAAATATAGGTATCTTTCATGACTAGAATAAGCATAAAACTGGTGGCTTACTGATGGTTACCCCATCTTGTACTCCACAGTGTAAAGAGGATTGCATACGTAAAAATGTCAATGACAGATAAAGGGAGTATCAAGGAATTAGCAGCATGTCCATTGGTTTCTGAGATTTACTCAGACACCAAGATTCAAACTCAAAGCTTAGAACCATTAACAGAGTAATCAATTTGTTAACAAGAGACTGGATGGGATTTCACAGTTGTGAGGACAGAATACTAGAAAGATAGCATTTTATTTTCAGTAAATCAACACACTAACTGGAAAAGGGGGTAAATATGTAAAGCCAGAGCAGCAAAGATAAACAAAACTTCCTAACATTTAATTAATTTCAATTATTTCATCAACAAAAGTAGGTGTTTTTCCTAATGAAATTAGAGAGTGCTGGAGAGAGCGGGATAGGCTCAGTTGGCATATTTAAAATTATTAAATTAACAGAAGTCACAACATTTGCGTTTAAATCTAAATGTAAATTTCAGGTTTTGAGACACTGGTGATTTAACATCTGGGGGTTAAGTCCAGGATGCTATAAGGCTAGAAATCAGTCATAACCTGCAGATTCAATAGTCAGTTGCTCTCTTTCTACATCAGGGTAAGCAAGCCAATGCAGGAAAGCTAACAATTTACCCAAACTAAAGGCAGGTAGGAATCCTGGAGAGACTGAGTACATTTCACTACTGCTTTCCATCTTGATCTGTAAGTAAAAGTGAACAAAGGAAGCCTGATGCCAAAAATATTTGCAGTTAGGACTGAAAACACAGAGTTCATCTTTTTTAAATGTTTGCAGTTTAACAAGAAAGCTTTTATTCCAGAACAGGCAGCTCAGTTGTGTGGATCAGAAATCCTCTTTCCCCAGCTCTGTGAAGAGCAATGAGAAATTTGTCCCCTATTTCAGAGTAACCAAACTTCAGTCCAAAGCTCTGATGTGGGAAACGTAGGTGAACTCTTTGGTATCAGGTTATAGACTGCAGGGCAGGACTGAGAAGTGCTGGATCATCATCAACAAAAAACTTTCATTCACGAGGGTTCAGAGAAATTTTTTAAACAGCAGAAATGCTTGGCTTGCATTTTCTAGCCTCCTCAAGAGAGTTTAGACACCATTTACCTAGTTTCTGAATGGACATTTTTACCAGACTCCAAACTCCAGAAAAAAGCAGTGCTAAAGCCCAAAGTATGGGATTCATTCAAGTGTTTCTCAACATTTAAAACTGTATTATCAGAGACCTTCTCTATATGAAGACTTTCTCTTGTCTGCCCAAGAGAAGACAAAGCCTCAAAGGAAGGCTACAGCAAGGTTGCCTCATAACTAGGTCAGATCCCACAAGCAACTTCATTTATAGGAGGTGCATAGGGAAGAATGATAAGCAGGAAATTAAAGCAAAAGAACCACCCACCACCATTTAAAATTAGCCCAGAAAACGGGAAATTTAAAGGATTTGAAAATAAAATGGTCTTCCTGGATCAAAGCATTGCGAAGGGGATATAGAATCTTTAACCTTTAGGTAGCCAGTTCAAAATCCAGCTGAGGTCAGAAGGGATGAAAGGTTATCAACCTCTAATGACTTTCACAAACTTAATTAAAGTCTCCATCAAATTTTTTATGTCCAAGTGCATAACCCTAGCTTCCACTGGAGACAATAGCAAAACTCATATTGACTCAGAATGGAGCCAGCCTTATAGGCCTGTATCCATAAATAGGCATCACGTCAATGACCGGAGATAAGCTTATTTGGAAAGAAAAAAAAAAAAAAAGAACAGAACAGAAAAATCTATGATNTGAATTCACTCCAGATGTAGAGATTTTGGATCTAGACATGCATTTCACAATTTTAGCTGCAACTTAATGAACACTCTTGCTGGGAAGGTGAAGAAAAAACAAGCAAGAAGCCAAAAGGAGATAAGGCCCAAACTACTTTAACACAAATAATTAGGCTGTCCGCAGAAGGACAAAAGGACAAGAGAAAAAAAAAAATACTTGGATTACTGGGCATATAGCTGTACTGAATCTCTAGCAGTGAGCACTTTTTCCCTCTTCCCCAAAAAAACAGGTCTTGATCTATGCCATCACAGTCACAAGCAAAACCACTGGTCATATCAACATGGTTTTCAGTTTTAAATCACACTTCAGCTTGCAAATGCAAATCTAGGAAGGAAATGCCGTGGCAAGGTATTGATTCAGTAAGGAACGTAGAGAGAAACTTGACCCTTGGGTGAGCCATGACTCTTTGAGAAAGAGATTTTTGTTCATTTGCACATTTTTAACGAAGATGCAAAACCTAAAACTTGTATTACAAGCCCACTTCTCATTTGTTTGACAAAGATTCTGCACCTAAACTCATTAAAGACTGCATTATGCCAAAGGATCCTGATGAACAGAGCCCTCCAATCTTCTATGACCCCACTACTTACCACTCAGGTTTTCTCTTATTCTAAAGAACTGCATGAGCTAAATTTAGAATAGGAAAAACCTAGGAGGAAGGACTTGCAGACACGATGTATTAAAGAGGAAACTGAGGAAGTGGGGAACAAAGAGCCCTCTAGAAAAATCATATCTTTCAGTGCATTGCTATACTTGCATTTGCTGCTGGAGCTGCTTGAAAGCTTCCTCTAAGCTGTGCCACAGCAAAGAGGAATGAGTAGAAAAAGAACAGGGCTAATAATTGAAAAACTGGCTTTTAAAAACAATAACATCTCAAACTCCTGCACTTCATGGGAAACTACACCTCTCTTTCCCTCTAGTTTCTCTGTGTTGTTAAATGACAAACAGCATACTTCAAAACTCCTGTCACTGACACAAATTGGAATAAAATGATTCTTAAAGGCTCACAAGAATGAGACCTGACACACAGATTTGTTACATGTCCTCAATAATTTTGTGTAGTTTGAGCATTTTCTTGAATAAGAACTTTAGCATTCAAGATAAGCCAGTAAAGAACTCCATCCTCTAAAGGAAATCTGAACGCCTTGGAATTTGCACCAAATTTAAAGGAAACAAATCTTAAAACAGTTTCTGGCAACTTAGAAATTTAAAAATAATTAAAAATCTGGGTTTCTTCCTCCCTTTTCATTTTGAAATCTGAGGCTAAAATATCAAAATTCTGAAATTAAAAACCTGAGCTTTCCATTTCAAAAACCATGGCTACAGATTTGTCTATTTGCTGTTTTTTCCCAGAAAAATTCTAAGAGGATGAGCACATATTTTTTTGTTGGAAAACAACTCATTATTAAACATCATGCATCAATGGAAAAACATTCCACCAAAGAATTGCACCAATCTACCCCAACCAGCTGCTCTTTCACAAACAAGGGGGGGGCGGGGGGAAATCAACAAATCCACACTAAAAGACCAGCTTTGTTGCTAGAAACCTTGAAAATATGAAAATGTAAACTAAAATATCTTTTTAATTATTTATTGATGTTAGAAACCATAGTATGTGTTGTCATTTATATGCTGAACTGTTTACAGTACTTGTCTTTCCTGAGCATCTGAAGACCTCTTGAGAAACCAATGGGGAAAAACCAGAAAACAGGACTTCATTCCCAGCATTCCTTTAAGTTTGCTGCAGGAGATAACACAGACGTATTTGTGCAAAACCTCACTAATTTTCAATAGTTTCCTACGGAAATGACAGCTCATAGTAAAGTGAGACATCTGACGTGAGATCTGCATCATACCAGGGCTTTGGAAATGGCCACGGTAGCTGAAGGATGTCTGGGTTGAATGCTTTCAAGATTTATTGCTTCTGCAGAAACTATATGTAGCTTGGTTGCTGCCTGCCCCATGCAGCCCAGCAACTAATACTCCAGCAGTCAATGAATGGAAGAACAACCAGAAATTCCTCAGATAAGAACCTACCACTTCTCTATCTGGAGAACCCCTGAAGCTTCCTCCCTCCATCTCCCCTTGCCTTAAATGCAGAGGAGGATAACAGCAACTACTCCAAAGGCTTCAAACGCATAAATTAGAACCAGAAAAAATAAAGCACTGTAGAGAGAAAAAGCTGCATGACTTTCTAGTGCAAAGGTGTCCTGAATGGTCCCTGCGATTTAGTACCTCTTCATAGATAACTCTCTCTTCTGTTGTCCTTCTGACCAGTCTCAGTCAGGTCATTTATCAAACTAATTGCTTTAAAGACAGGCATTCTTAGGCAATCTGTTCCCTCTCCGTATTTCCCATTACAGTCATTGAAAGTTATGTATGCAGATGAAAATGATAAGAGATCTCTTGCGCTCTCAGAATATTCCTTTTTTAAACAAACACTGAAAACTCCAACAGCAAACGTGGCTGAGTCCAGTCCAATCTGACAGTACTCTGAGTAAGACAATATAACGGAAATATTATCAAGCAAGTGATTCCAGTCTGTTGTTTACCCAGAAAGTTTCAGTGCCAATTAAAGTCAGCTAAGGTCTGAAAACCCATTCAGCAATTGAATCCATGGTGCCAACTGAAGACAAACACTGCCACCATCGTCAAGTCCCACAAATAGTCCCCACCTTCCCTGTTTCTGCTGTTGAGAGATCAAAATTAATTTGACACCAGCAACTGTGAATAACTGCTGAACTTATCCAACATGCAGTTCACACCAAACTACCTGAAAAAAAGTTAAGAAGTAGAAATGTTCTTCTACAAGACTGCAAAATATGAAAACATAACCAGCATTTAGGCTTTTGGCAAGTACTATTCTAGCCCCTAGCCTCAAGCATCGCTGGGAATGGGAGCAGACACTAGACTTGCCACCAGGTCTGGCACTGAGTTTCTTTGTCCTCAGGTGTTGCAAACCATCACTTTGTCATTGTGAACACCCTGCTCCTTGACAGGGCAGTTGGAGACACCTGTACTCTCAAGACTGACATTCCCCTCCCTTGCCAAGGGACCACATCTCCATTGCACAGCAGACAAAGCAACCCCCTGCAGTCCCCTTGTTCCCTTAGTACAGGATGGGCTTTTGGCTTTCAAGGTGGATTATAAGAGCTCCAAGCAAAGGAATTCAAGTATACAACAAGAGTTTCCCGCTGCTTTCCCTGCTTTTTGTGGCTTGTTGCTCCTTACAAACAAGGAAACAATCAAGTGCTGAAATCTTCAACAGTTGCCAAACACGTTGGCTGACAGCCTCTGCTGTAGGGCTTTGCTCATGGACATGACTAAAACAAGACAGACCTAAAATTAGCTCCAGAAGCTAAAGCATTTAACAAGATAAATACGTTTAAACAAAAGATTCATCTCAAGGTATACAAGGATATGTGCTTTTTTTTCATTACTTTCCAAAAGCACTCAACTACTTTTTTTTCAGCAACATCAAAATTAAGTAATATGATACAGTGAAAAAAAAAAATTTATTTATTTATTTATTTCAGTCGTAAGTTTGGGAAATTTGTACCTCTCGGCACATTTCTGCACTTAGTCTATATTTTTTTAGGTTCCTGTATACTTTGTGATGCACTATAATAACAGGATCTGGCCCTCAAAAGTATTTTAAGCTTCCAATTGATATTCAGTTATATTAGTAGAAGGACATCCACCAACTTCAGCAACCCTTGAGACAGTATGGGCATATCCATACGCACGAATGTACTGGCAAAATAAACCTCTAAAAAACAGGCATCCTGCTAGAAAGGATCGTTTGGATTTCAGAGAACACAAGTAATCTGCTAAGAAGTGGAGTTAGCAGTGCTATTCTGTAATTATTGCAATTTAATAGCTGGAAGTAAAGGTAAACATAAAAAAAAAAAAAAACAGTGATAATTTTTCAAAGAGAAGTTCCAGAGGTTCTCTACAAATTCATAATTAAGCTAAAAGATTCACCTGATTAAGAAAAAAAAAACAAACAAAACAAACAAAACCAAAACCAAACAATAAACAACATTTCAATGCATTCATGATGTTTTTCCCTATGTTGCATGTACTTCGGTTCATGCGTGAAACACAACTTTTTTATTGGCAATTCCACTTTTCAATGATCAAATTTATACCTCCATTCAGAAAGACATCAAACAGGCCGATCGCTGTGGGCGCTTCCCCTTGTGACTGATAAATCCCCTTATGTGATACTTTTCAGACACCGAACAACTCACCCGCCTTGGTATATTTATATCAGCTCTGACGACGTGATCAAGTTGCTGACAGCTTGCTTGTGTTAAATGGGCTTTGATTTCAGCCTCAGCTCAGCTTTGAGTCTTGTGCTGTAGACTGTTCTGCTCCAAACTTTCAGGAAAACTTCAGGTGTCATTTAAATAGGAAACCTTAAGTGAGAAGTGTCAGTATCATTTAATTTATATTTAACTTCTGTGTTTCGGCGTCCTTTTCCTACAGTGCCACTAAGTCGTATGCAGAAAGTTCAACCCATCCCACTATTTTTTTCTGTTGGTTAGTTTATTCCACCCATTTCATCCTCTGTGACATGCAGGTTAGTTCATACCTCCAGAGCAGGATTTTCCTTCTTAGTCACATATTTATAACTGTGCTGGATCCCTTGCGAGTGCTTTGGGGGGAACATCTAACCTTACAATAGTCCTTATAAACACTTGGGATACAATTCTAGAATATATTCCCTAAAATTTTCTCACACAGCATCAGGCTTGTCGCAGGGGCATTCTGAAATGTTTATAAGTTATTCCAAAGAGATAAAAAAAGAAAAAAGCTGAAACCATCCCAAATGTTCCCATGCATGTTTGAGTCTACTGAAAATTCTTAGGATTCTCCTAGAAAACAGTGTTCTACCAATGCAGGGTCATGGTCTTTGGCCTCTGCATTGCCCCAAGCATATTTACCATTATTATAAGACCTGTCATTCATCTCTTTAGATCTCTGACAGAAAAAAAAATGTTTAACTATTTTATCTATTTAGACAAAATCTTGGTGCAGAAACAAGCACTCCCAAGCCTGTGTCAGCCACAGAACATCTGTGCTTTTGTGCTAGTGATTTTCTGACACTGTTAGTACACAAAGAAAAACTTCTTGCAACTTTTCCAGCAAAGACGTTTTACATGCATCTTACAATTACAGTGAACGGGACATCTTAAGTGTCCCTGATACAAGAGGACAATATATCCACTGTACAAACAATTTTTCAGTATTCCTACTTTACCAGAGAATCCAAAGTTGCAGGAGAAAAAAAAAATTAGTTTATTTTGAAGTAGTAACTGTTTCAGTTTTGCCTGTGGTGCATAATATTTTCAGGCAGTGATCTATCTGGGGTCTGCTGAGCACCCCTGCAATATAAATAAGCGATACGCTGATACAGAACATATAAAATACCAGTCAAGTCCAAGGCCAGACTCTCTTTCTCCAGGCATACATCAATTAGTTTGGTCACTTGGCTGGATGTCCAGTTACCCTAGCGAAGATGAGTGTACTGGGAACATAGATTTAGTGCTCCAATTTTAAGACTATACTGCATGTGTTGAAAATACAGCATGTGAGAGACACAGACTCAAGGACAGTAGTGATGTACAGGAGCCCTAGCTATGTTTTTCAAAGTAAATTGAATTGCTTTAGACTCAAAGGCCATGCATAATTATTATCATTTGTATATATTCTTACAAATATAAAGAATATGTGCACATCTGCAAGTGAGTCTCATAATTCAAAGCCATTAGCCTTTTATTTCTCTTAGACTTTTAGTTCTGAGGTCATCAGCCTGCCACGAGCTCTAAGAACAACACAAAGCTGACTTGTGAACCTATGAGTTTTTCTTTGGGTGAGTTAAGGCCAAAACTCGACGGATGGAATGAAGGAGACAGACAGAAAGCACGGAGAAATCCTTTTTGTCCCCCACTTTATCATCACACCAAGACAGCTCTGCCCACCCTTCAAGATTACAAGGTAGGAAAATTACCGGTATCCTCATCCCTTCCTTTTCTCAATCCATCCACAGGACCCTGGCACCAGCCTACTCAGAGCAACAACGTACAGGGATAACCCAGGACTGGGAGAGAAATTACCTTCACTTACTTTTTTACTTGTAAGCAACGGCACGCTCACCAGGACAGACTCAAGAGTCTCTGGGATTTAGGCAAAGATAATAATGGGAGATGGCACAGGGTGGCTCCTTATCCAGCTGCAGAACTTTCCTCACCCTCTTCCCACAACCACCCTTAAACCACCTGCAAAACCACTCTCAGAAGAAATGAAGCTTGTTAACTCTGCAGCCGGTTGACCAAACCACCCTGTTTGCCATGCAAGTCAACACATTTGCAACACCTCTGCTTGGAGTGTAGTTATTTCTGCAACAGAAAGATGAAATGAGGAGAGGACATCTACAGCTTGATTTTGTTATTTCTTGAAGGCTTGAGAAGATAAGGAGCCATCAGCTACAGGATTACAGGGTCCTAAGAAATGGTGGGAAAGAAAAGGGGGTTCTTATAATTCTAGCAGGGACAACAGGAATCAGTTACAATTTTAAAACATAAAAGCAAGGTGGATCACAAAAACAAAACTCTCAGGTGTTAAAGGACTAAAACAGGTGATGCAGTCTTCATCAGAAGTCAAAATATGAGGTGAAAATCAGGCAAATTTAGGGAGCAGTAAGAAATCTACAACAGAAAATTAATACATACTACAGATTCAGTGAAAAATGAGAAATTAAAAGAAGCAAAATATGAAATTTGAGAGCAAAGAAAATTTAAAATAAAAGAAGATAAAAGTTAAAAGTCTTCCAAACTAATTCTCTGCCATTTTCTCAGTAGTCGTAATTTATGTGAGTTAGACTGTGACACTTCAAGGCATATGCAATAATCATTTTCAACCTGTACACACTTCTTCAGGAAATTATCCACGTCTCCTCAGAAGATTTGAAAAGAGCATCATTTTTGTTGATCTGATGCATCACTGTAATTCTTAAAGGGTGTGTGTAAATCACTGCCTGTGTGCTGATCCATAAATAATGGGAAAAAGGGATCAGATCACCTTCTGTGAGTGGGGATAGCCACATTAATGCAGCAGAGAGAAGGAGGACATGCCATCGCATCTCAGCTAAACTGTTATGCAATAGCTGGGATGATGCAAGATCAGACTTGAAAGTGGGAGCTGGGCTTCCTATTCCCTGTCCTGAGAGATGCAGAGCATTGCAGAGGTATCTGGTGAATCTCCAGGGATAAGGTTCAAGCCTTGTCACTACAAATCACCCTCTGCCAAGCAATTTGTGCGGCAGCTTATAACAGCAGTTAAACAAAGGAGTCATGGGGCCATCCTCTGGACTGAGGGCAAGGCAGTTGCTACTGGGGAGAGGAGACTGGGAGATAAAAGCAAAGCAAACATGCCAAAGTTAATAGGGCAGAAAAGGCTCAACCTCCCTCCAATCCCAGCTGCCTGGCAGGAAAAGACGGAGCATCGCCTATGAATGGGTAAATACGTGAGGGCATCGGCATGAACCAGTCACGTTGGCATCCGTCGTCTTGTTTCAGTGCTCATCCAAACAGGTGGGGTTTTCAGCCACTCTCTGGGGGCAGAATGGTTGCATTCATGCCCTCAGACTCTGTGCAGGAGCGACACTCTTCAGACTTAATAGAGCAACCGTAAATTGATTTATATGGAGAAAGCTGTATTTACAGCAGAAATGGAAAGTATTTATCACAGGTCAGATTGGTTTCTGCTGTCATGATGTAATCAACATCAGTATTATTTGAGAAGAGATTTTTGTCCTAAGGTCTTTAAAATGAAATCTTAGAGGCTGCTAAAAATCATGGAAAGAATTAAAATGTGATGTTTTGGAGAATGTTAGCATGTTGCTCCTAGGTTATTCCCTAATCGCTCTGGGTTTTTTCCAAAGTGCAGAATACAGTTTCAGAGCACTTGGGACAGATTTTCTAAAGTTTGGTAATTCAGAATCAAGTTGTGATTCCAAAAAAAAGAAACGATATGCCTGAAGTGCTTTCACTATTACAAACAAAAGTACTCAAACTTTATATACCACTCTGGATTAATTGCCTGTCTTTTTGTTCTTTTCCTCCCCTTAAAAGACTATGTACAGAGAAGTGTCTCATTCCTGGCAAACAGACAGTTCTTCCAAAAAAAATTCACAGTACACCCTATGATTCACCAGGCATACTTGGATGAAGCCAAGTGTCCACGTACTTAGAATGGCATTTTGCAAAGTATGTGAAGATTAAGACAATCGGACCTACTAGCCACATTAATAAAGACTATGACTTACAGAACTTACAGAGTAACCTAAATGAATCCCTGAAAGAAAGGCCCAGCACCCTGCTTGGGCTGGTGTAGCCTGTACTGTACCCATAGCGCCAATCGCCGTGCCATCAGGTACCCAACCAGATTTAAAGCATCATTCTCAGTGATGCCTCTGTAACTCAGACATGTCCAGTATCAATACAGGAAATAAACACCATAACATCTTCTATACCATTTGCATAGACCTATAGAGACACAATGGAACCCAGCAGGTGGTAGGTGGATTTTCAGGAGCTGAGGAGCTCTTGGTTTCTACCATCCCAGCAACAAGGGTACTGCAGGCAGCACATCAAAGAGACCAAGTGAAGGAGAGATGCACTGAGGTGGTGGACTCAGTCATATTAATTCCCATACATACTCCACAAAGGTGCAGTTGCTGCATCTCCATGCCTCCTCCCAAAACAACTCTATATCCATAGCTGCAGGCAAGAGATACTCTGTGATGACTGGGTATCAAGTTGGACGAGGAGCAGCTCAGGGTCTGATCGTAAGAAGGTATTTTTTTTAGCACTTGATCTTTCAGGATTTACTTGTGTGTGAAAGAAGAGATCGCTCTAGTCCTAATGGAGTGAAATAAGTGTGGTGCTTAACGGAGAGGTTACATGTTATGAAGAGGTTATGAATGAAATACGAGGGTCCTTGGCCTGAGAAACAAGTATATGCTATTAAGGGTATTTTGGACCGAAATGGAATGAGATTGATAACAAAGGAGTTGCAAAGTATTCTTCCACCCTTCACCTGAATATAAATAGCTGAAACTAAGGGGTTTGGAGTCTGGGGGCTTCCCCTCTGGAAATGGGAGGCAATGGGAAAGGTAACCCTCCTTGCTTGCCAGAAGGACTTAGTAAGATCATTACCACAGGCTTTATCAGCATGGCACAGTTAAGGTAGCTAACGTTCTTCAGAAAAAGGGAAACTTCTGGGTAAGTTTCCTAAAAGCTTTTAAGAACTGAGTCAGGATACAATTTCAAAGTCATTAATAAGAAACGTCAGGAATTTTGGCAGTCTTGTAGACCTTGATCCAATAAGTTAGACAACTGCAATAAGCATTCCTCTTTTCCATTGTTATTTTTTAAAATATTTTAAATAAAGATGAGAAATTGGAATACCAGCACAAAAATTCTAACCTTCTTCCAAGATTTTACATGAAATCTTACACTTTTTAGATTAATATTGAATTGTTCAACTCCTATTATCATCTTGATTCAACCACTTCATTTTTATTTTTATGAAAATACTACAAGGCATGCAATCAATTGTCTAAACTGTGATGCATAGGACATGTTGAAACAGGAGATAAAATATTTTGAAGGTGTCAAAAACATACCATTTTCCACCAATTTTGTCACAAAGGACAAATCCTGATAAGATATTTAGATTTGAGCGGCTGTTTTTTAGATAATTATTAGAACTTTGGAGCATATTGTCTATTGCAGTAACATAGCACTAGAAACACTAATTTTTGAAAAGTCAAGTCAAAAAGGTGATACGAGCTTAGCAAGAAAACATGGGTTTACACATTTTGGTTTTGCTATTGCACATCATGCCGGGAACTTGGCATGTTCTGATTAACACTGTCCAAGTAATAATTCACTTATTTAAATTATGCATTAAAAAAGCAATTGATGTTTAAATGGAGCACAAACTGAAAGTACAAGGTGAGGTTTTAGCCAAAGTAACCCTTTTCCTCAGGGAACAAGGGTCCACAAATGGATTATATTACACAGGTATTTTTGAGCTTCACTTTAGATATAAACTGTTCTGAAATTCAGTAATTCATTTGACTGTGGGTCCAGTAATTAATTTGATCAATACTACTATCACTCAACATTGCTCCAAATTTCCATCTACATTGCTTAATGCTAAACCACAAAACGTTGTCCAAAAAACCACTAGTGAACTATGTTGTTCTAGGGATGGATTTGGCACCATTGGAGGGAGCCCAGGGAACCTCCAGGGGCAGGAGAGCAGCCTTCTCAACAAATAGAATTAGTTCTAATCACTCACCTTAGCATTACTGTGATGCAGAGACAAAATCTATAATATTCATCACTGAGATTCCACGTATAATATTCATCATTTGGAAAATTTTACACTGATCCTGTAAGCGTGTGACGAAAGCAATCACATATGAGTGTACTGTTATTTTCTAAGGTTGCTCGCCCCCAACCTTGACTCTTCTTGTCTGTGAGACATGGGCATAGCCTTTTTGGTAGCAAGAGGGAACTGCAAGAGGCTGTTACATGACATTTGTAAAAAAAGCCAGAGACTGAAAATAATTCTGAGTGTATGTCTGAAAGTCTAAAGGCCAGTCTCTGAGTACATGAGTACTCAACTAACATTGACACAAAGAGCCACTTTAACCCCACAATACTAGGACTTCTCTGCAGGTAAGCTACTGTAGAAGAGACTTTCAAAGCAAATTCTGGCTTCCATCCTCTACAACTGAAGCTATTGATTTTAAGAGAACCAAAGTGTCAGGCCCCAGCATGTGAAGTGCTGTTTGCAAAGATTTCACTCAGTGTTGCACTTCAGAAGGGACTTAGACGATAAAAAGCAAAAAACATAAATTCCTTCATAGAACAAACAAACATGCCCCATTCTTTTTATGCACTGAAACATAAAGTTTTTGTCCTAATTTAATTAATGTGTTACCTTGGGGCAACAAGAGCAGTTCAGAAAAAGGTAGAAGGAAATTAAAAGGGCAACAGAGCAATCTTACTGAATATTTCTCGGAAGGAAAAATATTAAGGGACTCTGACAAAAGTTTATCCTTTAAGGAGAGATAAAAGAATTCCTTCAAGCTGGCCAAATATTTTTTTTATTTCATATGATAACTAAAAATGAGGCAAAATCTGAAGACAATCAGGCATGTTACCACACAGAGAATGGTTTACCAGCAAAGTTTAAAAAAAAAAATGGATACGTATGGATACTTTTATTTTTGCCATGCAGAAGCTCTTCCAAGGAGAGAGAGGAAGATATATTTGCATCGGGATGCACATAAGCTGTACTTTCTCAGAATTTCTTCAGAATTTTGCTCTGTATCTCACGACACAGCACTGTCAAGCCCGCATGGCTCATTTCCTGCTGTAGAAAGCTCAGTGCCAACACTTCCCAGCACCCTTGTCTCTGGGTAGTCTCACGCTCAGACCAGAACTTTGATTCCCCGGCATGGAAACATCCTCACCCAGGGATTAGCTTGGGGCCATCACAAGGAGATGAAATATAGGCCCGGACACCTTCTTAGAGCCCATCAGTAGCATTAATGTGTTTATCTGCCTGTTTATCCTCACTTGGGTTGACCAACAAAACATCAAGACAGAGCAAACATGGATCTGCCGTTGTTACTCATCAAGCACCAACTGCACCCTGTTCTCATTGCACCTAAATCTAGGATATTTGGATTAACTAGCAGCATGGGCTACAACGAAAAGCAGATGTATACGCTGCCACCTCTTGGTGATAGCCAATTGGGTTGTTACACACTTCCCAGTCTCACTGATGTTGCACTTGTCTCCCGAAGCGGTTCTGGCAGACAGAGAGATCCTTCAGCTCCTGATGAGACCAGGAGGTGAGCTTCTAGGTACTGCTGTAAAAACGCAGATATTCTTAAATTATAGTTTTTCTAAAGCCATCTTGCTGTGGCAAGAGCTGCTGGAGTGCTTTAGACTTCTAACAAGCAAAGAGAACAGCTGCAGCACAAGCCCACCCCAACAGCTTGTTTCAAGGTCTTGGCATGAAGGGAAATTAAATTCTTTACTCCCTATCCCTCTACTCAGTAGTAGCAGTGGGTCCTCATGCAGTGCCTACCGCATAGCACTGGAGCTCAGCGCTTGGCAGGTTGATGGAAAAAGGGAGGAGGAAGGGAAATGTGGCACTTGAATCATAGAATGGTTAGAGTTGGAAGGGACCTTAAAATCATCAAGTTCCAACCTTCCTGCCATAGGCAAGGACACCTCCCACCAGAGCAGGTTGCTCCAAGCCCCATCCAGGCTGGCCTTAAACACTTGCAGGGGCATCAACAACTTCCCTGGGCAACCTGTTCCAGTGCCTCACTACTCTCACAGGAAAGAATTTCTTCCTAATATCTAATCTAAATCTCCCCTCTTCCAATTTAAAACCATTACCTCTCGTCCTGTCACTAGACTTCCTGACAAAGAGTCCCTCTCCAGCTCTCCTGGAGCTCCCTTCAGATCCTGGAAGGCTGCTCTAAAGTCTCCCCAGAGCCTCCTCTTCTCCAAGCTGAACAGCCCCAGCTCTCTCAGCCTGTCCTCAGAGGAGAGGTGCTCCATCCCTCTGATCATCTTGGTGGCCCTCCACTGGACCTGTTCTAACAGTTCCATGTCCTTTCTATGTTGAGGACTCCAGAACTCAACAGCATGTTAGCAGCATGTTAGCTAAGAGGCCACCCATTTTCCTGGGCGGTATCCGGTGTCCTGCTGTCAACAGTATGCAACAAAAAGGAGTGAGCTGCTCTTTTCCAGGGCACCAGCAAAGTGCCCTTTGTCACACATGCCCTCCAAAAAAATAAAAAAAAAATAAAAAAAAAAAAAATCAAGCTTCCAAAGCTTCACTGAAAGCTTAAAAGCTAAAATTTACCTGAAAAATTAAACCAAGCAGGTCATTCTTTCCAGGCAAAAAGTCCAGAAGGCTATCTGAAAGCATCTTTCTATACACATTTATTTACCAATTTTCTTCACTGATACAGGACAACAGGAAGAACCCAAAAGCAAGCCTTCATTTACTGCAAGGGGAAATAATCTGAATAACAGAGAAACACACAAATAGAGGATCTCCCAGCTGGGTTACCCGGCTGTTAGCACAATACCTCTTGCTGTCACAACACATCACCCTTTGCTCCCTGATTGCTAATAACTCAGTTTTCAAGCTCCCTTTGCTAGCAAACAAGCCTGTCTGAAGGCTTTGAACTTAATCATTACATTTGTAAGTGGTGATAGAGTTTGTCACCGCTACCCTGACTAACCAGCAACAACCTTGTTGAACATTAAGCTGTATTACTGCAAATATGTAAAAAGTTCAGAAATAGGGGAATAGTTAAGGATTTCTGTATTTTGATCTCTGCACACCATAAGGATGATGACTGATTAATACGTCAAGAAGTAAACTTAGGGAGGACCGAGGTCCAGTTCTCTTTTGAAGGCACACAGTCATATTTTTTGTGCAACTGGGTGATAAGAAGTACAAAAGTTCCCACAGATCAACCCAAATGTGGCCCATGGACAAATAAACAGAACTGATATCACTTAGTGTGGATTTAAATTTATTGAAGTCAGTTTTCACATAATACAACTTTTCTTCTCTCAAGAGCTTTATATTTGGGCTACAGCTAAAGATTTTCATTGCTTTTAAGCAGAAAACTGGTGTATTTGAGCAATACATTTTAAACTCCACTTTGAAAAATGGGTTTTTAAGGCTTTAAATACGATTACTCATCCATGTTTAATTGTATTTTTTTTAGACATCGTATTTCTTCATGATCTTGCTGAATTAATTGTACTGAAAGGACATCTAGTGCTAATGCTTAATTTAAAATAAAGTTGAGGTTGAATCTGTAAACAGATACATTTAGAAGCTAATGTTCGTCAGTGTATGTAAGTTGTGTTTCACTCAAACAACGAAACATGTTTAATACCTGTATTTTGTTAAAATATTACAGGTGTCTCCTGATTTTCTGAGCTCAAATCTAACATGAATCACACACACATGGCCACGTACAGATTATTTTTGTGTGTTTTACAGGCTCTCACTCATTAACAACCATAACGTGTTACCATACAGGAGTACACACACCTTTCCAATCCACACTTCTCTGAACAGCACTTGCTTGCTGTCTAGAAAACGAGGTGGGGGGTATTTAAGTGGTAAAAGCCTTCATCTTTCCTCTCTATGTGTTTTTTCCGCCCTTCACAGTCTCAGACTATGCACTGGACAGTTTAAGGTTATCCAAGAACAAGTGCCAGCATACCAAGAATCAAGCATCTATGTGACAGCATACCAATCCAGGCATCTGGAAATACAGTTGTGGCAAAAATAAGCAGCAACTCCCTGCAAACTGCCTTAGCACAGGGGTTATAATCGTTACTTAACTCATACAAAAAGGCATCTCGAGTGATTTGTAAAAAGGCAAAAAAAAAGACCCCCAAACACCCTGTTTTGCTAACCATCAGGAGCAGGTGGAACCAGGGCAGCAGAAACCAGACAAGCAGTGCCTCCACAGCGTGTTGCCATCAGAAGGAAAGATGTAAGTGCTGGAAAACTGTGGGAGACAGCTGTACCACCCGCTGGGCTCGAAATGGCATAGTGCTCATCTCTGTCAGCATCGGGTGCCAATCTAACCTGCTAACACCAGTTATACTTAGATATTGGTCCGTGACATTCATCTGGTACCAAGAGAGCTGAGCTTTGCTTTCCCTCTGGTCTATTCTTCCTCCCCACCTTGACCGTATCTTACCTGCCCATCCATGTTGGCATACTAGATCACACAATCAGTCTAGCCACCTCTTGCACTGCATCCCTTTTGCCAAAATGGTCCAAATATGACTGGTTATAAAGGTTTATTCGTGAGGCTGTGACCACATAATAACATGACAAACTGACTCCTGAAGCTGCAGCAAGCCAGAGCCCCCAGGATAGAGAAGCCAGGACTCCTTCCCAGCAAGTGAGCCGGCTAGCTCCGTCATGTGCTGCTATAACTCCTGTGTCTCTCCAGTGTTTTGGTTTCCCTTAGCAAATTTTGTGCTGGAAATTTAACACTGGCAAGCTTCACTGCTAGTAGCAGTGGAATTAATTTTATGGTATGAACCGATATCAAGTTTAATTACATTGTATATACATACCACTCGGTCACATCACCGCCACATGGACTACAACTCCTTTGGACTGAAAGTCTGGCCGCATAAGTGAATATACTCAAGAACCTGAAAAAGTCCAGATTTTCAGCTTTGAGGTCTCTCTCCTTTCTGACAGGAGACACCCCTTTCTCATCCCATAGGCTGTCAGGGAAGACTCGGCAAGGTTCACCCCAGGATCTTCTGGGAACAACCTCCTGCGTGTGGGAAAGACAACTGGAAACTGTTCTTTGAAGACTTTGCTGTATTCCTGCTCCATCAAATCCTCTGGTGATGGGAAGTGGCATAAGGCTTCTGACACTGGAGGTTTACCCCTGGCAGGCTTATTGCTTTTGTAAGAAGGTTTTTCCAGGTATGGCTCCAGGTGCAACAAGCTGATGCACAAATATTGTCCAATATCCTCTTGAAAACAGAGTGGCTACTGTAACATCATGTTAACTCAACCCTTTTTGTAACTTGCTCCCTTAGAAAATACTGGCCTGAATTTAAACATGCTGTGTTTTAGCATAAAGAAGTTACATTTCATAAAAGAATATGTGACTTTATAAACCTACTCAAAGCCTTTTACTGAAGAGGGAATTCTTGGTTTCTGTGAAATTGATAGATTTAATGAATATATTCCTGTTATAATATGACATCTCATTTTTCTCTCTCATAAATACTTGTCAGGTTTATGATTTTTCTTTCATTGGCCAGGAATTGTGTTGCACAAGCTCCGATTGTGGGTGCTCATACCAAGTTTAATTTCACTCACAAGTAGAGTTGACAAAAGATCACAGCCACTAAGCCCTGGAATTACCCTAGATATTGCCCTCTGTGCTCTGCAAATGAAATCCTACAGAAGACCCTTTGGAAAAGAAGAACATGATGGTTAACACTCAGAAATCCATTTTGCACAGGGCAGTGTCAGTACACAGAGCAGCACTGAATGACAGGCAGCTCTGCCAGTTCCTGGATGAGAAAACTCAGATGCTCAGCATTGCACCCTCGCTGTCTGTCTGTCTCAGGCTGTTCTTCTCCCACTTTCTCTTGCTTCTCTCTCATGCCCTTGATTGACTACCAGGTCAGATAAGAAATTAAGACCAATGAAATCAGAACCAGACCGCACCTGTCCCCAGCACAGCCAGAAGAGAACTGAAATAAAGCACTTACGAAACTGCTGGGATAGTAACCTTCAAAACGCTGAACTCCCCCAGCTGTATGCTTTCATGGACCAGGGCACTACGATGGAAGCACTATGGGCAGGAAGGCCCAGCAAGTTATTTCTATCAAAATGCTGTCACTTTGGGAAAGGCTAAAGCAGTCCACAGAGCAAAGATCTGTTTTTAGCAACAAAGCTTCCAAAAATAGGCATGACACTACTATTTAGTTCATCAGGTTACGACTTGGTAACAGAGGGATCACTTTACTGCTATTTAATTTGATGCTGTAAGGGGGAAAGATACTGCTGTTATGAACAGAGGACTATTTATCTATAGCAGCAATTGTCACAGCAAGTGTTTATTCTAGTAGAACGTGTTTTTTATGGAGAATACGTCAATCTAAGGATTCAGCTACGTAAGTCCAGTTGCAGGTTGTGGTCCTAAATGCATATATGTGTACAAAACCACATAGTTCCATACTCTACAGTCATCCTCTTGTTAGTAGCACATTTCAGAAACAGCCTGGTTTGATTGATAAAGATACAGCAATAATGAAACGGCTCCTCCAGCTGAAGTACAGGTAACTGAACCTTACCACCAGATTACTGACCAAAGAGATCCTGGCACCAGAAAAAAAGCAGCAAAGCTCCTCCAGGGGAAGCACAACCAGACCATATCAGCCTTTAAACCTAAAGAAGTGCAGGAGAACAGCAGTCTCCCTGCAACCTAAGGCAGGAAGCCAAGCTCACAACTCCATCCAGTGACAGGGATAAAGAGGGGATTGTACAAGCAAGGAGACAAACGGCCTGCTCAAGACCCTGTTTCATGTAGCCCAGGAAGGGCCTCATGGGCCCTCCAAAATAGATGATGTAAATCCCTCTGGCCAACTCTGCTAAACAGTATGCACTTCGTAATGAAAGTGAGCAAATCCCAAAAAATATGGGCCAAAACCAGGAGCACTTGAAATATGTTTACTGTGCCCCAGCATCTAGAAACCTGGAAATTTAGGTGCAATTCAAGAAATTGGAAGGAGCGCTTGCAGAAGTCTAGTTTATGTGAGTAGATACAACTGGAAACAGTATTTTTATATTTCAAAGAAGGATGAAAGCACAAGACATTTGTAGTACACACAAAACTGTGCTACATATTATAAAAAAGAACAATTATCTCAACACAAATGATGTCACATAACAACACATTGTAAATAGGCACAGCTGGGATTTGCCTGATGACCAAAATGAATGAGTTTCTAAAATACATGGAAAATCAGAAATAAAGCTCAAGTATTAGGTATTGCTGATGCAGAAGTACATCTTGAATATGCTCACAAATAGCTTCCCTTGCTGAAAAATAAATCTTCCTGAAGATGCCTCTAACTATAAGTATCATAAATGAATATTCATTTTGTGAGTTAAGAGACTCCTACTGTATTCATCTCTGGCTGTTGTCTTTTTATACTCAGCACAGGCTCCATATTCAAAGTTCACTCATTCAAAATTTGACATGAGACAATTTGATCTCTTGTTGGTCATAATTTGCTTCTCCTTCAAAGGATTTAAAAGCCGGAGTTGAATCATACTGATTTACCAGGCATTGGGGTGGCATCAAAATAGGGTTCTCTCTCAGCATGCAAATTCAGAGAGCTTGAGAAAAAAATCTTCAATTATTCATTAGTACACAATGGAAGAACAATCAACATACTGCTTTTTATAGGACACACAAGCTGCATCATGCAAGTGTTCTGCATTGCAACAGCACATTTGGGAAAGATGATGGTTGAGGCCATCAAGTTGAGACCCCACAGTTCTAACTACAGGTTTACAGCTCTTACAGTGGGTTCAAGGCTGCTGAATTTGATCTCGAGCTGTACTTCGTGCAAGCAGAGAACAGCACCTCAGAAGGGAAAAAAATTGAAATTTGAGTCCCAGCTGTCTAGCATCAGGAAACTGTGGATGAAGTAGCAAGCACTGCAGGGGATATCCTGGGCTGAGATGTCTTTTATCAAGGCAGCTCAGGATCCAGATCCCAAAATGTTTTCTGCAGTATAACTACACTTTTCAAAGAAAAAAAAAAAAATTAGGCAGGAATCAACTCCTTTCTTTGTAAGGAGGTTGTGTAAGCCAAGACAGCAGCAACCCCATTTGTAAAACCGTGATGAGCCAAGCACTAACATAGAAACAAACTCACGCTACCAAAAATCCCAAAACCAAACAACACTGAAAAGAGAACATATTCCATATAGTACTCCAGATTTCCCAAATTCAAATTCCTTCCATAAGCCCCAATATTTGCAGCTTCAGAATGAAATGAAGTTATGAAATACTGCTCCCAGTTGGAGAGAACTACTGTCAGATGTGCAACAAATGCTATACTTCAAAGCAAGAATATGATGCAAACTAGTCTGTTCTGAAAGCAAAAAAAAAAAACTGAATAAAAGTAGCATTTCATTAGGTAGCAGCCTGTTTATGGTTTGTCTGGTTTACAACCATAACATAACCCCTTTGCTTATTAAATTGTCAGAGGAACACAGATTAGCACATAGATTAACAGGGAAAACATATACTACCTTTCTAAAAGAATTACCCATTTCAATTAATCACTGAAGCATGAATGAAGTCACAGGGCATCTGCAAAGAATTTTCACATACCCTCTTTTGGCTGCATGTGCAGTTACACATATTAACATACAGATTTGAAGATCACTGCTGATTTGACTCTTCACCGCTTTTTCACTTTTTACTGCTGAGTAAGAAGAACTAAATGGTGTGTTAGGATGCAAATAAAACTTTCTGAGTTTCCACAGAGAAGAACAAGGAGTCGTCAATGGAACAAGTGAAAATATCTGCATAGGTATGAAGGAGTAGAAGAACAGAATTGCAGTTAGAGCTGGCTCAGGTATTTAGTACTGCTAAAAAAGCATTTTTACTCAAAACATTTTCATGGAAATCAAGAGGCAGATATATGTACTGGCAGTTCTACTGGAGATTGTTGCTTAGAGGCCATGGTTGCGATACTCTATACAGATCCTTCATTAGCCTAGACCTTACATTATACCACTGTATCAATACACATTACACTGTTAAACGCTTCCATTAGAAAGCCACGGTTAAGGAGAAAAAGCATGACACTGCAATACCTCAGCCCCAATACAGAAACCTAGTTCAAGATTGAGCAAGTTACTGTATATCTCAGACCAAAATCAGGATGACTAAACTACTGCCATTTGCTAATCTCTAGGGTTATAAGGCACTCTGGAAATACAAAGTATTTTAAACAAATTTGTGGCCACTTAATACTTCACAAATGGGTTCTTAAAGCCACCTCTTGCAACATGTGTCCCTGGCTCCTAAACTATACACAAGATCCAGCTACTAACTGCATAAACCTCTGCCACAAGGCTGAGGGCTTCATAACCCACTCAGCAGGGGACAGGGTGCATGCAAACATCGCAGCCAGCGGGGATGCTGGAGCAGGCTGTTTGCCACCCTCTGGGAAAAGATCCAGAGGAAAAACCTACAGAACAAAGGATCTTAGTTATAACGTATGCTTCTTCTCAGTCCACAGCAACAATAATAAGAGTGAGAGAAGAAATATTAGGTACACTTCTCATATTAAGGGTCAGATCACATCAGATGCACGTCAGATCATCCTCCCTTAGGCTTGCCATCCTTATCCCTGTTTGAGGATACTTTAGGAAGAATTAAATAGTATAAACATTTTTTTTTATTTCACACTGAGATTTCCATGAGAACAGCAGCATCAGAGAAAGGTTGATGGATACACCTAAGACTGTATTTTAAGTTTTGGTTCTGAACAATAGAAATAAAATGCACATAACTAAAATGATAAGAAATTGTGTGCACTATGACATCAGTTGTGATGTCAGTGTCGACCAGGGATGGGACAGTATCAGTGAACATGAACTAAGCTAAGCATTCAGAAGCCCTAAGACTCTGAGGCTTGTCTTCACATTAGGAAAAGATTGCCAATTCTCTGACGTTTAAAAAAAAAAGAAAAGCAAACCCCATAGATTTAAAAACTAAATACTACATAATTGTTTATGGGTAATGCATGCCTGCATCTTGAAAAGTGAATTTCATTTCACAAGGCAATAGAATAGAGCATCACCTGCAAAGGGGCTAATTTGAATAAGGACATTTAGACTAAATAATGTAGCCATTTGGACCAAATCTGGGTAAAATACAGATCGAAAAGTTTTAACATATGACCAGCTTTGTGCACCACACAATTTACCTGCCTTTGACTACTCTTACAGGACAAGACCTAACATGTGCTTAAGTCTTTGTGGGACTGAGCTAAACCAGCTCTGTAGTAGTTTCTTCTGTAGCTTCACCAGACAAAAGCGATGACCATAACATTCATATGAAAGAAAGTGTTTCTTATTACTCTAGTTGTGTACAGAACTGTATGTTTCTTTGAATCTGTCAAGTGATTTTTTAAACAACTCCATAACCTGAGTGCCATACTGTTAACCATGAGGCCTGTTTCAAATTTGAAATAAGAAGGGGGGGATTGGGGTGGGAGGGAGGGAATAGGACAGGAGGGAGAGATAAATCCTGTATTTTTCTTTATGTTTTACAAATTTTATTACTTCAGTCAAAAAATGTGACTGAAGCAATAAAATGTTACTGTTGCTCAGTGTAATGGTATGTGTTTGAAATACAACCCATTTGCTCTTCATTCACTTCATCAGAGTTTTGGCAACCACTAAAGGCTTTAAGTATGTGTGTAGTATATTCCTTATGCTATCATATCCATATTATTTCTCCACTTACCACTTCTTAATGAGCTATTTTTAACAGTTGCCCACTTACCAATTTTCTATTTATGGCTATGCGCCTTCCTCATCTAAAAACATTTAATGAGGTTTGTTTATGAAACCCGTTTGCAATGCTTTGAATGCTGGCAGCAGCTACCAGAGGGAGATCAGAGACATAGGTGCTGCTCTTCTTCCAAATCCCCATCCCAACTACAGACTAGTGGTCACTGCCAACACACATGAAATATGGTCAACTATGCAATCCCTGCAATTATGCAGATGACAGGACACAGCTTGAGTTTATATCATGATATTGCCCCGTGACCCTCTCTTCAACGTTAGGGCCATCACCTCCAGCAATCATAGAAAGTAATGGGAATGATGAGGAGGTAACACACTCCAAGTTCATTTGGGTATCTGGGGAGGTCCAAAATGCCATGCGGCAAGCTGATACTTTGCTACCTTGTTTATCCCTTGTTCTGGCTCCCTCATATTTATCTAGCTGTTTATGGACACTTAAAAGCTCCAAAAGCTGTTTTCTTTGGCTGTGAACTACAGTCTATAAAATACTGCTCAGTAAGGGGATCGTATTTGTGTCCTTTAATACCTAGCCAGGTGCTCTTCAGAGTTGGCAGCAGTGCCCTTACTGATAGCTTTGACTGTGTTTTATGTCTTTTCCTTTACCATTACAATGAAGACTGCTGTTCAGCTATTTCTCCTTTTAAATCATGCATGATTTTGGCTTGTTGTAAAAGTGATTCAAAGACTATTTCCCCTAAGCAGTATGCCTTATCTTCTAAAAGCAAATTAACAAGAAAGGGGGGAGTACAGAATTTCCTATATAATTAAAATGAGTTTGAGGTTTTTTCCTAACTTCTTAGTTACCCAAAGGGCAAGAATTATGTTTTGCCAAAGCCTGAAAAACTCCATTTCTAAAACCAGCAAAACAAGATCAGTACAGGAAACACCGCAGAGCCGTCCCACAAGAATACACTCGGGTGCAACAATCAGTATTGCATTGTAATCTTCCTGGCACATTTTAATTCCTAGTGCGCCATTACTGTAAAGGACCAATTCCTGATTTTTATGTATTTTCCTTAAAGAATGGCAATAAGACCAAGACATGTCAATTTCCCAAAGCAAATCCCTTCGGAACAATGGGGATGAATCTCTGCCACAAAGTTCTGCAAGGGACAAGGATTTTTGTTCTGGCCAATTTCAGTAATTTTTTAACATTAAATTTCCCACTCACTGACAAAGTTCAGTGATGAACACAGCTTCCTGCCCTCATCTTATAAAACTGCACATTTCAATTAGGTTGGGTTCTGGTAAACGAGCTACTGAAATTTTCTAGTATACTTTTTGTTTCCCCTGCTGCTTCATACGAACGGCTCAGTGGATATCTGTGATATGTGACAGCTGTCAAGAAGGGCCATGTTCCTGGAATGCAGCACAGAATGCAATCCACAGCACAAGGATCATCTCTTCACATAGCCAGGAAGGGTACACAGACCTTGGCTCAGTTCAGACATGAGAGCTGACACAACAGGTTATCTATTTGCCAGAGTCACCTAGGAAAACTTGCCTACTATGACAAGGTCTCAGGAGGTCACTCATCCCATTTCAGAGAAACATAATAGGAACCTAGGAGCCAATGTAAAGGCATTTTTAGTAATTTCCAACAACCTTAGAAGAAGGCATCGAATTGGCTTTTCCAAGAATTGCCAGGATTTTCTGTAGAGTTTGACATAAATCAATGTAGCAATGGTGAGCAACTGAATTACTGACCAATAAAAAGTGAGTAAATTCGTAAGGGTGGCGTCTCAGGCCAAAATAAGAGATAAAATAAGCTGTGTTGTTGTCCAAGCACACAGAAAAAGATAAATTCTTCCTTTTACCTTCCAGAGCCAACAGTGATTTGCAGCTTCTATTCCCATGATCAAAACCAACTCACTTCACATAGTCAGCACGGCATTCAAAAGGTATCTCTTGTGCCACTGAGTAAAATCTCTGATGTAGTATGTTTACATAAATGACAATTTATGTTCAAGAAACAATAACAAACCTCCTAGGACACATGGAAACAACAGATTTCCCCAAAACATTCACAGTATTTCTTTCCAATAAAATAACCTGTTCCACAAACATTTGAGAACTGAAAAAAAAAAATTTATAAGGAATACTTAATTTACTGATCACACCCTTCAAAGTTATGCATTTTTATTATTACACCAGTACAAAGCAGAACATGGATTACTAGAACTGGTATTTTGGGCCAAGAAAGCATTGCATGAGAAGACCAGAACATTATGCATGTTTGTAGCTATATGGGGATAGATAAAAATGGCCAAATAGGTAATTTCCAAGACATGTATACATGGGTACTATCCCTTGTTGACCTTGGCAATATTTCAGAGAGAAGCTTTCAAGGATTAACTGTTCAATCAATCAGATTTTATGACATACGCCAACTGGCTCCACAAATGTACCTTGCAATCAAATTGCAGGAATAAGAGTAAAAAAGATTTAATCTATTGTTAGTTCTTGCACCAGAATGCACACAGTAAAGTTGCATACTTTGGCAGGAGCAACCTTTGCATTTTAGAAGCTCCTCACCTGCCTCAGTCTGTAGCAAGGGTAGACTGTGAACAGCTCTTGCATAATTGTTTGGAGGTATGTTCATCTACGAAAGGGCCCTTCTGTGCCCCACACTGAGCACAGTGAGCCAGAGCTAATGAGAATTGACCCCTTTGCAGCCAGAGAACAAAATCCTTCCCAAGTGCATGTCTATCCGCAATGCTCCCTTCAAGACCCAGAAGGCTACACAGATGTGAAAAACGGAGCAGAGAGAAGATGTAGCCTGAAAGCAACCTGGTACACAGAACAGGGTCTATCTTATTCCTAGAATAATAAAATTGCATCAATGAGCCCTAAATCAGGGCTGTATCCGCCTGGAGATTGTCACTGTAGGCATAGACACACTGTAAAAAGACACCACTGCCCCCAAAGAGCTTAAAACCGAAAGACAGTAGCAAACATACAGAGAAGCCAACAATGCCCTCAAACCAGTTCCCAAATAATGACAGTTAACAGATAGATGGAAATATAAGATAAAGAACATGATCTTCCACCAGCTCTTCTTTTAGCAAGTAACAATTTTAGCAGGAGGAGGGGAAGAAATCGACTATCAATTCTGCTCTACAATATTTCCTCAGTAAGAACAGAGCCTGTCATGACTCAACAAGGTGTGCTTTATTTCACACATAAGCAATGCAATTGATTCCAGGTGATGCTAGCTTACTTCAGGTTAAGCAAATGCATAAGTGCTTTGTTGAGTGAAGGCCAAACCCCACATATTTCATCGCAAAACCTTTGAGTGGGTTCGGGACAAACAATGGTAGTCTTCTCATGCTCAGAGAATCCCACAGAAAGTCTCACTGAACCCAGTTACCCAGTGGCAACAGCTATTTAGTATCACACTTCAGCTATTGCTAGTGCTCTTTCTGTAAAATTAAAAGCAGCTACCAGAGAACTAGCTTATTCAAGGGGGAGAGGGGAGACGTTTGGTAAAAAAAAAAAAAAAAAAAAGGGAAAAAACCCACAAACAAAAAAAAAGGCAAAAAAAAACCCAAACAAACAAACAAAAACAAAACAAAAAAAATCGGTGGAAAAAAAAAATAAAAGGCAAGTGGAAAGGGTGGGATGCTCTCTTCCCAGACTGTTCTCCCTGTCTTAGTCTTCACAGTTATAGACCAACCTTAGAGTATGAGCCTGGAATAATCTTCCTACCTTTCTACTTGAGTCGTACCAGGATAGAGAGTTAATCTACCATATATAAAAGATATATCAAATACACTTGTATTATGTATTATTAATATATGCGAATTATATAAATTATTTTTCTTTAAAATAATTCTTGTTTTAGGAGTTTGTATCAAATATCTTGATGAAAATATACAGCCAAACTTGACATCTCTGATTTGCTTCCCATTCTAAGGCTGCAACTGTAGCCAGCAAGGCTGAGAAACTCAGTAGAATATTGTTTAACATGAGCAGCAAGTAATCATTCACAGCCCATAACTTGTTGTGGATGAAAGCTGTGAATTCACCTTGGATTGCAAGTTGACAGGTTCAGGTTTAGTTTATCAGCTTTGCCCCCATATTTGTAAAAAAAAAAAAAAAAGAAGAAGTCTTGAGGACCCTCCTACATCCTCTGCAGCTCTAGCTTTCCCACAGTTCTCTGTGAATTTTCCAGAGGTCCGTGTAGACAAAATCAGGGTCTTTGGAACAACAGAGTACCCACTCCTCTGTAGCATCAAGGAGGAGATTATCAGCACAGTCAAAACTTAGGAACTACAAGAAACTCTTTCAGTATGTTAACTGCATATTTTTTCTGTCTACAGTTGATATATTCACATTGATTAAAGTCATTAGAAACACAAAAGGAAGAGATGCAGAACTACATACGACTATAATAAATAAGGAATTCTTAAGCTGAGGGTTTGAAGCAAGAGTTTGTGTTGTTAGTAGATGGAACTGAAGAACCATAGAATAAATCAGGCTGGAAAGGGCCTCTGGAGTTCATCTGGTCCAACCCCCCACTCCAGACACAGCCAGTGAGATAGAATTCATGAAAGTGAAAGAAAATTCAAATATGTACTGATGGTATGAACCTTTGATATTCAGGATTAAATGAGAATTTTACCTCTTTCTCACAGTGCAAATAAACTAATACTCCAGATTTCTTCTTATTAGAGTAATTTTTCATTTATGCTTTACCAGGCATTGCACAGACAAGCAGCAGAAATGCAGTCTTTGCCCCAATCTGCTTACAGTTTGGACTTAGGTAAAACTTAGACAATGCAGACTGTTTCTTTTTTGTAAGAGAGAGCAATTAAAAGAGCCAGAACCAGTGTCCAAATATACATATACATACATACACACACGTACATGAGGAGTAAAGTACTTTTCCTCACCTCACTATATTTCCCAGATAAATATCTTCCAGTAAAAATAGCGAGCTATTGTTGAGTGATTTGTTCAAAAACAGTTCTGCCTAACTGTATTTAAAAAATTAATGGGATAAGTTAATTCCTCTTGCAATTCTACCTACTTTCCAGTTTCTACTGTTCAGACACATGGGGAGGGGGAGAAGAAGGAAAAATGTGGGGAGAGAAATCAAGAATACTTCAAGCATACACTTTGGCAAAAAACTCTAGATCAAACTGATAAGCCTGCAGACTGCTGTGCATTCTCCATCACAGTCTTTCAGAAGTGGAACAACCAGACGGCACTTCCAAAAATAATATTCAGAAAATAAGACCCAAGATAACAACCCATTTTTATAAGACTCTTGATAGCTTAGTCAAAAATGAGAACTGCTGCCTTATCTTCTCACTGCACTTTTCTTGTCACCTTACCAGGCCTAAAGCCTCTGTTACCAGAGAATAAAGATTTTAAAATTCTCACTATTATACGAGACAAAACAGTATTTCTTGACATGAGAGAGCAGCTATCCTCAAATACCCACTAGTGCGAAGAACACTGCAGCAGTATGAGTTGTAGTTTAGCTGTGAAATTCCCTCACTAGGACAAGTAATCCTTGTCTCCAGGAACACAGACACCTTCTCCTGTGGCCTTCCTCTGGTTTCCCTGATATATCCTCTTACACATACACCAAATCTTCTGCTTCATCTCCATTATCAGAGCCCAAACACTGTAAAAATAATTGTTTTGCTCAACCATCACCAGATTTTTCCTTATACGCATGAAGAGAAGGAAGCCCAAACCCATGAAGGTTATTCCAATTAACATGTTGTGAGTGAGGAAGGAACGAAACTTACTTCCTGATCCCAGGACTTCTTAAAGCTTCTTGCTACGATGGTTTTTACCCTGAAGTTCTTCCGGAAAGAGAATAAACTGAAGAATATTGAATCATGGTACTTCGGAAAAGGAAGGAAAGGAGAAAAAAAGACTTGTGCCTAAATTAACAATCTAGCCAGTGCCTGGGTTAAAACCTAAGAGGTGTGGGTCTCAGCAGCCCTGTGATTTTAAGGAAGAGCTATAATACCCACTTGCAAAGTATACCTTTGATCTCGTTCTGCTGAGATACCCGTGCAAACAAACATTCACTATCTGTTGCTCCATGTATGCCTGTGCAAGAGTAGGGGATTTGAAGACTTCAGTAGAGCAGGTGGAAAACACAGGTGCCAAAATGGTATCCCTTGATGGAACTTTGCTTAGATCAAAAAAAAAAAAACAAAACAAAAAAAAACAAANACAAAAAAAAAACAAAAAAACAAAAAAAAAACAAACAAACAAAAAAAAACGAATCGCATTTTAGACACATTAGAATGACATTAAACTTACAAAGTCAAGATTCAAAGATGCAGGAAAAACACGAGAGTTAAGGTTTTCTGTGTAAATTAAATTAATCATAAGACATTAGCGTTACAAAGCTTATCTCTCTTCTAAGGTGCAATCTTTTGTTACTTTATCCTTTATTTCTCCTCTCTCCTCCCCTCCCCAAGTAAATGCTGCTTGCCAAATTCCAAGTGGAAAAACATAGACTGTGAGGTTACTTTTTTTTTTACTTTTTCTTTTTTCTTTTTTTTTTCCAATGAAGCAAGATGTAGGACATTTTCCCTTTGTACTGTGAACAAAACAATGTCATTTTCTGTCAGCTCTTTCTTAAAAGTACACTGGTTTGAGCTTGGATGAAATCCTTCTCCCCCACCTCTCCTGAATGAAGACACCCATCTGGAAAATCTCAGCCTAAACTATTTAAGCTTTGGCAGAGTTAACACAGACAGTTAAAAACATGACCTTCTGGCTGAAAGCACTAAGCAACCTTAAGCATAGGTAGTGTTAGCAGCCCTGTCCATCACGCATAAACACAAATAGAAGAATGAGATCGTAATATTCTGAAGTTTTTACAGAGTGGGAACGGGATCCACTAGCAGAGCTGCCCTACAAATACGCTTAATGCCTCTTCCAGCCAATACAATGGCATCCTTCAGTAACAGGATTAACAAGAGATACTTGCACATTTTCCTACAACAGCTCTGCCAAAGCAACTTGGCCCTGGTCTTCCAAATCTTCTGTCGTATCCCTCAATTACACTACCCTAGCTCCAGGAAGACATAAAATATTCCCCTTGCCAATGCACGCTGAGGAAAATGTTTATAGCAGGGATTTTCTGCTGCCCACATATGTGGTTTCATTCCCCTTGGAAGACTACCTTTGGCAGAAGTTCAAGGTCCCAGAAATCCTGCTCTTCTCTCTTCCTTGCATCCATTTACTCTTTAGCTGGCTGTTATTCCCCATCAGGTGCTGCTTTGCACTTGAACATACCACCACGGCAGTCATTCCTCCTCTGATCAATAAAAAGAGATTCCTTCTATGTATTCAAAAATCACATTCGGCTAATTCAATCACCAGCTGCAAGAACCAGCAGGGAAATGCACTGTCTCTTGCAGCATGCTCATTTAAATAGAGCCTCAGAATCTTAGTAATAAGCAAATTACCCCAAAACTTGGTCTTAGGTCTGGTTTTGGTAGGGTTGTTTTTTTTTGGTTTGAGTTGGTTTTTTTGGTTTTGTTTTTAGGTTTTTTAAAAGAGGGAGCACTGCTACTTTAAAAGAGTTGCAGCCAGGTCAATGGCAGGAATATGAAAGTAATGCTTACAGATCATCAAAACAGGGTACACACACAACATTTATGTCAAGTAATGCCATGGGAAAAAGTCCTGTCCTTCCTCCCTCCCACTCTCCCAATGCAGAATAGCTTCAAACCAGCTGAAACTGGCTGTCAGGTATTTGCTGCTCTCAGCTAGGGCACCCCAAAATCTTCACTGCCATGAAGAGCAGCATGAGTGTCACTTGCACATATAGCTCAGCAGGTTCAGGAGCACTGCTTTCCTGACGTTGGTCTTCCACTTCCTTGCACTGGAAAGGAGCTGAGTAAATTCAGCAGCGAGCAGGGGTGAGTAATTTTAAACTTAAAATTCACTAGTCTGCATTGCTGGTGTTCCCCAGGCTGTGAAGCATACCTTCCCCATACTGCTTCAAAAATTTGTGTAATTTATAACCATCCCCCGCTTCAACATGATGAACAAACTAAGCAGGTTGATGGAGCTTGGGGACAGCTTTACAACCAGAAGTTAATTTCAAACTGCCTCCTGCTTTGAGGCACTCCCTCCGCTTCCATCAGGCTGCTTCAAGTTCACAACTGAGACGATCCCCTTGACTGGTTGGCTTCTGGGTCTCCGAGGTACATCACCTGCCTCAGAACATCAGCAGAGGCCCACGAAATCACCCCCTGCCAGGATCAACACCTCCAAGCAGCCTCTGCTGTCTCATGTAAGCACTTCTAGGCAGCCACAAGGTCATTTGGTTGAAGAGGGAAATGTTTGGTTTGCATTAGCTAAAATTAGTTGGTGGGTGCAAGGTATTCTTTTACTTCGCTGTTAGAAGCTTGAGAGGAGCTGACTGTTCTACTAAATGGAAAAATTATGAATATAATGAGGAAATACCTTCTTTTCAAAAGTGCCATGTACTCCATGTAGCACAGCGCTCAGTTATTCTAGACAAAGTAGGGTTTTAAATCCAGTGGGAGGTAGGCTTCATTTTTGGACTTTATGTAATACATTTTAACAAGTTTCTGCATTAGGTTTTGTAACTGTTGTCCAGATAAAAGTTAATTAGGAAAAGAGCTCTTATAAAGAAACCACTAATCAACAACAAACATATTCTACTTTTTTTTTCCTATCAGAAAAAAAGAGGAGTCAATATTTTTTTCTCTTCCCCAATTATTTTTAATAATTATTTTTACTTCCTTGAAGAAAACAGTTGTGTAATAAACTGTATTCAGGAGTGAGGGAAACAAATGCACTTACTGTATTACAGAAATAAGTAGCAAGTATTTTTATTCTTTGTGGTGTTATAATGTCACCTACTTTGCCATCTGCAGCCAGCTCAAAATCAGAGTTTCCATAGAATAATATGTCAATTCACAGCCTGTGCAAGGCTTTCCTACTCAGGACAGCAGGCAGGCTGTTGCACTGGAGAGTCACTCTGGGCACGTGTGCTCACGAGCCCCTGAGACAGCTAAAGGCCTCAGCAGCTTTTCTACCACTGGTCCCTGTGGAAAGCCTTTGCCTCAAAACATACCAGGGGTGTCTTGGCAATAGAGAATCATAGAATCATAGAATGGTTAGAGTTGGAAAGGACCTTAAAGATCACCAAGTTCCAACCCCCCTGCCATGGGCAGGGACACCTCCCACCACACCAGGTTGCTCCAAGCCCCATCCAGCCTGGCCTTGAACCCCTCCAGGGATGGGGCAGCCACAGCTTCTCTGGGCAACCTGTTCCAGTGCCTCACCACCCTCACAGGAAAGAATTTCTTTCTAATGTCTAATTTAATTCTCCCCTCTTCCAATTTAAAACCATTACCCCTCGTCCTGTCACTAAACTTCCTGACAAAGAGTCCCTCCCCAGCTGATGAGTTGTTTGATCTATTTGACGATGAGTTGTTATGAGCCTGCTTTTTCGCACATGTTCAACCCTATTTGTTCCCTAGATGTGTGATTATTAAGGACACAGAACAGTCATTGCAAGCAAAGTTTGACATTTAAAAAAATAACTTGTTGCTTCACCCGTCACAAAACCAGAGTGGGCAGCCAGGTTTCTGTTCCTGCAGTCCACCTTCTCTTTGAATTCTACCTTCTATCCCTTTTGTGCAGCCACTTTCTCTCATCCTTGGCAAGTCCCTGCTCTGCTGGCTGGCAACATACAGCTAATTCACACCTCCTCCTGTGTGTTCTCTTTGGAGATTTCCTGTTCTACCTCTGGATGTGGTTGATTTCCAAGGTGGTCCCATCCAAACGGGAGACACCAAGGGTGAATGACAATTTACAGGAGATATTTAACCCTATTGTGCTAAACACTGAGGGATTACACTGATGGCACTGCAGCATCATAGTTGTCAGCAGGGATTGTTAAGGAGCACGTGGATAGATTCCCCACATTATAACAGACAGGACAGATTTTGCACATGGGAAACAAGGGATGCTTTTGTTTTCAATTATTAAATACAAAGTACAACATTCAGCCCATCTGTAACACAAGAGTTAGTTCGTTTTTTCATTAATTTCATTATTCTTTCTGAGGTATATTATTTCAATAATTCTGCCCAAGATAATCCAGTACTTGGGATTAGCCGTACTGAACCTTTAAAAGCTAGAAAACCACTTTCTTGCAAAGTCAAGTGATGAAGAAATACAAGAAAACCACATCTTGACAGACTGACATTTGCACTCCGATACATTAGTACGCAATGTTGGTTTTGACAGAACTTGAAGTTTTGGTCTAACTATGCAACATCAGAAATTAATGACTTCCTATTTCTATTCATTCCTCCTTCCCTCCAGAAACAGTTTCATTAAACAGATAGATGCTCTCTAATTAGATTCTCTAATTGACCAAACCACACTGGTTTAAACAACAGCAACAAAATCAAATCAAGTCTATCTATTACCTATTATTGATTCCATTTCAGAAATTTGCATGCTACGAAGCGTATCACAAATATTCCAAGCAGCAAGAGCTGGAGGGGGGTGAAAATTGCATCTCTCAATCTTTCAATGTAAGCAGAGTATTGTTTCTCAAAGTAAAAGTTGCTGCAACATTGACAAGATTGCAGCATTACATCAGTTTTTACAGCATGGAAAAAATCAAACCGTGGCACATCAGTCCATCTTTATCAGGCAAGTTGCCTCCCCAGTTTTTCTCTTAGCATAAATCTTGACCCCCCAAACACAAAAGTTAAAAGGTGCAGTCTTCCGGAATCAACTCAGAATTTGGCAAGACTTAGAAATCCTTAAATGGTTAACTCCACATCTGCTTCCATTTGTTGGCGTTTTTTAATTCTAATTGAAAAAATGTAAAGCTGTAAACTGGATGACAAACATGGACATTAACTATTAAAGTTTCTGTTCACTTGCCACGCAAAATAAGAATTCCAGCTTACTACTTTATTTTTAGATATTGCTTGCTCATAAGCAGCCTTCTATCCTCATCTGTCGGTTTTGAACTTGAAAAAGTTACCCTGCAGAATACAATTACACTTTGCAGCTGCTCTAGGTATAACATTTAATGTAATTTCAAAGGGTACATTGTATTGATCTTTACATTCTAACAGCAGATGGGCAAAAGGCAAATGAGTAGTGAATATTTTTTTATATTTTTTTTTTAGAAGAGAAATGTGTTTGGATCTTTCTCAGGGCCAGAGAAGTTTTTGCTTAAGAAAAAAATAAAACAGATGATAACAAGTATAAAAGAGGGGATGGAGCGATGATAGAGAAGTGCTGAAGTGCAGCTGCTGCTCTCATCATCTTTGAGGTTGTTGGAGGGAGTTATAATGGACAGGCAACTTGACATATGCTCTTACACGCCAGCCTGCAGAAACACGAACCAGTGGGTTCTTGTTTTACATGTGAGGGGAGGTGAACTTGCCTTTGTAAGTTTGGCAAAACTGATCTTAAAATATTGTATACATTGGGAAAGAAGAATTCCAACAGTGCAGATTCCTCAAGAATAAGCAATGGAGTAGGTGACTATAAGCCTTCTTTTTCCACCCTAGGAAGGTATTAAGGATCCAAAATTAACTGAATCACTGAAAAGTACAATAGAAATCCGAATCTGGCTGCTGAGGGCAGACAAATGGAAGTGAGAGCAAAGTCACAATCTTTTTCAATACAACTGGTAGCCAACCAAAGGCACAGTTATCTCTTGGCATCTTCCCACACAGTCGAGATTAGTTGGTGGATTTTAAAAACAAACAAACAAACAAACAAAAACAACACTGAAGTATGCAACCTGAAAAAGTATGGAGCTCAATAAACATACAGTGAAGGCGCAAAATATAATGACCTATAACTGCTAGGAACTTATGGAACCTTGTTTAAATAGCCTCTTCTCAGTCTCCAAGTCTTTGAAAAATCTCATCAGGTTCAAAAAACAGAGTAAGAAAAAGTTAAGGACAGCTGCTTATCTACAAAACTGTTACAGTGCAGTTTATTTCTCTTTTTACTTAAGTGATTTTATCCACAGAACATAATAGGTCTAGTTCATCACATCTAGCCATGAACCCAAGTCCTTGGGGAATAGAAGCAAGAAAGTATACTAAAAAATGAGAAGTAACATCCCCACCAAAAGAAACACAGACTAGCTGTCTTCTGTTATTATTATTATTATTATTATGGTCTAGTCTTATTATAGCAACATTCTGCAGATATTTTTCTGTGTCAGAATATTTAATCAATGCTGTATGTTCTCAAACGATAGGTGTGTGGTATCAAGAAACTATGCAGTGAATGTAACCTTTGTCTTCTAACCCATGTTTGCAGGTGATTTTCTAGCAATTCACTGAATAGGTGAAAAACTCACAAACTGACCCACGTGTAACGCGGCAATCAGACGCTCCAGTCTAGACTACAACAGAGACTCAAACATATGAAAGAAGCTATTGCAACTAGTTAAATTAATCCACTGAAGATAACTAACATTTTAAGACATTTCATCTGAGAATACATCTCATTTCAGCTGTGAGCAGGTTTTGGTCCAGAAGTTGGATTCTACACTCACAAAGCGAACAAATGAGCTAACAGAACAAGTAATAAAATGCACCTAATTAGATCCCTCATTGTTGAAACCAAATAAAATCTTCTTAATCATGCTGCTATCTGTGATCACATCTACCTTCAGTGACCTCTGAATCTCAGCTTTTTTTGTTAAATAACAGCAGTCAGCTACAGCTCATCACGTTATAAAAAAAAAAATAATAATATGTAGAATCTAGTCACAAAGAAAACACTCTGCTACAGCCTGTAAAGCACAATAATACTGAAGAATCACAACCTCCTCTCAAAACATGCACAAAAATTGCCACTGATATCTGCTGGGACTCAGCAGAAGAGCAGGATGTGGCCTCAGAGTGGTACGGAAACAGTGTTCCAGTTTAGGGGCCAACCCTGCACCTCTTGCTCAAGCAGAATACCCACAGGTCAACAGCATAGTTCGGTCTGGAGAAGGTCTTCAGAGTCAGATATTTACGCTATTAAAAGCCACATTAAATTGGATTCTATCAAAAGTGTTTTCCTTAAAATTGGTTAAATGTTATAGTATTGGGCTATGTCCCCTTTTCCTTGTAGTTTGTACTTACTAAATGTTGAGTAATATGAACTTAAACATATCCTTTCCCTTAAAGCTAAAAAAATCTGGATACTCTCTCTATCAGCAAATAAAGATAAGAGTAGCATGCTGAAAATGCCAACTTTACTGCATATTTCAAGAGGTGATAACGCTTTTTCCATGGCAAATTCTCTTTTCTCTATCCAAAACCCAAAAACTAAACAGTGATCTTTTTCTTGAAAAAAATTTGGAATTTACTGAAAATATCTTTTGCAAAGCCACCTCTGTATTATTACAAATTTACAGCATCTCAAGAGCACAAATAATTTGCAATTACAGCACAGTGGGAAATGAGTAAATTGCTAACTATGTGTGGTGGGAAATCTTTCATTAAAAGTAAGCTTAGGCGAGTACAAAAGAAAATGCTGAAAGCTAATTGAAAAATACGAAATGAGAGTGCATTTGTACCTATGCAAAAGTTCATATTCAGCCCAGAATTCTACTTGGAGGGAGCCCACAAAGACTAAATACATGACATTTACAAATAAAAGCAGCTGTCGATAAGGAGTCTCTTAAAACTAATCAATTTTCCAATACGTGTTATTACGGTTGTCAAAAATCCAATGATGCAGGTTAGTAGCATGTAGCCAAAAAAAAAAAAACCACCCCACCATAGTAGCTGCATAATATTTGCTTATCTGAAAGTCTGACGGTTTCCCTTGATTGAAATAAGAATACTTCATTATGAGTATTAAGCATTGCTTTATGAGTTATCTAAAGTTCATGGTTTTTCATTTATGCTTTAGAATCTTAACCACATTGTCTCACTTACGCATAATCCATCAACCCAGGTGACAAATAGTCTTCTATATTTACACACCAGGAATATACAAGGAGCATACTGTATTAGCAGCTGAAACTACAAACGCCACTGTCAGTCAAACAGGCTGGCATAGGACCATATTTCTTGTCACCAAGAGGCTTAAAGCAAAGAATCTGTGCCTAATTCTCTTAAACCTTACAGGTCAAAAGGTTTTAAAATTATTTTTGACACCATTTCTTAGCTTTGTCAACAGGCCTGAGTACTTTTTAACATGTAAAGGATATCAAAAAGCTGCTCATCGGAACAGTCTGGCATTAGCAATTTATGGGTTTCAAGTCTGGAGTGCGCAGTAATTCCACTGGTATAACAGTGCACCGTTCTGGAATGACAGGATGGAGATGCAGCTGCAGGACTGTAACTTATTTGTGCAAAATCACCAACCCAATCACCTCACACTCCGGGCAACCAGCACTTGCTGAGTCAAAGCCACCTCACAGCCTAAAGCTGCACCACAGCACAAAACACCCTGCTATCATGCACAAGCTGTCACACAGCCACTTTCCTTCCCAGCAGTTTCATGCCTGTTTCAAGGTCTTACTTCCCCCAGTCACACACATAGGTTCTCTAACAGATGTCCTTCTCATTTGTTGAACTGCGCCACACAGAGATGACAGCTACCACCCTCCAAAAACGGGCTTTTTAAAACCTTTCAGCCCCTGGTGAAGCTTTGGCCCCATCCTGATGGGCCAGCAGAAGAAAAAGCAACTCCTTCCCAGCACAGTTTACAGTCCAGAAATTCTGAAAATACTGAATGACTGAAAAACAATCCCCTTATACAAACTGCTGGCTGCAGCTCTCAGGGACTGTAGGCAGCATCTGCCGCTCTCTGCCCAGCACTTTCAAGACACGGTGCCTGTGACGTGGCGAGGAGTAGGAGGTACACCGCGACAGTGCAGCACTTCCCACGGAGCCAAGAGCTTGTGGTGTCAGGGATCTGACCCCACCACCTAGAAATTGCTACATAAATCTCAGTTCGCCTAATAGAGCAAGCCTGGCGTGTTCTCCCAGCAGAGTGGAAACCTTTCCAGCTGAAAACAAAAACAGCAAACTGGACTGGGAGATGCTGTAAGCAAAAAGAAAGAAACTTATATGGTGAAGAGAAGTAAAGTGGAAGTTAACCTTGGTGAAAGGAATACAGATTTGAAGAGGGGAAAAAAGACTGAGTGTAGGGAGAAAAAAGACAAGATACCAGATACGGAGAGGATAGGCAGGATTGAGGTGACAGAATATGAAAAGGAGAAAAACACTGATCACACTGAAGAGATTGTCAGAACTGGAGTCCAGTGCACCAGCATTACACTCAGACACCAGAATAAAAACCAAGTACTGAAGGAAGCTTAGAAATCCTGGAGTAGACATGTCTGTTTTCCTTGCCTGGAAGTACTCATAGAATCATTTAGATTGGAAAAGATCTTTAAGATCATCGAGTCCAACCATTAACCCAGCACTGTCAAGTCCACTGCTAAACCATGTCCCCAAATACTACATCTACATGTCTTTTAAACACTTCCAGGGCTGGTGACTCCACCCCTTGTGCAGTCTGCTCTAATGTTTGACAACCCTTTCAGTGAAGAAATTTTTCCCGATATCCAATCTAAACCTTCCCCGGCACAACTCAAGGCTGTTTCCTCTTATTCTGTTTCTTGTTACCTGGGAGAAGAGACTAGCCCCCACCTCACTACAACCTCCTTTCAGGTAGTGGTAAACATTAAAAAAAAAAAANTTAAAAAGTATCTGAAGGGTGGGTTGAAGGAGGATGGAGCCAAGCCAAACTCTTTTCAGTGGTTCGCGGTGACAGGACGAGGGGCAATGGGCACAAACTGGAACATAGGAAGTTTCATTCAAATAAGAGGAAAAACTTCTTCATGGTAAGGGTGACAGAAGACTGGAACAGGCTGCCCAGGGAGGGCATGGAGTCCCCTTCTTTGGAGATCTTCAAGACCCATCTAGATACAGACCTGAGTAATGTGCTCTGGGCAATCCTGCTTTAGGAGGAAAGTTGGTCTAGATGATCTCTAGAGGTCCCTTACAACTCTGACAACTCCGTGATAAGTGAAATTGGCGCTGCTTTGAATGTGGGAAAGGAGGCAGTGGATGATGAGAACAGGTACTGGTGTTCCTGCACCTTTTCTTTACTGCAGAGCTGTCATTGCCAAAGACTATGTTCTTCCCCTATTTCCATAAAACTGCTCAACACTAACCTACACTTGTACCCCAGCTTTCCCAAATGTTACACTTATTTTAAAATAATTATTATTAATACCAACAATAATAATATGCAGCCTGAAAGACCCTGGCCTTACTGGAGCATGCACCTCCACATTCTTCCCCACCCTTACAAGAGTTAATTCTGCTGGCTGCCAAACTCCTTCATTCAGACACTGGAGCAGAGGGAAAAGGAGGAGGGAGAAAGAGAGTAGTCAAGATGACAACTCTATGTAACCCCCAGAAGTGTTCTGAGGATGAATTCTGGCCCATGGCCCAATGCTAGTGAGTACCACTGGCTTCAACTACGTTAGATGAAATATTATCATAAGGTTATTTCCATTTTTCCTCCCTGCACTTTATGTGTGCACTAAGTGGTTTTTATTTTGGTTAAGGGTAAGGACACTGCATCCAACAACTCAAACCAAAACTCCTGATTGAAACAGTATATTTCATCACAACATATGCACAGGGACATAAGTATCTAAATGGACATGGATTTGATAAAAATTGTTATGAATCAAACCAAGAGAGAGACGATGAGCTGCAGAACATTATTGCACACAAGGATCAAGGTTCAGCCTTCCTTAACTTTACCATGGTTGGGACCTTGCATCAGGAGAACAGTTCACTCACCGCTGTTTGTTAGAACTCCTTTCCTTTTGCCCTTCCTTTTGCTTTACAATGTCACCTTGTTGCACTGAAACTCAGAAAGCAGCACAGCCACAAGCTTCTCAGATCTTTCCATAGACAAAGAGAGGGACACAAACCTCATCCCTACGTCTGACCTTTGTAAGGGCTGCAAGCTGTCTGTCAGGTTAGGGTAAGTGATAAATAACAGCCCATCTTAAGGCGTGGGAAGAAGAAAGGGACTAAAAGGCATTTTCTGTAGTGAGAAGCAGGAGACATGAAAGGCAGGGACGGGATTCCCATCAAAAAGTGAGGTGAAAAAGATATACATCTCTTGGAAGCAGAGGCTGCAAAAGTTTGTGAAAAACAGGAGAAACAGAAACCCACAGTGAGACCAGTAACAGTCCATAAGAAAGACAGCGACCATATGATGAACCTGTTCCAATTTCATCAAAAAGAAGTATAGGAATTTCTACTGTTACTAAAGCATCAAAAAAAAAAATTCAGATGTTTACAAGGTAACTAAAACATCACTCTTCCTGGTGGTTTATAAAATGTAGTTCAACTCAGATAACTTCTGAGCAATTTGAAGGTCTTCCTCTTCCTCCTTCTTTCTTTTCCTATCCCCAGAACAATTACATTTTCCTTTCTTTATAAAATTAAAGCCCAGGTTACAGTAAAAGTATTCTCTTCCTTTCACTGAAACTCCAAATGCCTTTTCAACCCTCACTTCTCTCTCTCTTCGATGTTTAATAACTCCTGTGAGTTCCAATGAGCTCTCTTCATCCTTATTAGGTGACATTGCAGATGATTCTGCTTTAGCGTAATGAAATTATAAACTTTTCTGCTGATTTATAGCTGAATAATACATATATTGCTTACAATACCTACAGCTTTATATGCAACATAGACCTGCTTCTGGCTCCTCAGAACCCTCTTCAAAAAGTGAACTAGAACACGTTTTCTATACTGAAGGAAATGGTAATACAAAATGGAAGAACAATTAAAAAGCAATTGAGGGTTACTTCCCTGTACGTAAGTAAACGGTCAGTCAGACTTTGTGCTGAGAGAAAATTCAGGGAATTTCCAAGAAACTAGGAGTCAGAAAAGCACCAATCATATGATCCCCTAGTTCAGCTTTGGAGAATTACAAGTTCCTCCCTTTTGTGGATATATCTTGCAGTTGAATAAATGTCACTCTCAGTTGCTGGCTTTATCTGGTGCCTTCCAGGTTTTCTCTAGCAAGATTTCTCTTGCTCAGGAGCTCTGACTGCTTTCAACCCTTTTTCAGTTAAAAGAGTTGGAGCGTAAGGTGCAAAATTCTTTAGAAATGTTTCCCTTTGTTAAGAAATGTACTAAGAAATCTTACCTGCAAGAAAAACAAGTTACAAATTGGCAACATCAGGTTTCAGTAATAATCCCTTTTCCATTCTCTAACTAATTCCGCCTAAATCTCAGGCCTTTTGCTTGTCTGAGTTTGAGATGCTTCAGATAAAGATCATGCAGAAGAAGCTCCCAAACACAGAAGATCTGAAGGTAGTAGCCAGTGCAGCAAGGCTGTTAGACTTGTTAAGACAGATCCAAAATTGAATCAGTGTATACTCTGAGGGGGGCCCAAGAGCAGGCTTTCATCCAAACCTATTGAATTCCGGTTCGATTTGATATTTGATATTTAGCCTATTTGATATTTAGGCTGAGGTTTGGACATGTCCTTATTTTTGGGGGAGTGATTCATCCAAAACTAAGTTATCCAGGAAAAAATGTGGGATTAAATTAATCCTAGATGTTAGTATTTAAAAAGGAAAAACCATGTTTAATATGATCTGAATGGCAGTAGAAACCTGAAGCCACAGAAAAACGATACATACATGGGAACAATAGCATAAATTACTAAGAACGGAGCATCTTAAATACCAAAATGTATCCAGAAGGAGTCTCCAGGAGAGGGATCCTGTATTTGGTAGAGCTGGCTAAGAAAGTAACTCAAATCTTGCCAGCACTATGTCAAAGCAGGAGTAAGAACTGCTTCACCAGGCTTGTACCAAATTAGTCCCGTTAATCCAGCTGGGTACTCCATAACAGCTGCTTTTGGTTGCACACACAGTACAAGCAGATGTGGAGACCCAATTCCTATTTACCCTTCTACACCAAACCCTCAGAGTAACCCACACAGCAAAAAAGCTGCTGCACTTACTTGCCAGGATGCAAGGCTCCAGATTTGAATCTGGGAGGGGGGAAGGAAGGGAGAGAAAAGTGAAGCCTGCAGCTGGTTTGGGTCTCGGGTGGGAAAAAAGACTGAGAAGCCATAAACTATTCTGTTCTTTAAGAGAAGATGGGCGCAAGAGTTTGGAGGGAGATTTCTGATTGCATTGGAAAGATTCAAATGATGATAACAAAATAAGTTTCAGAAATGGAAAATGGCCTGGAAAAGGAATCTCCATATCTGCATATCTAATCTGCTTTTCTTCAGCTGTCTAACCAAACGGTGATCCTGCACTGTAGGTTCCTATTATCAAAATCATAAGGAAGGACTGGGTGCCAAAACATTTATTTTCAGTGAAAGGCACATTAAGTGTTGAAAAAATCATCAGTTTGTTGATGTTTACATTGTGAATAGTTAAACTGCGGTAAAGTCTTAAGTGATCATTTTTGTTATGAAAAGCAATGACAGGACATTTGCATTTTGAAAGCATCTGAGTTTATCAGATTATGATTTTTAGCATATTTGTGGTCTTTCCCTAGAGTGTATTGTTTGTGTGTGCATGTGCAGCTCACGTGTTCCTATCCCTTTGGCCAAATCATGTATGGAAGGAGGTGCTTTTATTTTCTAATCGGGGCTATCCCTCTGTATATCCTACACTGAGCCCTCCTCTTCCCAGCTGAGGCCCAGAAGCCACAGCATCCTCTTCTGGGAGCTGCACTTCTGGCCCAACCAGCAATATGTAAGGGAGCCTGGAAATCTAGCTTGCAAGAGTTCAAAACTAGTTGGGTTTACCTTCCCACAAAGCTCTCCCTATCAGGATGTCTGAACTCCTTCAATACAATCCAACTTCCATTGCTTTAAAGATACATAGACTTAGGGAAAAACAAGAGAGACCTCATCTGACCATCCTAGAGCATGTGGAAAGCATTCAAGGATTCAGCAAGGCAACAGAATGTAGCCAAGCATGCGCTAAAGAGCTCTCAGCAGTCCCAAAGCACGAAGAGAACATCTTCTTTTCCTCCATATGCTATCACCATATTTGTCCCTTCAAAACTGACACTCGCCAGGCTCAAAACCCTGCTCCCATACGAAATTAAGAAAGTGACTGTCATATTGCCACCAGGTGTGTGTCTGGCGGAAGGAGGCTGCAACTGGTCACCTGACAGGGGGAGCCAGCATCGCAAAGTAGGCTGAGGACCATCCATCCCCCAAATACTTTTTCCTCACAAAGTAATACACTGCAGTAATGTAGGACTTTTACCCAGAAAGACTACTCAGCACCACAAGCTGACAACACACAGGGACAAAGCCCAGCTGCTGAGCAGACAACTTGCAACAGAATGCAATTCCATGAGCATTTGAGCACTTGCCCAATGTGTCTTAAAAACAGAGGAGTATAACCAAAACAGGCCCCTTCTTCCAACCTGTCAAGTCACACACGTCTTTCTGATTACCTGATCCAATTTCCTCTTCGGGCTTCCTCTCACTGGTCCCAAACCTTGCACACTTCCAGTCAACTGACACAACTATTCTCTTCCCCACTGCATACACACGCACTGAGAGAAACTGCCCAACAGAACATCCAGTATATCAGGTCACTGAGTGGGAGAGAGGCAAGACCTAAGCAGGATCCTCACATTCATGGAGGTCTGGTAAAAGGCAAGTTCTCCACTTGTAGCCAAGGGTCAGATTCCCTCTGTTGCAGTGTCCCTTGCCAAGCACACAACCCCTAGGAGCTAAGAAGCATCCGTGTTTCTGCGTCTGTTTAACTCCAGAGGAACACAGGTCCTCTGGCTGTGGCATTCCACAGGGATAGGAGAACTGTGTTCCTAGCCCTTCTCCAACACCCTTTTATCCACTTCCATGAAGTGAAGGCAAGACTTACTTTATTGCCAAAGTGTACTATTTCAGTTTTTCTAAAGGACAGGGGAGAACAGATTTCAGTTTTAGCATACCACGCTCAGTACCAGCTGAGAGTGTGATTTTACTGCCTTATGCCCAAGTGAAACAGATGAGAAGACACTTATGTATTTCCCTTCTTACAGAGGAATAAATACTTACTATAACAGAACCATTTCTGTAGTCTCTAGGCATCTGGCCTAGAGACAAACTCAGCTCAGCAAACTCTGTATCACTTTATGAATGTGGTTAAAAAACAGAACATCTTTATTTGGATGAGCATGTTTTAAGAGTAAATTCCTGTGATGTGCATTTACTACCAGTGTGAAACACAGGTCAGCAAGTGAAGAATCAAACCTTAAGGTCTGAACAGCTAGCTTACATGATCGAGAAAAGGAATTCCTGTTCCCATTTTGGAAATCCAGACATCAGCCAAATCCTGTCCAGAGGCCAGTTCTCTGCTCCACACTTTCCACATTCACTTCAAACTGGGCATAGCAGGAGCATTGGGAACATGCTGGGTCTTCACATCTGCTCCCTCATCCCAGGTGTAAGACAGAGCAACTACTTCCCTGCTCTCACACCTGTGTGCTCTAAGGGAGTTATTTGAAGGAGTCCCCAGCTATTTATTTGGGAAGTTTAACTCCATTTCCTTTAGACACTTGGGTTAGGATCACTCCCAGCAGAGTTCTCTGATTCACTGGTTTTAAGTACTAACAGGACACAAGAAACAGCTATTTAGAAACTCTGATTTTATCACCCTGAGACTTTTAGGCAGCTAATGTTCTGTGCTGCCTCTTCTTTTGCAGCATAACATCATCACAAGACCCAAACTCACAGATCCAGGTGAACAAAACCAAAATCACCTCAGAAAGAGATGCACCCCAAAGCCTGTACATTGGGGTGCATCCCCTTCTCTGTGAGATAATCTCGGTGCATATAAACACGTACAAATAACAGTCTTAAGGACTACAGCATGAAAAATTATTTTGCAGGTGTTTACACACATAAAACTGTACACGTAAGTAGGAGACTGATGAGACCCCTTTGCAAATTAGGCCTTTATGCAATGTAAGTTGAGAATTAGTAAGGGGCAAGTTTATTTCCTCTGAACGAGTGAAGGTGAGGCGGGGAAGAAAGAGAGTTATACAGGTAGTGCTGGCCCTCAGAGGCTGAGTTAAAGTAATATAATTTTCAAAATTCCTCAATATGTCACTAGCAGGATGGACCCTGGGAAGTACCACAACACAGCTCTCCCACTATTTTTTGTTTCCTTGACAAATCAAGTCAAATTCAGCCAGTGTTGGGTTGTGGTCACCCCAAAAATCAAACTTCTTTCTTCCAACTTAAATGATCTTGACTTCTGCCCACTCACTCCACCACTCCACCCCCCATTTATTTAATGACTGGAATGAAAATACGATTTCCAAATGTACTATTTGTTTTGACCTACATTCTATCTGGCCTGTTTGTACCTTGGCCACAGATGTCATATATTCTGAATCCACAGTGAATTTACTATTCACTCACAATACTTAAAAGATACTATAAAATCAGAGGATGCAAATACAAAGCTGCTGAAAGAGAGGGAATAGCAGGGGAAGGGCCTTCCACAAGGTTGGAGATTGAAGCAGTTGGACATATTTCGGACAGGAGCAACTACAGGCACCACACAGAAAACAGGTTATGGAGTGAGGTATGCAGAAGATGATTACAACAGCTATTTTTCTTCATCTAAATTCAAAACCAAGAGGTTTTTTTAAATTTGTTTGCACCTGGCAAATTCACAATCATCCAACAGAAACATTGTCATGTAGTAACTCATTGGAACAAGGAATTATATGCTTCAGGAAATAAGAATAAAAAGTGAGCAGTATTCAAACAGAATAGGGTAGCTGTATATATACAGGTAGATAGACAGTGAACACTGAAAACTAGTTTCAGAAAGTTATTAAATTGCATCCCATAAAGTTTAAGACAAATTCCAGCTTAAAAAGAACTTGATGAAACAGATTGTTCCACAGTCTGCCTCAAAGTTCTTAGTAGAAGCAGCAGTCAACTGTCCTAAACTGGAGCAAGAATCAAATTCTGATAGAAAATTACAAGGGGGCGGTTGATCACTAGCTGATGTAAACACTAATCAGTGGGCCAAAGAAGTCGTCTAACTACGTAAAAAGATCTGACACGTGAATGATTAAGGTATCTGCCATCCCAATACCTTCAGTCCCAGAAGACAATAGCAGTGTAAACTATTGCTGTAACTCTTACTAGCAGCTCTTTTGCACATATATCTTCATACCAAGAGAACAATGAGCACCAGTATTTTTCAGGGCTGGTATTTGAACAAGTTAACACAGAATTCCAAGCATTAAAATAATATTTACCGAGTGACCTCAGCATTTCTAGATTTGCATATTAATTTTCTCTCTAAAACATTATTGATTACATTTCATAGGAGGCATCACCACAGTAACCCTGACTGATGCTCAGTAGCACCTGGGAGGCCAGCTACTCAACTCCTCATTCAAGTTCATTCATTAGACTTTAGTGGAAAGGTCATGCTATTCAAACGAAAGCTATACCACAAGAGTTATTTTTGCAGCTCACAGAAAGGGTTTCACCAGGATCCATACTATCGGGTTGCATACTGCTCGTTTTCCTCATGCTTGCTTGCCCTGTCAGCTCATACATCGTTCGCACACGACACTTTCAACTGGTTTAATTTGTGCCCCCACAATGAATTAGAAATTCAAATCTGAATGTTCTTGATCCTAATTACACTGTCAGCACCAACAGCCAAAGAATTATGGATTTAGGTGCTCAGATTTATATCGCAGTTGAAAGAAGCAGACTTGAGTGAATTGAACAAAGCACCTTGGAAAACAAGTACCAAGCCATGGAAAGTACAACCAGAGCCACTAATCTACAGAACTGCAGCAGAACAGCAAAGTCTATGACACTTGTCAATAAGGATGTACAAGTGTCCTTCACAGGATTTACAATGTATGTATTAAGAAGCTAGAAGGATTTAACAAAATTGCTGTACTGACAACCCTAAAGCCAACTGCATATGTTTTGACATCATACATGGTATGGCAGGATACCACCACAAAGAGGTGCATTCCAGACAACTCGTGCCAGTGTTTTGAATATGATTTATATTTACTTTTGTTTTCTATTTTTACCAGGAGATAAATAACAAAATAAAACATGTCACATTTTGTTTATTCTTTTTTGGCCTTCCCAACCAAGCATGCTCTCAGTCTGCAAACATTTAACATTTTCAGCATCAGTGCTTTACCACAGAAGACATCTGAAGGTTATCCTCTCCTCTTTACTCTAATAAATTATATAACTCAAAGGTTGATCAAAGCACTCTCTCAACTTGAGCAAAGTAATGAAAGAAAAGTTTAAATTAAAATCATTTAAATTTCCTTAGTATTGAAAATGTGGCTACGCATGGCAGAAAGAGGAGGGTTTGTTTCTTTGTTGCTGCCTTTTTTTTTTTAATTTTTTTATTTTTAAACCGGCATAATCAAATCTTCTTTTAAAGTTGCAATTAATTCCTAGCTGGGAGAGGGTACAACCCATATGGAATTAAATTTCTCTTTGGAAATCATGTGTTTGCATTCCTCCTATATGATGACTTTTACCACACCAGAAACTTCCTAATTAATTGCAACCTACTTCACTATACTGAAACAGATGTAAATAAGGACTTTTTCGAGTCACTATAATCATCCTCACTATGCATGTATGTAAAGGGGAGCACTAGAGCCTTTACGCACTTAGAGACTAAATTGCATTTCACCATCTCCTACAGAGTATCAGCAACTTATCCCAGTTGAATGAAAGACAGAAGCAAGATTTCAAAAAAAAAGTTCACTTATGGCCACTCATTTTGCCCCAAGGGAAGTCAATGCTTAGACAGAGCTCTTTGAACATCCCACCTGAAGCAATTGCCTTGTAACAGAAAATGGCTCTAAGACATAAAACGCAAAACATGACTTTTTCAAGTCACCCTAGCTGTGTTTTGCTTCAGAGTCTGGGGGATATTATCAGAACCTCAGCATTTGGCGAAATATGTCAAGTAACTGAGTTTGGTTTTAAGTAGAAAAACGCTGGCGGAATCACAGGAGAGCTTAAACTATTGGAGAACTTAAAAGTGAGAAAAAGCTAAAGCAGTAAAACCCAATGAAAACAAAATACCGGAGACAGAAACGTGCCCAGGAGAGGCAAACATGGCTTAATGCCAATCACCATCAGCTTGAAAGATGGTACTTATTAAGAAGAGAGTTTCATACTCAACAGACTGTTTTGGAGTAAGCTGTGGAATCAGGAAGAGGGTAGCTCAGATGATGGATACTACCAGTTTAAAACTTACAATAGGCTTGCTAAGAAAGACCCCCTGAAAATATTAAAAGCCTAAATAGGAAATTGCAATATTCTCCCAGTCTAGCTCTGTCTTTGCATCTGTTTTCCAATCTAGAAGTCATCAGTTATAAACTATTCAATTTCCCCAACAGGACTTTCTTTGGCGTTGGAGGCCAAGGGTCTCCATAATAAAAGAGCTGGTCTTTCAAAGCCAAACAGTGACTATTTTTACCACATGATCACTGAGGTAGCACCCTTACTTTCTTCAGTGCCATAAAAAGTGAACCATGACTTGCAGCATCATAGACTTTAATGCAGTGCAACCCCAAAAGGAAAGAAACCTCCTGTTACACAGCCTACGGCAGTTCTGAAAGAAACATTATTAGGTTAGGAAAATTCAGTCCGTGTGATTAGTATGAGTATCTGATTTTTAGATCTCTTAAAGCACTGGATCAGGATTTGGAAAACCTGCATTCAATTTCTGTCTCTGACGGAGACTTCCTGTGTGACCTCGGGAACATCACTCCACTTTTTCAGGCCTCTCTAATTGATCATAAGCAAAACGCAGACAATAATACTTTCCCACTCTGCCCCATCTATATCAGTTGTAAACTCAATACTGCAGTTCTGTCACGGCTGCAGCATCTTCTGTCAGGTCATTTCAGGCTCCACGGAATATGAATGTGAACACTAAAACTTGTTGTAACATCCATTGTTTCAAACAAATTCTAGTCTTGTAAAACTACTTCATTGCTTTGGGAAGGGGATGCCTGTCCTACAGTGATTTAATAGTCTCCATGGGTATTGTATGTTTTAAATGGGCAGATCTCCAAACCAAGGAAAGAGAGACCTGCTTTCTCAACACCAAAACCACTACACCACACCACCTTTTCCTACTTCTCTCCCCAAAGCTATTTGTTGGTTCATCATATGCAGGGGCTGTCTGGGAGCTGGAAGACAAACTAATACTCCTTTTGATAACAGGATCATAAAATGGTGAAAAATAGTGTTTTCTGCTGAGTACCTTGCCTTGGCTTTTACTCAGTTCCTTTTCTCACCAAATATATTCAAGACTCTTAAAGGCTACTCCAGAGCCTTGGGGTTCATACTCAGGATATTTCCTTCTCACAACACAATAAGCTCTCACTTTCAACCGTCAACACCTCCCACTCCTCATCATCTGTGTCAGGGGCTGTGTACGCCTAACAGCAGTGTCTTCAAAAAAGAAACAACAAAAAAACCAACGCAAAACCACACCATGCTTAAGAAAATCCAACTGTTCCACATCTGCGCTGTGCTTAGCCAGACAGAAAATGTGTTCCGACTAAGTGATGGAAACAGGTCAGTGTAAATACTTGGCAACAACAACAGACGTGGCAGTGACCCGCTTTTTATTTCAAAAGCTAGCACGTAGCCTCTGTAATGGAAAAAAATAGCTGAGGACAAGGTGGTTTGCTCCAGAAAGACATTCAGCATGCCTGTTTTGGTCTTCAGCCCTAAAAATCTTTTATCATGTAAACACACCTCCCTAGAGGTAGGATTTATATTTCTTCATATATTTGATATCAGAAAGGTCAAATATACTTAATTTCTTCAAGTGACATTAGAACTAATGTCTTATCATTAGCATTTTGAGCTGCTGTCACTGAAGTCAAGCATTTCAACAGCAGAGTCATTCCTCTCTTCCCCATCCTTTTTCTTTTAGGATGCTCCCAAAAAATTCCATCAAGCAAAGCTATCACTGTGATCATCTTTGACTTGTACTTGGAAGGAACCTAGCTTATTTTTCACACATAAAACCTGCTCAGCTTGTTTAAGCACTTGGGACAAAGAGTGAAAATGGATAGAGGCATTTTGCTTTTGTAAGCCGCCCTTAACGTTGTATAACTTCATGGTAGTAGGGAGATATGGTTTCAATTCTAACCTGGATCAGACTTTAAATATTCTGACATGAATCAAGCAGAATTGCCAAAACATATTCTTCCCTTTCAAAACATTCCATTGGCTCTAGCTTCATTAGGCAGTTTAAATGCTATTTCATTTAAAAAAAAATTAAAAATACAACGTTAAAAGTTTACATTGAAACAGTGAAAAGATGTGGAACAGTACTACAATGGCACTGTAATTGGCACTCTTTGGCATACCATAGTGTTAGTTGTCAGATTAAAATTAGGCCCAAATGAATAGCTGTTACATTTACTGGGTTCATTTCTGCCAGTTACTCTGGAATTACTAAAACTAAAACCATTGTTTTCTCTTATGTGGCAGGTTAAGGCAGCTTGCTATAAACACCACTATGAGAAACACTTCAAGAATCACATTTGGCCCTGCTTCAGAGTAGGATTGAACCAGATGACTTTCTGAGATCCCTCTCAATCTAAATTACTCTACAACATCCTTAAAGGTCTTTTTCCGCTTCTCTTTCGAACTCATTTCCCCAGCATTTTCTTACTTGCATTGGCAAATACATCAGATTATAATCACACACACAGTTTATACTGGCCACACAAGTTGCTCAGTCACATTTTTGACCAATTTTATGGCAGCATTCACCATCACCGTGATTCTTCCACTGTCACAACTTACCTTTTTGTTTAGTTGCTAAAGAAAGCGACTCAAACACTATTAAAAATAAAAAGTATGCTTAATACTTCTTTGAACAAGAAAAGTGTTACCAGAGAGTTCTGGGGTAATAATACCACTTGTGCATCACCTTATTCACACTTCCATCTACTTCCATATAACAAGTTTTTCAGATTTAACAATTTCTCATTTGCCCTTCTGCAGAGCAAAGAAGGAAAAAGGACTTTACTATGGTCAATACCACTGTGAACCCATCATATCTGTAATGTCCTGCTTTGCTCTCCCGTATGGAGGGACATTCATCACAGTCCTGGCCCAACTGTCTTAGTACTCAGGATGAAATTCTAGATTCTCCTGTGTTTGCCTTTACCTCAATAAGAATATCAGTGCCACGCTGCAGTGACTTAGACCAAAGGACATAGGTGAAAAGGCACAAGTAAACGAAAACCAAAAGAATTTACTTACCAGTGGCAGATTCCCCTACTCACACAGCTGCAGGTAAATTCCTCATATAAATATACCAACTTATCCCCCTTAGAGTATGCTCTAAAAAAACCAACAGTATTGAAGAATTAGAGAAGGTCGTCTTATAGGTTGTAACATTTTTTTTAAAGAAAATCAGGGTAAGGGGAAGTAGATAACTAATCAAGTTTCACTGTGGAATCTTCAATATATTATATAAAATACCATGCACGTTGTATTAGTAAATATACCAGAAAACGGTAAATAACAAAATTATGAAATAAAATTTCTCCTTCAAGGCAATATACACATTCATTATGATTCAGAAAGATCTTGGAGCACTTGTAGCACATTCTTCCAGACTGAACAGTGAAAGCATGAGCTGAATTGGACAAATTTACAGAAAATTCCTAACAAACAGAAGATCATGATATGAGCTAAAGGTCCACCTGGTGAGAAAGCAGACCGGGTACACTCCAGGGAGAGATATTTCATAATTCCACCATTTCTAATAATTCTGCCTATCACAAGGTCCCAAACGTATCTTTCATCTAGATGATGATGCCCATCCTTAGGTTTACCTAAATACCCAGAGTTCAACCACCAGAAGAATAAGACTTTTCTTTGATTTATTTTAGCTGGAACTCTTCATGCTACATTTTGCAAATTGTAATGATGACCTTGACAAGTAGCAGAAGTTCTTGTATTTCCTTGAATTGCTTGTAGCTCAACACATCAAGCTAGTGCCACAGCTACATAATATTCAGCATTAAAAAAGTCACATTTGCATGTTCAGTGCTCAGAAACGTCCAGATAGTAAACAAAACGATTGAAAGTTGTGACAAAAAGAAAGGCATCAAAATTTCACAACTTTTGTAACGCACTTTGTTAGAAGTTTAAAAGCAGTTTTGTTTAAAGGCAAACAAAAATTGTTAATTACATTTTACTTTAAATGCCTGTTATATCAACTTTAAAAGAAAAAAAATATCACTAAGAGTAGCCTAGGCCAGCAGAACTAATTTGTCTCGTTAAATGACACCAAGATATGCTGTTCATACCACTAATGAGGATTAGCATGCTGATGGTATTCTAAAGATAGCATTGTTAAATAAGCCAAATATACCCCAGGAATCAAGCTCAATATATAATGCCAATCTATGCCCATCAATTAGGATGACACATAGACTGCTAAAAATATACAAATCCATAACAACCATTGGCCGTCTGAACACAGTCCAGCTCTCTAAACCTACAAGCCACGGGTATGGGCTGACAGAAGTGATCTGTGAAGTTCAGTGGTATTTGTAGTCAGCAGTGCACAGCTAGCAGTGTCTGCCTGGAGCACAATACTCTTCCTCTAACTGTACCTCTGTAAAGCACTCCCATCTACTTCGTAGCTGCAGATAGCAAGTGTATTACCAGTTTTCCAAGGGGGATGTTTACACATAATTTTAAATTCATAGTTGCCAAACAATTAAACATATCAACACTCTAAATCAGCCTTTTAAAAGAGAAGAACATGCTAGGAAACTAGATTAATAACCCTCTCCTGAGTAGTCATTTGCAATGGAAGGTTTCCTACAAGGAAACACATCCTGTGGTGTACAGGCAATGCCGAAACAGCTCAGGAAAACACACCACAGCTTTAAATTAGACATTAGTAAAGTTGTTCGTAGGGGATCTTGTTCCTTGTCAAAGATGAAGGAGATGGAGAGACAAAGGAAATAAGAGGAAAGAAGAAATAACATTAAGTAAGGATTCAATCAAGCAAAACAACTTGGGAAAGAAAAAAACCCACAACCTCAAGCATAGTACTTAAATGCTTTCTAAAATATCCAGTCTTCCAGTCATTATATTTGGCAAGGGTAATGGGGGGTGGTGAGCAGGGAAGAGCATTTGTAGAAGTCTGGATGATTTAGTTTTAGTTACGGAGGTACCACTGACAGCAAACAGTAAAGGTTTGAAGTAAGTTGTTAAAAATTCCCTTGTAACTGCCGCTGGCATTCTGCGTCTGTGGATGTTGTTTACTGGGGCTTTAAAAGACCTTTGAGACAGTCTCCCACAGTATCCTCCTGGAGATACTGGATAACAATGGCTTGGATGAGAGTGCTCTCCGCTGGGTTAAAAACTGGCTGGAGGTCCAGGCCCAGAAAGCAGTAGAGAATGGAGTTAAATCCAGCTGGTGGCCGGCCATGAGTGGTGCCTGGCAGGGCTTGGCACTGGGGCTGGTTGTCTTTTACATCTTTACCAATTATCTGGATGAGGGGATCAAGTGCACCCTCAGTAGGTTTGCAGATGACACTGAACTAGGTAGGAGTGTCGACCTGCTTGAGGCTTAAGGCCAAGTGCTGGGTCCTGCACATGGGTCACAACAACCCAGTGCAGCACTACAGGTTTGGGGAAGAGAGGCTAGAGAGATGCCTGGCAGAAAAAGGACCTTGGGGTGTTGGTTGACTGTTGGTTGAATATGAGCCAGCAGTGTGCCCCGGTGGCCAAGGCCAACAGCATCCTGGCCCCTATCAGGAACAGCGTGGGGAGTAGGACTCAGAAGGTGATCATCCCCCTCCACTTGACACTGGTGAGGCCCCATCTCAAGTACCATGTCCAGTTATGGGCCCCTTACCACAAAAAGACATTGGAACCAGCTGCCCGGGGAAGCTGTGGAATCCCCTTCTCTGGAAATCTTCAAGACCCGCGCATATGCGGTCCTGAGTAATGTGCTCTGGGCAGTCCTGCTTTAGCAGGAGTTGGACTAGATGATCTCTAGAGGTCCTTTCCAGCTCTGATAGTTCCATGATTCTGAGGTGCTGGAGTGAGTCCAGAGAAGGGCAATGCTGGAGAATAAGCCTTATGAGGCAAGGCTGAGGGAGCTACGGGTGTTCATTCTAGAGAAAAGGAGGCTGAGGGGAGACCTTATCACTCTCTACAACTACCTGAAAGGAGGTTGTAGAGAGGCAGGGGCTGGTCTCCTCTCCCAAGTCACAGGCAATGAGACAAGAGGAAACAGTCTCAAGTTGCCCTAGGAGAGGTTCAGATTGAATATGAGGAAAAATTTTTACGCTGAGAGGGTTATCAAGCATTGGAATGGGCTGCCCATGGAGGTGGTTGAAGCACCATCCATGGAGGTGTTCAAAAGACAGGTTGATATAGTCCTTAGGGACACAGTTTAGTGATGAGTTGGTTTTTTAATCAGTTCAGTTGATGGTTGGACTAGATGATCTTAAAGGTCCCTTCCAACCTAGAAAATTCTATGTTTCCCTCCAAAAACCAGCGGAGTAAGAACAGCATAAAACAGGGTAAAGCCATGAGACACAGCCNTATGAGGCAAGGCTGAGGGAGCTACGGGTGTTCATTCTAGAGAAAAGGAGGCTGAGGGGAGACCTTATCACTCTCTACAACTACCTGAAAGGAGGTTGTAGAGAGGCAGGGGCTGGTCTCCTCTCCCAAGTCACAGGCAATGAGACAAGAGGAAACAGTCTCAAGTTGCCCTAGGAGAGGTTCAGATTGAATATGAGGAAAAATTTTTACGCTGAGAGGGTTATCAAGCATTGGAATGGGCTGCCCATGGAGGTGGTTGAAGCACCATCCATGGAGGTGTTCAAAAGACAGGTTGATATAGTCCTTAGGGACACAGTTTAGTGATGAGTTGGTTTTTTAATCAGTTCAGTTGATGGTTGGACTAGATGATCTTAAAGGTCCCTTCCAACCTAGAAAATTCTATGTTTCCCTCCAAAAACCAGCGGAGTAAGAACAGCATAAAACAGGGTAAAGCCATGAGACACAGCCAAATAGTAATACCTGGTCTGCTTCCATGAGAGGAGTTCCCTTCTGGTTTCCATGAATCCCCATGCCACAGCAACCTTGACAACAGGTCGTAGATGACTGCAAATCAGTCGATTCTCTAGATTCCTTTTCATTCTTGCAGAGTTTGAGTAGAGATGCCAGGTCTTTCTCTAGGATATCCACTCTTCCTCTGACAATAACTGCAATAACTGACTTTGATCTGCCAACCTTGTTTGCAGAATAAAAACACCTTTGGGATCTTCTGTGCTCTCAGGAAGAAGGCAAAGCATCCAAACATATATATGTTTTTTCTCCTTTTCTAGCCTGAAAGCAAAGACAGCTCTGAAGAAATTGCTCCACAAGGAATGATGAATAATGCGTGTCACGGTTTAGCCTCGGCAGCAACAAAAGCGCCACGTGGCAGTCCCTTGGCTCCGCCCCCCAGCGGTGTGGAGAGGATGAGAAAGAAAAGGCAGATTCGTGTGTTGAGATAAAAACTGTTTACCAGAGCAGCAGGTATTGCAGGGAAACAGTAACACAGACAGAGGAGACAAACATGAGTACAATACCGACTGCACCCCACACCGCCCCGACTGTCACTGACGCCGCTGAGATGCACACCGGCGCCACCCACCCATATATACGCCTACACCGTGATGTCACCACGCCCACTCCCGGCTGTGGCCCCACCCCTCCCCGGCCAGCTCCCTGCTGCCCCTGGGCCTGGCACACGTTGGGTGGAATAGCTGTGCCGGATAGAGACAGGGGAGAATCAACCCCCTCCCTGCTGGAAAGCAGGACAATGTGGTTCAAAGAAAACTAATTGAGAACTTTAGTTAAGTAACTGATCACCAGCTTTAGCTGGCCATACATTCAATTTCAGCACTTCAGGATCAGATAAGAGCACACAGCAGTAAAAACCGGCATCATAGCCATCCTCCATAAACTCATCCAGCATACATTTGTGCCCAAATCTATTAAGGTTTAGGGTGATTTACCATTCTAGTCACATATTTTGGACAGCTATTAAGTGTTTAAGTGCATCTTACCTCGCTCCGTTTCTGGCTTTTTCCTTGGTTTTTTGGTGATTCTTAAATGTATAGCTGGTTAAGCTTTAAGTTTACCTGATACCTCCAACTATACCATAGATATTACCACCTCTTGTTATAGTGACAACAAAACAAAAGGAAAAAGTCTGTTTTTTGTGGCTTCAGGAATCTGTAGAGCCAGCACTAATCTTTTATCCAATCCTGTTAAAAGTGTACCAATACAAACCTGAGAAAGTAAGAACAGCCAGTCCTACTCAAATAAAGGTCTAGCAAGACTAGTAGTGAAGTGCAGGACCAGGAAGAAAGGGTGTCTTAAAAAAAAAAAAAAAGGTGACCTTTCCCCAGCATATCCTAGCGCCTTCAACATTTGCAGAAGTACACAACACGTTTTGTCCGAGATACCACAGGTAATGTTCATCAGTTACTCTACCTTTTATTGATGCGTCGTCTCTCAAAGCTTCCTTTATTTAGTCTCATGACAAAGAGCTCCACAATTAGGTCAGACACTGTCTTGCAAAACTGATCACCTCTGTTCGCTTTTCTGCCTGTTGCCCAGTAATTCTACATGTAATCACTGTGAAGCTTTCATGGTCAAAACTAGAAGTTAACATTTTGGCAAAAAAATATAATTACGAACACAACATTCACTTTAATACATCTGTATTTCCAAATCATCGATATACTTGATATTTAAAAGTTACTTTAGATGTACATAGCATAAACGCAGTTCTGGAAAATCCACACAAATTCTAATGCCTTGTGATGTTACAGTGGGGGTCTG